>SJXQ01007849.1:167058-430043 GCA_006408695.1 Aepyceros melampus
ATCTGCATTAATCACATTCAAGTGGCTGTTATCTCAAGAGTAAGGTTTGCCAACCCCACGGCCATGAAATACAGGGGCCCCTCGGCCCTGCCCGACGGACTTCCCCGGGCTAGAAGCGGCTTGACTCCGACCCCGGCCGGGAGAGGAGGCTGCGTGGGAGCCGCTGGCAGCGCCGCGAGGGGCGCGGGTGGAGCGGCGTGCGTGACGGGCTGAGCCGCTGGCCGGTCCCAGCTCCTCCGCCGCTGCCGCCGCCGCCTCCTGCGCGCTGGCCCTGCGCTCCCGCCGCTCCCGCTCGGCTCCCGCCCGCTCGCCCACCCGCCGGCCGGTGCACTCACACTTCGGCAGCCTTGGCGTCCTCCCCAGAGCCGTCCTCGGGCCGGCTGGCTGCGCCGCCGCCGGCTCTGCGGGGAGGGTCGACGTGTCCGCCCAAGGCCGCCGGCGGCTGCTCGTTTATCAGCGGAGCCCGCGGCTCGTACCGTGTACCGTGCGCTTGGTGGTACCTATGCGCCCCGCGCGCCCGGCTCCTCTTGCACAATCGCTGGCTCTGCAGCTCCGAGGGGGAGCGAGGGGGAGAGGAAGCGAAGGGAAACAACCCAGAAACTTTCATCTTGGACTGTGCTCAAGCGAGGGAGGGAAGTTCCCTGGTGCCTCCCTCCCAGACACGTCTTTGCTTTTCAAAAGCCTCCATCAGACCCACACAAAGCAAGAGTTAGTATGATATTAGCCTCCGCACAGCACGAAAGTGTGACTGTACACTGGGATTTTAAGCAGATGGAGGTTGTTAGGAAATGGGTATTGATTCTGTCTCTCTCAAAAATTTTCTTTTATGGAAACCTACTTTGTTTGTAAGGAGTTCATGAGAACTAAATAGTTTTATTGAGTTAACTTGATTTTTAAAGTGTTGGTGAAGAAGGAAAGAAACCAGTTTACCAGACTGGAGACCTACAACAAGTTTAGAAATATGTCTGCGAAAGGTAGTACAGAGAGCCAGAGTTTTGTAGCCTTTAGCTAGAGAACATTTGATCACACAGTTCTAGATAGGATAAATGCATTTGAATAAGGTGTATTTTGACATATCCTGTAGAGGGACCCTGATTACTGCTGATACAGTAAGCTGGGATTTAAATGCAATCAACACAAGCCCAATAAGCAACTCTTTATGTGCAATTTCCCATTCTTGCAAGTTAAAAAGTTCATTTCCTCCCAGAGATATTCTTTGGCTTGCCACTGCCAAGTGCTTTGAGAGGTGTGTTTCTGAAGCACATCCCTGCCTGGGTGACTTTCTTCGTGGTTGGAACACAGAGTATGTTTTCACTGACCTTAGGACCAAATAACTTGTTCTCTACTTTAAAAATTAGGTATCATCTTCAGGGTTTTCTTGTTACTGGAGGTCGTGGTCTCTGTGTGTGTGTATTTTGAAAGGGGAGGTTGGTTTAGGTCTCCCTCTAGCTAGAAAAGAGTTAATAAAACCAGATAGAGATAATGATCAATTGATAAATGGCCATTGAACCACATAGATGGTGTTAGATTGCTTCTTTGGCACTAGCCCATTTCCAAGTAGATTTGAATCTAAGGAGACTTTAAGTTGTGCAAAGCATTTTAGCTAAAAAACAAATAAAAGTAAATTATATAAATGGTGGATCAAAATTGGGAAAATAATTTGAAATTGCTCAGAGAGAGAAACTTGTGCAGCTAAACCGTTATGATGTCTTTGATCCAGCTGTTTCACTCTCTGGATGCATAAAAATCTCTTTTGTGTGTACCTGTGTTTATATACGTGTGAAAGTGAGCATCAGTGACTATTGAAAGAGTAGAAATATAGGGAAATAATTTATGCTTTATGGCTGCTGTATGAGGTAATGTTAATTATCCTATTTACTAAACAGTAGTACAATGAAAGGAGAAAATCACAATTTAAAAAAGTGTAGTTATTTTATTTTGTATGTTTTCTTTATTTTTTGGTTTTGATGTAATTGGCAACTCCCTCTTTTTTCTTTCTGTCATGATTATTAAATGCTTGCCTCCTCTGCATTTTTGGAAAGCACTAAAGAGGGTATAAGTTTACGTGTTTTTTTTTCCTCCTTCAGGATGATGTTTTAGTTTGTATAAATATTGTATAAACTTAAATTGAAACTATGTGTAAATCCTAAAATGTACTGTGCATGTTTAATTTACATGTTTATTTTTCTGACCTATAGTTCATCAGCAATGCTGATTCAGTGTGTGTGTGCACATGTGTGTATATGCCGATGTAAGGGAGACACTTCTTGACATGATCTCTCTCGAAGTCAACAGTTTCAAGGAATACTAGTCTCAATATACACATTAAGCCAGTATTTGTCTTGATACAGGTAAAAGTTTGTCCAGTTAAAACTGCAGAATTTTATATTTCTAAGGCCTAGAGATATTTTTCCTGTATTAAGATTATTTTAATTTCTAAGGGGAAAAAATGGACTTAGCTCATGAAGTGAATATTTTGGGCATTTTTTTGTTTCAAAGTTATCTGTAATAAGATAAAAACGGTGAGATTTACCTGATAATTTCTTTAAATATTAGAAAAGACTAACTAGCCAGTTTCAAAACTGAACTATAGAGAATTCACAATCCGTATTATTTAACTACAGCAAAACTTAAAGTGGGAGATAGCTCATAAATACTGAAATTTAATATTCTAGCGTTGTGTCTTCTATGGGTAATTTAGGAAGCAGGGATATAAAAATCTTTCTTTTGTTTTGTATGAGCAAAGTTAGATCTGCTTATATGTAAATGTTTCAGTGTGTCTAATTCTAACAAAAAGATACCACAATCTGAAGCCAATTTAGATTTGGTGGAACTAAGTCTATTCCCCTAAAGTTCAAGATATGACAATTTGACTGCATTTTCTTGCCTCTATATTTTTCTTCCATATTTTAGAATGATTTTTTTTTCAAAAGGGATAATATTTTCCCATACAGACAAACACTTGATAACCTTGAGGGGCATGACTCTTAACTTCTCTAAAGGGAGTTCTTCTTGGGGTCACTTTGATCAGTGACAGGTCGAGAATAACCAGAAACTCTTTGCTCGCTTTCCTGTTCATCTCCTAGAGTCCAGAATGTTGTTTTGCCCATTTTAACCTCACAGGGTATTGTTAAAAGCAGAAAATAAGGTCTGCTTTTGGAAATCGTTGCTGTTTTAAACCAGGCTTTAAATGATGATTTTTTTTCCCCATTTTTGTAAATACTTTATTCATGTAAGAGAATAGCAATTAAAATTGTTTGTACTCCCTCAAGGGATGCAGTAGTCTAATAATATATTTTGAAATCTTCTCAGAAATAAAACTGTAACAGGTAAAGCTTATGCTTTACACATTACTAGAGGCATTTACCTTTTATTATTGGTGAGGTATATTTAACCTGTTTCAAATAAAACGTGAATCCCTTAATAAGGTCTCTTTTCAGACACGAGTGAAATACTAAGTTAGAATTATAAATGACTCTGTGCATCATTATGTAGTAATTTAGGATTCACCCAATGATGTAACAAAATTAACAACATAATCTCATTGTGAAACTGTGTCTTGTTAAAGAACAACTGTCTGACATTCTCCTACAGTTGCTTTATTTAACTTCATGCAAATATTATTAGTAGTGACATTTTTCTATTGTGCATTAGATTCTCTCATTAGCATGATGTGTTAGTTATCACCAGAGAAATCGTTTCCTAGATAGGTGAGGGGCAAACCAAGAAAGCTAAAAATTAAATCAGTGATTTACATGAATACTAGAGCGTCTGCTCACCAGAGATAGGACAGAATCAAGCAAACTTTCTCACTAATATAAAATCTAGCCCATTTCAGAGAAATGATAAATAAAATATATTGTCAGAAACATATAACAACATTGCTGGCATCCATTTAAAAGCAGGTTCGATATGCATTTTCCTCCCAGTAGTCTTTTAGTTCTTTTCTATTCATATAGGCAAGGACAGTTTCCGTTGGTTGACTCTATATATTCAAGTAGAAATGGTAATTTTGTCTGACTTCCTACCTGCCCCCCCTCAAATAATTTGAATGTTTATTCACTAACAGTTTAAAAGGCACATAGGCATGTTTCTTACAAATCAGATGCCTAATTGTATATCGTGGTTTGATTTTTCCTTCTAGTTCATAGAATGCATTTTATTCGTAACTCTGTCCCCCTCGTGCAGCTGTCCCTTTTAACAGAGGATGTATATTCTTATTTAACCAGAGCCCGGAGTCAAACGGTTGATAGTTAATGGTCTTTGAAAATGACTTTTCACTGCCAGGCATCAGCCATCTCTAGGTTTCTGTACTTTTCCTCCTCCCTTTTTACTCCCCTTCTTACAGTTGGTGTGTTTCAGTAATCACATCTTACTAAAAAAGGATTAAATTGACCAAACTGACGGTCTTGATGCTAAAATAAATATTTATATTATATTAGGAGGCATGTAATTTCAGCCTGTTGAATTAGTAGGCTCCTACCTCCAATTTAGTTTGCCTCTCTAATTTGAGTGATAATGTTTTATACTGAAGACTTAACTGTAGACATCTATTCAAATATAATTCTTCTCATCCATTCTTCTTATGTAACATTAACATTAGGAATTTGGGTAATTGTTAAAATACAGGTTGTAGCACAGGTGCTTGTGTGTTGGCCTGTACTTTGTAAGTCTGTGTATAACAGGCAGACTTCACTTAACAGGTACTGTCTAATTTGTAATGCAAGGGGAACGAATGTAGTAGGCCTTATATATGGTGTTTATATACATGTTAAAGCAAATAAAGCAGGCACAAACATATTCTCAGATGGATATGTGGTATAGATTGGTATATATTAAAAAATCTGTGCACACATTTCAAGTTTATTTTCACCACGATACAGTAAGTGACTTTGAGCATAGTAGGTGATCATTTTGAAATTATTTTTCTCGTGTTTCTATCATCTGCAAACTGGGACTGTGTGTCTGTGTATAATCTGTAAGGCCTTAGCAAAAGCTAAGGTGAATCAAGTAACCACAGTCAAAAAATAAATCCCTACAGGTGTAGCTATCTTATCTATATAATTGTAGGTATTTTTTAATAATTATATTTATGAGTCTATCTTAACATCACTGATAAATCCCGTTATTCATGCGTGGCTTTATGGAAATCTGATTAATGGAGTGACAGGACAGATTTGGGCTCCCACAGCAGCACATCCTCCCACTTCTGTGTCAGGGTTAAGAGCCGCGGCAAATCCTCCCTAACTAATTAGATGCTGAGTAAGGCATCTCAGAGAAGTTGGGGCAAAAGTGAATGGGTCACAGCCAAAGCAGGATTGCAAGGACTCCAGTGATAGAGAAAGCATTCAAGTTTGCCAGGTCGTTGTGACACGGGGAGCTGACTCCAAGGGAACTGGCCGTTACAGATAGTGAGCTGGCGTCATCCAGTTCCATGAAAAAAACACGTTCTAGTGCGTCTCTTCCCACCTTACATGTCTGACACACCCTTAAAGAAAGTTAGATTGGGCATCTGCCTTTATCAGTCTGCAAAGCTTTCGAGAGGACTTTTCCTGTAAACATGTATAGCTAATGGCTGTGAAAGGCCAAAGAAGTATTTTCTGAACTTGAGACTGTTGATTCTAACATGTATATGTATCAAAAGGCATGAGACAAGACACTGGAACTTGCCTTTAGCTTGTGTCCACAGTTGGAATCATGGTGTTGGAAGTGAACTACGAGTTAACTCCTTTCTTTCCCGCGGAGTGTTGTCAGGGAACTTTTTGCTAACAGGGAGAAGAGTGAATTGTGGGGTGACTTTTTCAGTGAGAGAATTTTTTTTCTGGGAGTCCCTGCTTGTTGCTGTCCAAGGAACATGGAACATAATGATTCCAAGATTTCCTTTCACGTGAGGTTTGGAAACCTGGTTTGTTCTGTGGGTGGAATGAATTCCTCACCATGTGAAAATCCTGCTGTCCCTCTCGTGGTGTGTTTTTGCCGCTACATAACCACGCTTCTCTAGGCCTTGGTCAGAGAGAAGATTGTTTGGGGATCGTAGGAAATGATTGATCTTACCCCTGTCTGCCAAGGCTGATGCCAGTTTTATTTCCCGAAAGCAGCTGGCTTCCACATTTTGCTTGGTGATCCTCCATCACTTAAGAACCAGTGAGAGGAGGGGAAAGAGAGTCAAAAACCCTTTCAAGGAACTTTGACATCTATTTTTAAGCTTTAGAGAAATAAAGGAAAAGAGGCATAATTCAGGCACAGCAGCCTTTCTGTCTTGACATACAAGCAAGACATTGTATCGAAGAGAGAGTTTCTTTTCCTATAAGATACAATTGTAAACAGGCACAAAAATTAAGACGAAAAACTTTCTGAGCAACTAAAGCTCCAGGAAGTTTTAATATGTGCAGATGACACCCGGGAAATGATGCCTGGGCGGTGACATCCGAGGTACCTCGCCTCCTCACCGAGCATGAGCTGTACTGCCTTTTGCCTCCCCAGCTTTAAAAGAAAGTTTTGGAGACTGGAAAAAAATAAAAGTATTGATTCTTTTTTAATTTGTACATTCCCTGTAGGAACCCTAGCAAATTTCATAGTGTACATTCAAACCCTAAGGTGAAAAATTTATGACTGGAGTTCATTTGGTTGAGGGCGGTGTGCGGTGTTCTATTCAAACGCTCTGGATAGCGTTTCATGCCACAGAATCAGAGAGCAGGAGAAGAGAAAAGGAGCTGTATCATTTCTTCATTCACTCAGCCTTTCTTAATGGAAATGCTTGTGGAAAAACAAAGCATTACTCAAACTGGCTAACGTAGAAATCAAATTCTCCGCTTATTAATCATCATTCCAATTAAAAAAAAAGAATTGATCCTTTAACAACAAAATAATATCCTTTTGTTTTTCTTTAATTAAGCCCGCCAGTTTTTCATTTCTCTCTGTGAAGAAAATGAAAATAATCTTGAACAGTAGGAAGTTACTCATTGTAACAGGGATTCTCTTGAGCATATCTGACATCTTATTTACTCAGTATTTTTGGACTGCAGTCTTATTTTGCTACTGTCTTTAGGGTTTGTGTGTTGTTGCTGGGGGCGGGGAGGGGGGTCGCTTTAAGCCTCATTTCTATTTGGTTGGCAGCCACTTACTTAATGACCTAAATACGTGATTAGACTGTTTTTCTTCCTATTCCTGTTCCCATAGACCTATTAATTTTCTTGGTTTATTCTCCTTTCCCTTCTTTTTTCTTTTTCTGGATTTCTCCTTACTTTCACTGGCTCTATTTGCCCTAATAAAAAGAAATTAAAAGGCACCTTCTTGCCAGGACATCACTCTGGCAGAGGGATGGAAAGAGGTGCCACTCTCAGATGTGGTCCTCAGCATGGAGGTGCTGACAGGAGGACTGTCCTGAGTTCTGCTCTGTAAGGGTTCTTTAAGTCTGGGCGTGATAAAAACATGTAACCAGGGGCCCAGGCTTATCATTCAAAGGCGCTGAAAGGCAGTTCAATTGGATCCTTCGCTGTGGAAGAAAGTACTTAGCTGAAAAGAGATTTTGCTTTTCTCTCTTTTTTTTAAAAGTAATTCTTGGCTTTATCATTCTGTGCAGTTAGATTTAAACATCTGCACAGGAGAGCATTTTGTTAGAAGGAAAAACGTGAAGTTTTCCATCAATAGGTTGAAGGTATGACTCTCTGAGACAAACTGCAGTTAATAAGAGTTAACTGAAACATTGAAAAAAAAAAAGAAATCAAAGTCATGGCAGGGCTAATATTAATGGATGACAGTATAAATTGAAATGGAAAACATGCAGTATAGAGAACACAGTGAGGAGGATTCACTGCTATTTTGTATTTAATAAATTTTAACCCATTGTCCTACACAGCTGAGAGACTGTTAAAATGGACAAGGTTCGAAAATATTCTTCTACAATGGAAAGACACATCTTCCGGTCCTTGGACCTGCTGTGCCTTTGTGTGACTGTCATGAATTTTTCAACTTTATTAAGGTATCTTTTAGTGGCTATTTGTTCTCTAGACAGATCTTCAGGACTCATAGTTGATGATCAGAGTACCTGAACTGGGAGTTTAAACAGAAAAAATCCAGGATAATGAATGTTTTACATGCTGAAAATAATTACGTTCAGCTGGCTTAACATAATAACAAAACTAATATTAAAATGAGAACCTCTATCTAGGGTTTTAAAATGTTTTTTTTTTCCTTCCATTAAAATTTAAGCAAGAAAAATTTCATTGGGTTAAATCATTAGGAGGACTCTTTGGGCACCTGTTTAGGCATAGGTAAAGAAAGCTGCCCACTCCTGTGCCCTCTGCTGGTGCTGGGACATGACTGGAAGGCCACGTGCAAGAAATGGGACAATAAGTATACAATGACTGTATTCAGGAAGGCACCTCCTTGTTGACCTCACGTCAGAACCTAACTCAAGAGCCAGGTAGGATCTGTAGAGCTTATCTAATGTTACTTTTCTTTTTTAGGTATTCATATTAGAATACCAGAACGTACCAAAACCAAAGCCCTGCTCTAGATTTTGTGGGAAGACTTCCTGTAAGATCCCACATTGTCCATGGTGGTGCATCCGTGTGTGGGGTACAGACAGGCAGGAAGTGGATACCTGTCCTCCGGTGGGCTGTGGGAATTAAGTGATTCATTTCTAGGTTTCTTGGAGATTTGTCAGTGGCTGCCTCAGATGCAGTGAGCATATGGATGGCTCACCTTAAAAAGGAACTCCCCTTCTTAGGAATGTCATTTAAATGATCCCTTAGCTTGTACCCTTTTTGCTTCTTGAAGGTAGCTTTTTGGTGAAGCTCTTTGTCATTCATTGGGAAAGAGCTAGATGGATTCTTACTTTGTGACTTGCCCATTTTTAACCAGTAGAAAACTGTAGTTACCCTCAAATGAGTTAGAACCAAGCTGAGATAGAGATACCAAGATGAGACTCTGACCCAAACTTCAAATGTCTCATCATTTTCCTTCCCAATCATTTCTTTGTTTTCTTGGACAACTTTGGAAAATATTCATGGGATTGAATCAATCTTAAGATATCTTACCAATCCTATTGTCTGGTAAACGGAGTTCATTGTGAAAAAGAATTTTTCCATTTGACTCTTTTTTTTTTTTTGACATTTATTATAAATGAAGTAAGAAGGGATCGAAAGAGAAGTCCAACATCTGGGAGAACTTGTTTCAGTAGCTAGCCTGGGAGCCGAACCCTAGCTTCATGCAGGTGAGATGTGTTATGGGAATAAAAGCCTTGTGCATTTAATGAACCCCGCCTGCCTGTCAGCTTGGTTTTTCATGCACCATTGTTGTTCAAATAAGAAAAAGAGAATGTTCACAGCCTGTGGTGAGATTAGAGTAATGAAAATGAAGTGTTAATCTGTCACTAGCAAGCATATCTCATACACTGCTTCCTGGACCACATTTATGCGTGTGTAATATAGTCCAGGTTTTCTCATGACCAGGGAAGCTTGGATGCTCGTTATATTAAAAACACCCTTTTGGTTAAAAGTGAGAAGTTGGTCATTTTTCCTTGGGCAAATAGTTATTTTTAATAATTTCTTCATAAACCAACTGCCGCCTGCCTTCTGAGTATGCGGATGATCCATTCTTTATGTGCTGGTGTACCTGTGCTTTGGGTCTCTCTCTTCTTTCTTCCTTTCTTTCTTTAACAAATGCAGAGTGTTAAAATAAGCCTCAGCATAAGCCTAGTTTGAGGTTTGGTTTCCTAGCAATCGGTGATTCATAGAAAGAAGGAAGGAGTTAAGTGAATGTAATGCTTCATCCCTATATAATACAGATTAAATATTATTAAACATTCATTATCTCATACTTTTTTTTTCTCTTGACACAGTAAAATACAAACAAAAATAACCAAATCAGGAATCTTCTAGAACTCTCTTATGTATTTGCAGTCAGCTGCCATGATGGGAGCCCGAGGAGAAAAGCTTAAAACTTTGGTCCTCATGAATGGGAATTAACTCTGTTTTTTCCGTAAAATTCCCCTTTCTAAAATATTATAGTAGATAAATCAACATGAATGTAGTGAATTATACTTTTCCTAGAACTGTTTTAATTTTTGTTTTTTATCTGTTTACTCAGTTATTTGAGAAATTAAATTTTTTCCCAAAATGATACTCTTAAAGAAAAAAGAGTAATTTAATCTTAGATTATAACAAGATGTTTTAAAGAAAATAATCTGAACATTTACATGTATGCTACCCATGGGGCATCTCTTGTAAGAAGCAACATAAGAGATGGTTTCAGAAGTGTAAAAGGTGTGGGGAGAGGTAAATTAATAATTGAGTTCCAGGTGTCTGCTGCTAATTGTTCAAAATTCAAGCATAATGGATATTAACGAAAAATGCTTCCCAAAAGGAATATATAACACTGTTGTTCAGCTTTTGGGTTTAAGACTTTATTTATGGAGCTCATACTTTGGGCATTTCTCTTTTTCTATTTAAATAGGTGTTAAGGAATGCAGTATGATCATTATGATTTTGTGAACTGTTTACTTAAAGTTGTTCAGGTTGTTAAGAATCAAGAGAATTTGGGGATTAATGTCTAATTGTGAAGTAAATTTGGCGTGTGCTCAAGGGTTACTTTCTTAAGGTGAGATTGGAAGAAAAACACTTCTTTTAGGAAGGAAACACCTAATTAAAAAATAATCTTTCAAGAATGTGGTCCAGTGATGAACCATAACTTGGAAACACTCTATGAAAGTTGATTTACATTTTCTTCTTTTTAATAAGTTGGAATATGGCTAGTCATAGCATATTTAATACATTCTGAACTGTACAGTCCTTCAGAGGTAGTCTGTTGATATTCTTGGATGAAGCAAAAAGATACTTTCCTCTGCTAAATAGGGTATTTCTAATTTGTTTGTAAAAGCTATTAATGGATAGAAGTACTATCTTCCTGTGGTTGATTGGAAATAGAGAAATAGAAAGATTTTCTCCTTGAAATTACCTGCAGTTAAGGGAAAAAGCAAAATAGATGTGCATTGTAACTGTCATAGACATCTGCTTTTAGGTAATCATTTTTAAAGAAATATGCCATGACTTTTGGGGTCATTTGAACCTGCAATAATGTCTATTTAATATAAGTATAAATGTCAGGTTGTGGCATACATGTGGAGCCAGTAAAGACGAGTATTTCCTGTGATAATATTCATGCATCCTAAATGTTGACTTTTGAAATTTACCTTGAAGATGTATTCTATTTTCACATTAGGGTCGGTTTTCACTTAAGTCAGGATCGTTCTAGAAAGGAAGTACAGAAGTGTTAACATGTGAAGGAACAAAATGTATGTAGATCCGAGTAACACCATTGACTTGAGCATCTTTGCTGGGCTTCAGGGAAGAATGTGGTTGATTGAAAACCAGTGTAAATGTTTTGTTGAGCCACTGTTGAAGAAGAGATCATCAGTTTTAGATTTGCTTTAATTTTTTTTTAAGTATGAAAAGCAGTTTGCTTGGCACTTAATGTTTGATTGAACAACTGTATTTTGAAAAATCTACCCCTTATCCTACATTAATGCAAACCCATGAAATAAGAAAGAGAAGATACCCTTCTCCTTTTCTTCCACAAACTCTGTTAACTCTCTTTGGAGTTTTATGTCTTTTTAAAGATCAAGAGTTGCCCAAAAGAGGCATGAGGAAGTAAGGTAGTAACAAGCAAGAGGAGTGAATCTGATGGGGACTGCAGAGGATCAGAAGGACCTTGTGTCAGCCACAGTGAGGTTGCAGCTCCCCGGCTCCAGACAGTTGTCAGGTGGGGATGCAGGCCCAGTGTTGTGAGAAATCCAGATTTTTATGTGGACTCTCCTGATTTTTAAATCTTGGCAACCTTTTCAAATATTTTTAAAAGTGTGTGGTCCAAACAAAACTCATCTGTAGGCTTTATTCAGCTAGTGACTGCCAGATAGAAACCTCTGTTTTAGATAGTATTTTAATGGATGAAGATAATAGTTTCATTGCATGTGAACATTCATCTTGGGAATTCCCCACTGGGATGAACCAAATTCTTCATTTTTTTTAAACAATTAAAAAAAATTTGGTAAATATATTTCTGGTGCTGATAGTTTTGATGTATAGCTTTTCTTCTTGTGACCCACATACAAAGAAAACTCAAATGTGAGCAAAACAAAAAATAGAGGATTTTAATAAAAGTTGAAAAGTAAGAATTTTGGAATTCTAGGGAAGAAAGAGGAGATTTCTAAATTTGGAAAAGAATTCCATGATTTGTGTCAGTAACTGATGTAGATGAAAAGTTAATTCAACTATAAAGAGCTTTTTATCTCACCTTTAAGCAGTGGATCGTTGGCCCTGAATCTTTGCGGGATTGCAGTAATTTACCAGGCAATTGACTATGATGCCTCGGAGAGGAGATGAACCACAAGGGGAAAAATTCCCTATGCCAGTTCATACAAGGCCAATACTGTATACAAGCTTCTAGAAAACATCATTTATGTTGTATAAGATATGTTTTCAATGCCTGTGTAAATTTTTTGAAGGGGCTCTTGAAGGTAATCTATTCATAGTTGAATTTCTCTAGGCAAATCAGATATCAGCATTTTCAAGAGAACCGGTAATTAATTGGTTTGAATTTCAAATTGAAGGTCATCCTGTTATTGATTTTCGTGGGAACAGGAAACAGCATCTTGTTAAAATGATCTGCAAATGGTACCTCCGTGTGCCTAGTTTCCGTCTAGGGTCTTGTTGAACAGCATCAACGTCAGTGTTGGGCACCAATCAGAAGGGAGTCACTGCTGATACAAACATAACAAGCTGTTGGTTTGCTTCCAAAACAGCAGAGAAGAGCTGAGCTGCAACAGAGACCAGAGAGTAACAGTTTGTTTTATATAGTAAGTCAGGTATTTTAACTCAAGTGACTTGTGCGACTTGTTACGAAGCATCTGTCAGTGTCAGAATGACGTTGGTATGCCATGTTCAAGAAGTTCAGCGTCAACACAATTGTGACTTAGCAGTTTTAGAAACCTTTCAACTAGGAATTAGATAAAATAATCTTTAATACTGGGGAGGGAAGCATTGCCATAAAGAGGGTGGTGAAGAATGGAGCATAAAAGAATATATTCCTTTAGATGCTCTTCCTTTTTATAAAATAACATTTGTGTCTTGTGTTTTAGAAGCAGTTTTATTGTTGCATGTGCCAGGCTGTTTTAAAGCAGTCCTTTCTTTCTCCCTGTGTTTATACTTCTTGCAAATGGTGTA
This sequence comes from Aepyceros melampus, assembly GCA_006408695.1. Taxonomy (NCBI): domain Eukaryota; kingdom Metazoa; phylum Chordata; class Mammalia; order Artiodactyla; family Bovidae; genus Aepyceros; species Aepyceros melampus. The sequence goes on from SJXQ01007849.1 coordinate 180,282, forward strand.
ATGTGAGTTTAACATGAACTAGGTGGGTGGCAAACATGATGCCTTTCTAAACCGGAATAAGTATTTAATTTGAGCTATGCGAAACAAGTTGGAAAGTGCAGCTTCTTCTTAGGGTTCAAAGTAAAATTCTTAATAAAAAAAAAAAAAGGGGAGGAGGGGGAGCCTTCCATTTTAAATACCCTGGAGCTGTGAATGCAGTTATTTCCAGGTTGACTTCATTTTGTATAGGCATGACAGTGGCACCAACCATCTACCTTAAGCCTTAACATTCCACAAAGCCATTTCAAGTTTATTATGAACTTCAAAGTCTCCTCATCCCTAGGAGAATATCAAGTTTAAGCATGCCACTCCGCCACAGTCACAGTTAACTTTCTTCAATCGAGAAGTGGCTTTCTTGAGTCAAAAAGGCTGACTTTCCTACAGGTGATCCAGTCTTTGAGTCCAGTGCAGTCATCTCGCTGATTGTTACCCTCCTGAGTCATTAATCTATCTTGTTAGCAGTGCTTGGAAAGTACCCTCAAATAAGGCAGGACTCCTCACAATTTGTTTAAAGCTTTACAATGAGATCAGCATTCTTTTTTAGCTTTACTCCTAGAGCTCAGGTCATTGATCCTATTTTACCAATTCCCAGTTGGAGTTTCATTACAGATTTTAGAAACATAGGGGAGTGTGGGGGAAGATGCTGATGCTTCCCGATGCTGTCCCAAAACTTGCTAGTTTCTACACTTCAGATGGCTGCTAGTGCTTTGGGAAAGAATATGGGCCTGTTCAGCCTGATCTCCTGGTGTTTAGCATCTCTTCTTAGGGAAAGGAATTCTTCATTTCCTCTATGTAAAATGCCTGCCCTTTTGGAGGCTCCTGGTCTTTAGTTCCTACCTCACTTATTAAACCACCCCTGTCCATAGTATCATGCATCTCAGAGATGGAACTTGACGGACTAGTCAGCATTGCAAAGGTCACCCTAAAGCTATTGGCAGAATACACTGCCCTTTGTTGCTCAGTGATTATAAAGCTACCTTAGCAGTTAACTGGATGTATTTGACTGAGCTGCTTTTCCCGAATACCAAATTATCCATTTCTTATAACACCTGATAGAATGCCCAGTCACAAGCTGTCTCAAGTATATTTTCAAAAGATACCTTTAACAATACTTGAAATATCAGTGCTTTGGCCACCAGAAGAGGTAGTGTCCGTTGCATTGTTTTGCTTCAGTGAAAATATTTCTAAATTATTTGAGAGTTTTTGCATTATCTGAAACGATAATGTTCCAACAAATTAGAAAATTCCCAAAAGTTTCTTACATTACAGCTTGTCTTCTGTTAGTGTAGCAGTATTTAAAATCATGTTGTGAATTGACTTTTTTAAGAGAAATGCTATAAAACTTTATTTCCTTTCATGTTATTTTCCATGAATATAAAATATGGAAAGAGCTCTTTTGGTTTTAGGTGATAACTTTAAACAGTATAAAACTGGGTTTCACCATATTTTGTGTATTCAGATGCACTTCAGAGGTTTCTTACTGAAATATTAGTTCAGTTCTATTCAGAATTATAGAGGAATAACTAATAAATGATCAAGCTACTTATTTGAGGCAGGGGAACTGCACTTGAGACTTGAGTTTTGTATTTTGCATGCTTGCATTGATTTTATGATACCAGTACAATCTTGATATACTTTCTAGTACACAGGTAGCATCTTTGCCTTAGCTGTCATTTATATAAAGATGAGTAAAGAGTAAATAATTATCTTTACATGATGCGTGCACTTTGGACTAACTTCTCTCTCAAATGTGTGATTTGCCATATATTCTTACCTCCTCCAGTTCTGTTTGGTCCTTGTTGGATTGGGTAAGCAATTTAGGCATTTAAAATTACTTCTTCTTTGGTTTCAAAGCAAGTAAAGGTGCAGAGAAATCCCTTCAGTTTACCTTTTTTAGTATCTTTGAACCAAGCAAATTCTGTCCTACCTTCCTGTCATGCATCCATTCAGTTCCTCTTTGAGCTAAATAAGCACATCTATAGCAGACTATATTCCCCCCCTCTCCAAAATAATAGGATGAAATCAGCATTCAAATAGCTTTTGTTGCAAAAATTCACCAATCAAAGGAGGGAACCAAACAAAAATGATTTAAAATAAGATGATGAATATGAAGTTCAGGTACTGAACAGTATCTGAAAGCAAAGTCTGGTGATAAGAGTTTTGTGTTGCAGGTTCTTAAGACTTAAGTGTTTGTTGAAAAGACTCTTTTTCTTTAACCCAGAGGTATGTTTATCTTAGAATAATAATCATTTCATGCTGTTCATTTTTTTTCTAGTTGACCCATTCTCCAGACCTTTTAAAAAAAACTTTTTTAAGTGGATGTAAATTCCATTTTAATTAGACCGGTGCAATCTAATACAGCAACTAGCCAGGAATGGAAGAAACATGCTGGAAGTTAATACAACCCAAATCAGCCATAGCCAGATAATTCCCCTGATCTTTGTAACAACCCCCTTCCCCACCTCCACCATGAAATGACCCTGTTGTTCTGGAGTTTCAACAAGACATTTAAGGTTCATTTGAAAAAATGATCATCCTTTACAGGATTCTTTGCTCTTGCATTTCTCTTTCTTTCCCTTGCCACACAGCTGTCATTGGTATAGGAGAAAGGTTGGGGGGAGGGGAAGAGGAGGAAGCCCTGTTCAAATCGTGTCACGTAGCACTAATTCATCTGCTCTCATTAGAGGGAGCGAGGGACAGCAGTGATGGCCAAGAGCTGCACTCCACACATGACACGCGAACAGTTTGGGGAATAGAAAATTGCTTTCTCAGGAAGCCCAGCCAATTAAGGACTTGACCATATTGAATGTCAAGTGTTAATTTAGGTTTTTCTTCATTTTCCCAGTAGTAATGCGGGTCCTGTGATGAGCAAATACATGTCAAGTAAAAGTTGATTGCATGAAGGACCCGGGTATTATATGTCACTGACAAGTCACAAATGTACTGAAGTCTTTTAACCCCTTAGGTGGGTGTGGTGGGGGAGGGGAAAGGGGAGAGGATTAATGTTACCATAATGATAAGAATAGATAGTTTATGTGGGGGTGGCATGGATGGGACAGACAATAATAGTAATTCATGCAAAAACCAGGGTAGGACAAATCCTACTCTGAGGGCATAGAAGCCCTTGAAAAGCATATAATACGATCCTCTGCTGTTGCAAACATGGTACTCAGAATATATATTGTCTGTTTTAAGATTATATGAAAAGGGAAAGTAATGTACTCTATGGTCTTGACCTAGGAAATTCCTTATTAATTATCTCCTTTGAAAGAAAGAAAACAGTCGTTAAGTAATCACACTCTTTTGGGCATTTTAATCCTTTGGCTCAGTGCAGCTGTCAAATTTCCAGTATTTATAATTTCAGTTTCTAATCAAATACTCATTTAAAGAAGTAGCTGTGTAATTCTGTGTAATAGCAGAGATGCAAAACATGAGACTGAAAGAAGGTTTGTTTTCCACCTCGAGTATCTCTGGAGGGTGGTGTTTAGCCAATAGAAACTGGTAGAAGGTCAGTCATTGTCTTTCATTTCTTTTGGTGCCCAAGTGTAGAAAGGAAGAGATTCAAGCTTCAGTGAGTGAGGTAACTTTGCCTTTTTTAAACTGAATGTTGCAGGTTGCCCATTATGTATAGCATCTCATTTCCATTCATCAGCATTCATTTACATGTGAATGTCCTGAAAATAAGAGAATATCTGTTTCTGTTGCAGTTGTACTAGTAGCAAATAAAAATATCTGCTCACTTTAAAACAGTGCTGTGTGTCATTTAAACAATCTTTAAAGTGAAACTCAGAGCAGTTACAGTCTGGTCATTTTCTTCCCTTTTTATGTAATAATCACATGTCCCCTTCATATCTTTAAGGCTGTCACCTTAATTCAGTACTTTCTTGAAATTTACTCTCTTCTATATATTCCACAGTTTTTATGCCTACACTCTGAAGACTTAAGTCTGAGAGTGCTTAAAATTTGGCAGCAAAAAGTATGAAGCCTTTCTCTCAGGTTAGGAGCTGTGCTATCATTAAATTAAAAGTTGGTTAAATTTACATTAAAGAACAGTTAGGAAACAATTCCAAGAATCTGATGTCTAATAAAATAGATTTTTTTCTTAAGAGAGAACATTAGGCTCTTAAATACTGGGATGTAATGTCAGTTCTTTTACATCTCCCCTCCCTGTCTCAAAACTAACCAAATAAAATAAACTAGCCCTCCCTTCCCTTCCTATGTTGATAAGCTCTGTCTATGGGACTCTGGTGGCATTTCAAAAGTACTGTTTAATTACACTGTGATTGTCAGCAGCTTCTCTTCCGCTGGGTGTGCTGAGAGACTTAAGTAAGTTTCCGTAAAGTAAATTCTGATGATGGCAGCTCGGGGTTGCTGATTCAAGTTATTCCTTCTCTTCTGTGTCACTTTTGACGGATGGTACCTAATGCAATCAGCCACAGGCCCACAAAGCCTTTCCTTGGGTTGCGTTAGTAACTGGACCAGGGGTTCCCCTCCTCCCCAGATCTCACCTTCAGATGTTCACTCCTTCCTGCACCCCGCCCCCCAACATGTCAGCCCAAATAGGAAAGGGAAAAGAACTGCAGGACTACCCAGGACAGGCTCTTCCGAAACCTCCATCTCCCGGTGGTGCAGTCAGAGCTGCCTCCCTTTGCGTGCCTTTTTGATAAATTTAAGAAGTCAAATCGCTGACACAGATAGATAATCCAAGTGTATAGGGTGAAGAGTTATAAATTAACACATTATTCCCTCTTAATGTGAAATACTTGAGAATGCATTTTCTCAGTCCCCTGACATCTTACCCAGTGAGGGCTCGCATTGTACTTTTCAAGTGGCATTGATTTGTTAAAGCGCTGAATTAGCATCTCTGGCCAGCTGCTGGATCCACTGTTGTGTTGTGGGGCTCCTGTGCCTCCTCTCTCCCCAGCCATCTCTGTTTCCCCTTCAGTCCTCCCTTTGCTCTCCCTTTCCATTTTGCTTCTGCCCACCTCGTTCTCTGTCTGTCTGCTCCTTCTCTTTCCTATTGCTTGTGTTTCTTTCAGTCTGGTTTCATCCGTCTGCATTTCCCTTCTTTTCCTTCCTTCACTATTTCACCTACACGCTTCCTTTCTTGTCTCATCTTGTTGCTTCTGAGGGTGCCCTCACTCAGGTTTAAAGTCTGACTGCCTGTGAGGGTTAAAGTGTGACTGCCTGTAGGGAGTGTGAGGTGGGACACTGGCAGGGACTACTAGGGGTGGATGACTTAGCAAATCCAATAGCTCCAAGTAGACTCTTGTGGAGAATAGATTAACATATGACTGTTTGTGCTTATCTTAATAGGGGTTAGTGAGAAACATCTCACCTGTTTTGCTTGCTAGAAATTAAAAGGTAACTTACAAAACTTTAAAATTTGTATTCCCAAATGCCATTTAACACAGTAAAATTTTCTTTTCGTTAAGTTAAAGGTAAAGAAAATTATTGATGGTTATCCCAGACTTGATCATACGCTTACACCCACACCAAAATGTTTCTGCAGAACTTCTGCATTGGTGCAATTTTGCGCAATTCAGTAAATTCACTGATAGAACTTTCTTTTCTTACAGGTTTGGTAGTGTTCTGATTCCATTAATTTGGTACCGTTTCATATAAAATCATGACTTCCTCATGGTGCCTCACTGTACCATATCAGTATTAAGGTTGTAAAATTGATTGACAGTTTTTTATTTGGAAATAAGGGATGGGTGATTGCTTCTTTTTAGCAGTGTGTCTCAGAGTTCCTGAGGTTTTCAGAGGAACTGCGTCACAATTGAGAGGCTTAACATGCTGCATGTACATGATCACAGGCTTTACTCTTTTCTTTCTCTAGTTAACTGGTCGAAGATGCTTTGAGATCATCGTGTTGATTGATTTGATATGAGCAAAAAAGTGTATTTGCCTGAATTTAAATAGAAATTATCTTCTGTAATTTTAGTTTCATTGCTTTAAGTAGTGCTGTCTGCAGTTTTACTAGGCTTCCCGCTAGTAACATAAAAATTGGATTTGAATATACTTTGGTAATAAGTCAGATCATTTAAAAAATCAGATATCTTTATTGCTGGATTTTATATACGTTAAAATGACAGTCTGATTTCAGCATTTATATTTTGAAATGGAAATATTTCACATAGGATTTGATAATCTTGCTTCTCTGTTGGCTTGATTTCCCACCCCCTGTTCCTCAAGTCAATCCCTTTTTTTTTTTTTTTTTTTTTTTAATTAATTGCTGTCCTCCTAGCTAGAATTAGCATGGTTTGGCTAAGGTGAAGGGATTAGAATGACTCTTCAAGGCATGATAATGTCTGTTTAAAGAAAAGGAAGAAAAAAAAAGTCTTTTAAGTGGGGCTTAAGACTAATTCCGTCTACTAAGGAGACAAAAATTACGCTAAAGGAGACAATTTGGCTTTATTTTCTGTGTGCATGTTAACCTGCGTAGCGATCATTATTTTGTATTTTAGGATGTTCTCTGAAGGAAGATGTTCTTTACTTGCTGTAGAAAGGGGATGTGACCTCATTCTAGGAGATTAAGGCTGGAACACCTTTTGCAGGGATAACCACAGTTCACCTGGCTATAGTTCAGGGTCAAGGTCAGGGTCAGGAGGGACTTGCTTCTTAGAATGGCCTCTAAATAGAGTAGAGAGGACAAATTAGAGAACAAAAAAGTAGGGCAAGGTTGAAAGTGAAAGTGCCCCATATGAAAATAGTTAAGGATCAGAAAAGGGAAAAAAAAAATAGAAAAGTAGAAGAATCTGGAAGGCATACTTGAGTAGCAAGAGAGAAGTTGAGGATAAAGGAAAAAAGAGGTTGGAGGGGCAAACTTCTAATATCTTGTAACTTTCAAAATTAATAAAAATCAGCCTATACAGTACCAAATTGGCATCACCACAGAGTCCAAAATTACTTCAAACATTTAAAAGCTTTTAGTGTAATTTTTGAGTATTCATTTGTTGTACATTTATTTTCTCTTGTTCCTTAGTTTGTCACTTCTGTTCCTTGGAAGGCAGACAGCTCTGCACTAGTAATAAACTGATACATCTAGAGTTTAAAAAAACAAATAAGTAATTTGTTCCTTGTTCCTTGGGTGGTAGTACTTTAGCCACATGAAATGGTTAAGTGTGGATGTTTTATTTAGAGTTCAACACCTTTGAGTTTTTTCTCTAAAATTCCCAGAGAAATCAGAAAAATTTCTGTTTTTGTATTTTGTAAGTCTAAATGAAATGTCACTTAAATGCAGGAAGAACTGGCAGTTTTGATAAGTTGTCCCCAAAGCAAACCAGCTTGTCAGTAATCGCAACCTAATTATGAAGGCAAATACAAAGTTTGTGTTTTAAAAAGTCGCAAGACAAAGGAAAACACAGAAACAGACCCTTCTCCAGCACCAGGCAATAGCCTTCACCCCCACCCCCCTTCCACAGGAGCCCTTCCATAGTAGCAGTAATAATAAGAGAGAACCTTTTGGCTTCAGCCCAAGTCCTGTTGAGAGGGAGCTGCCAGCGGCCTGCAGTGTGTGGCTCTGCAGAAGTGCCAGAGTGACACACGCATCACAAGCCGGTCACAATGCGAGGGGTCAGAGGTCACGTTCAAGAGCAGGGTGTTGCTGGACCCGGCCGAGGAAGCAGAGGTGGCCCCTCTGTGCTCAGTGTGTGGGTCTGTGTACTCCTTTCCCGTCAAAGCTGGCCCGGCAGGGCCAAAAAAGCGGTTCCTTGGCAGGGTTTAATGGCAGGATGTTAGGGCAAGGTTGAAAGTGAAAGTGCCCCATATGAAAATAGTTAAGGATCAGAAAAGGGAAAAAAAAAATAGAAAAGTAGAAGAATCTGGAAGGCATACTTGAGTAGCAAGAGAGAAGTTGAGGATAAAGGAAAAAAGAGGTTGGAGGGGCAAACTTCTAATATCTTGTAACTTTCAAAATTAATAAAAATCAGCCTATACAGTACCAAATTGGCATCACCACAGAGTCCAAAATTACTTCAAACATTTAAAAGCTTTTAGTGTAATTTTTGAGTATTCATTTGTTGTACATTTATTTTCTCTTGTTCCTTAGTTTGTCACTTCTGTTCCTTGGAAGGCAGACAGCTCTGCACTAGTAATAAACTGATACATCTAGAGTTTAAAAAAACAAATAAGTAATTTGTTCCTTGTTCCTTGGGTGGTAGTACTTTAGCCACATGAAATGGTTAAGTGTGGATGTTTTATTTAGAGTTCAACACCTTTGAGTTTTTTCTCTAAAATTCTCCAGAGAAATCAGAAAAATTTCTGTTTTTGTATTTTGTAAGTCTAAATGAAATGTCACTTAAATGCAGGAAGAACTGGCAGTTTTGATAAGTTGTCCCCAAAGCAAACCAGCTTGTCAGTAATCGCAACCTAATTATGAAGGCAAATACAAAGTTTGTGTTTTAAAAAGTCGCAAGACAAAGGAAAACACAGAAACAGACCCTTCTCCAGCACCAGGCAATAGCCTTCACCCCCACCCCCCTTCCACAGGAGCCCTTCCATAGTAGCAGTAATAATAAGAGAGAACCTTTTGGCTTCAGCCCAAGTCCTGTTGAGAGGGAGCTGCCAGCGGCCTGCAGTGTGTGGCTCTGCAGAAGTGCCAGAGTGACACACGCATCACAAGCCGGTCACAATGCGAGGGGTCAGAGGTCACGTTCAAGAGCAGGGTGTTGCTGGACCCGGCCGAGGAAGCAGAGGTGGCCCCTCTGTGCTCAGTGTGTGGGTCTGTGTACTCCTTTCCCGTCAAAGCTGGCCCGGCAGGGCCAAAAAAGCGGTTCCTTGGCAGGGTTTAATGGCAGGATGATGTAGTCTGTTGTGACTAGTGCATTCCTTTCAGGTTAAACTAGGGAAATGGCATTGTGTTAAAATTCCAAGTCGCATGAATGTTTTATTGCCACAGTGCGTTTAGCCCTCTAGGGGAGTGTGTGTGGCGGCGGGTGGGGGCGGGGGTGGCGGGGGGACTTAGAGACTCAGGAACTATCAGAAGAACACTTCCCTTGGAAAATTTTACCCACCAGCGTGAAGCTGATTTGCTGTGATGGTCACTTAGAAGGGTTTCGCTTTTTCCTAAACTGACTGTTTTAAAAGTCTTGCCATCCGGACAATTACCAGCTGAAGAAAACACGACAGGACACAGGCAAAGAAGTGGCGAGATGGAGAGGAGGAATGCGCCAGGAAGGAGCTGAGCTGCCTTCTTGTATAAACTGCCCGAGAGCGGCAAGGGCCCCCTCCCCGCCCAGTCCCTGTTCCCCCCTTCCCTGGGCTGAGCTTCGCTGTGCGCGGAAGGCCAGGAGCGATCAGTTACCCTTGCACCGCTGACGGCGAGGCCACTGCAGCTCATGGTACCGTATGTTACCAGTCAGCCTCCCTCATTCCTTCTCCCGGGCTGCTTTGGGGGCTGTGTGTGGGTGGTGGTTTTTTTTTTTTTTTTTTAAAAGAAAACCTTTTCTCTCAACGGTTTCTACTAGTCAGAGGGATACAGTTTGGGAATGCGAAGGACTGAGAGTTTGAAACAAAACAAACTTAAGTATGGCACTATATATATATTTTTTTCTCTTTTTGGCATTCAGTCGCAGCCAAAGGTTTCCAGTGTGATTTAAAACCAGGAGTTCTGGAAAGAGGGCAGTTTAAGATGCAGGTCATCTGGGCTGCGGATCTTGTAAACAGACTTTTGTTCAACCACGTGAGCATCTTTAGGGTTGGAGGGCACGCTCAGGTTCTGCCATTGTCTGGGATGTATCCACTTTGCCAGTTGTCCCCACCAGTCCCCCTCTGGGGAAAACTCTAGCCTGGCCCTTCACTGCTCCAATTGTTTGAGACTTACGTTTACTCCGGGTGTGTACGATTGGACTTGGGTTGTAATTGTGCATGTTGAATGTAGTTGTCTGATGGCTTCGTGATTTGACCTGACTCAGGTTAATTTATAACATTAAAATATGGACGTATGGAATGGCCTCCTGATTTTGCATCAGTACTTTATAGAATATTAATGCATCTGATTTTTTCCCCAGTGAATAAGAGAAATACAAATTGTCTTGGGCTAAAGAAACATATCTTAATTTGCATTTTAGGTTTCAATTGCCTATTGTTCTTCACTTGCAAACCTTAATACTTGCTTTGAGTCCATGTTCTTCTAATGGCTCATTTTTCTCTTTCTTAGTAGTAATTGATATATAAGACATACATAGAGTTGTGAATGTGTGTGTGCCTCTGTGTACCTGCACACTTTGACAACTGCCACGTGAATGCAAGGAAAAACTTTTTACAGTTGTTAAGCCAGGATAGATTTCCACTGATAAGCTATTTTTTAGAATTTTATGTAACAGAAATTTAATTTGAGAATATACTATAAAACAGTAAATTGTGAGTGTGTCTGTGTGCCTTATTTATAGAGTTTTGGGCATGTGATTTATGTATTTCTATAAAATGATGGTTTTGTCCAGATAGACCTCCTGAGTTTAATTTGATTAGTGCTGTCCGTAGATGGTTTATTATTTATAAACAGATACATTCATTTGTTTATGGGAGGTCTTAAACCACCATGCAGTCAACTCTATGGCAAAATCAAGATTGATGTGTGGACTTGGCACTTCAAATTTTAGAGGAACTCATTAGATATTTTCACTTACATTCTAGAGAATACTCACTTTAAGAATTCTTTTCAGTGCTGAATGTAATCAAGTGGTAGTGATGGAAGTTGTCTTTTGATGATTTTTGTTTCTAGTTGCTAATTTTAAAGTGCACTTTTCAGAGGAATATTAAACTAAACTTTGTGCTGGATTTCTTTTTTCCTTCTAGCCAGTTTCAAAATTAATTCTTTTTCCTAAAGAGTAGAAAAACTTGTCAACAGTGCCAAATTGAGGGTAAAAAAGTCTATTGTGTAAGCTTAGATTCTCTAACAAAATATGTTATCCTGATCATGGAAGCAGTTTTTGATTATAAAAACGATGTTCTGGTTGTATCCAAACCCTTTTCAATTCATTAAAATGGCCCCTTTATAATCCAAGAGGGAAAGAATGGAAATACCCCAGTATCACGTCTCCTTAACATGAAAATTAAAGTTGATTTAGAATTTTTTCCCTAAAAATCAATCTTTAAAAAAATATTAATACTTATTCTTTCAGCATTTTTTTCTCCCCATCGTACCAGCATTATTGTTTGACATTGCAGAACTCTCTGGTGGGGATTGAGAGCTGTGGAGGAGTTAACAGATTGGTCCCAGGTTCAGATTCTCATGTTGCCACCTACTTATGATCTTGTGACCTTGGGTGAATCACTTTATCCCTAACATTTGTTTTCTTCTGTTTTAAAATGGGGAAAAGAACACTTGAAAATTTGTCAGGAAGATGAAATGAGACAACACCCATGAAGTTCAGGCACATAGTAGGTGTTCAGTAAACTCTGTTGATCTTGTTCTTTGAGCTTGTCTTGAGGCAAGTGTCCCTTGGAAAGCTGCTGCTTCTTTTTTTTTTTTAAGGGGGATAAATTTGAATGTCTTAATTTCACCAAATATCAATAGGAAAGGAGATACTAAGAATGGCAGACAGCTTTCTTTCTTTCTTTTTTTTTTGAGAATTGCTTTGTTTCATCCATTTGTCTTATGTTTTTGCCACTCTGCAAAATTCTCACTGGGATGACCTTTCTGGATGTCAGAATGATGCTGTTATTTCTGAGATATCAGTTATGGATAACCAAAGACTAGAAGCTAAGCTGGCAAATTCTGTTACATTCTATTTACTTTTGTATCATCCCTTCTAATCACTCCCTTGAATCAAAGCTTCTTGCTTTATTATCATTGTTGTTGTTTAGTCGCTAAGGCGTGTATGACTCTTTTGTGACCCAGTGGACTGTAGCCTGCCAGGCTTACTCTGTTGATGGAATTTCCCAGGCAAGCATATAGAGTAGGTTACCATTTCCTTCTCTAGGGGATCTTCCCAACCTAGGGATCGAACCTGTGTCTCGTGCATCGGCAGGCAGATTCTTGACTGCTCAGCCACTTTGGGAGCCCACTCATTATGGTTAGCACTTGGTAATAGAGCTAGAAGTTCCATTATACAGGTACCCTGGTCTCTGTCCCTGGCTTTGTGAATATGCACTTGTATTCATGGAGAGAGGGTCACACTAAAGCAGATAGCATTTACACCTTTTAGTAGAACTAAACAAGAGTATAGCAAGGCACCTATATGTATATTGGGGCAATATTTTATCTTCATTTACAGTATTGCACTTTGCCTTAAGTGTAGTTAAGGGCTTGGGAACTATTTGTTGAGCAGAATGTGCTGCTCTTACTGTCTTAATCCTGGATTACATTTTTATCAAAAGTAATTGTATTCTGTGTAGTACATTAATATTGTCATAGATGGTCTTTGATTAGCATTGTTAGTTTGCCTGACACATCTCATTTCTTTTAGCCAACACTTGTTTGAACATACTGCATCTTTAGATCTAAAATAAATATTTGGTTTGATGTTCACTTTCACCTATTGCTAAGAGTAAAAGATGGATTAAAAACTAATCATTTCATAACTACCTCCTAGCTCACACAGTGTGCTGAGGTGGACCCACTTTATCTTATTCAACTCTTACAAAGCATTCAGGGCAGGTACAGTTAATTTCATTTTATAGATGAGGAAGTAAAGGTCTCAAATCTGTATCCAGCAAGTTTGACCCCCAGAATCTTTGCTTTTTCCTTACATTGTTCATCCATCTATAACTTAAGTCGATATTACAAAAAAATAGAAGATAGTTGTTGAACCCACCAATTTTTGCTTTTTCTTTCAAATTAAATTTTGCAAGGAAGCCAACATTCAGAACTGATAAAAATTAGACCTATTCTAGAAGAAAAGGGTCCAGCCTCTGAGTTCTATCTTTGGTCTGTGGAATACTTGCTTAGAAAACCTGGAGTCTAATGCCTCCACACCCTCTAAAAAGGAGGCATAGCAAACCCACGTAGTCTGGGAGTTAGAGGGTTCGTTTACCATGGTGCACTTGTGAGGAATTCACAGGAAGGCTAGTCTCTCCCTAATTTGAAAAGAGAGCATATCTAAGAGAAACATAGTGTGTAAACACTAGCGTAAAAAAAAGAAGCTGTATCCTTGCACAGCTCTTCACATGTTAATTTGCAGGGCACAGATTTCGTTCAGTCCAAAGTGATGAAGTGATTTCATTGTGGGAAGAGTCACAAAAGAATAAGTCACCACTTTATGTTTAACAGGAGCCCGTGTCTACAAATGTATACAGAATCCAGTTTGGCAGTATTAAAAAGTTGTGCTCTGTGTAACGTATAGCATATCTATAAAAGGTATACATGGCATATGCATATACAAGTAAATGTAAGGATGGAGAATATGGGTAGATTTAGCTCAGAAATGTTGAAAAACACACTATTTTAAATAAATTGCTTATAAAAATTAGTCAACATGGTAATTCTGTGATATCTTTATAAACCAGGAATTTAAAGTTTTTCATCTGGTAAATTTATATTGGGATTTTGTATAGTCCTTCATTAGAAAATTAAATTTCTATTTTATCAGCATGGGTGGCAGAAACTAGGTTTTCTAGCCAGATGTGTTTGCACTTGATTTATCTCTTTATGTAACTTTGGAAGCTCAGTTACTTCATATCTAAAATGAGGGTTAGAATTGGTGCCTGTGAAGTGTCTGGCAGAGAGAGGATGAGCCGCGCTGTTTGCTGTTAGCAATTTCTTTTTCTGTAGTCCTGTTGTTAATTTGCAAGCCTTATGCAGTGTTTAGTTAGCATCTCTGTATCAGTGGTGGTACCGAGTTCTTAATAATTGTGTGATGTATACACTTAGCCTTTTCAGTTAACCACTTAAAAAAATACTTATGCCAATCTTGCTGAAGCTTAGTTTTGCTGAAGAAAATGAGAGTGGAGAAAAATCTCCCCTTTCTTACTCTTCACTGAGAATCAGTCATTGAGCAGCATAATTCTAAAATCTTGCGTGGCTTTTGGGTACTTTATGAACCTTTTTATGTTAACCCAGAAGCAAGACACTGATTGAATTAATACATTTCCATGGAGGGGCTGTTCTTTTAACCTCTCTTCTTCCTCCTCACCCATGTGTGCTTCAGTAAAGGACTTTTCCAATCCACAGAGGAGGTTGTCACACTGGGGATGCACCTTCATAGATATGCAGGCTGTTGGTGAGCCGCGGCCTTTCTGTCTTCAAAACTAAGAAAAAAGAAGATTAAAAACAGTAACAATCAAACCAGAAGCCCTACCCTAACCAAAAAGAAAGCACAAACTCCCCCCTTTATTTTCTGAAAAACCTTGTGCTTTTTATATGACACAGAACCTAAGCATAGCATGCTGACTTTGACTTTTAAGTTTGAAACTTTTTTTTTTAACAGCTTTTATAAAGGGTACATCTTCATTGTGAAGATCTCATTAAGAAGACTACAAAGAGAGTAAACACTTCCTGAATTGCTGCCACCAAGGAACCATTTTATTAACATTTTTTTAGTCATCCTTTCTCATTTATGTATACATACAGGTGTATGGATAGATGCTCATTACATACAAGGATTATGGATACATGACTTTTTTTAAACTCAGGCATGTCATGGATATCTTTCCATGTCTGAAGTAAAGCTATCCATCATAATTTTTAATGGAGTCTTAGTGTATCATTGTACCATAATATACTTAACGAGTTCTTGGTTTGTGGACTCTGAGGTTGCTGCCAGTTCATTTAATTTACAGAGAGTGCTGCCTCAATATGGACATTCTTTGTACTTGTATTCTTATTTACTAAAAGGGATTTCTTGAAAGTGATGTTCCTGGGAAAAGGGGTACAGTTTTGTATATTTTAAAACAGTGGTTGGCAAACCTCTTCTATAAATGCCCAGATGGTAAATGGTTTAGAAGCCATGGGTTTCTGTAATAACTATTCAATTCCGTCTTTGTAGCCACAAACAGTGGTAGAATATATATGTATATAAAGGAATAGGTACAGCTGTGTTTCAATAAAACTTTATTTATTAATATAGAAGTGGGCAGCAGTCTAGCATTTGGCTCAGAGGCGGTAGTTGCCTACTCCTGGCTTGAAACAAAGGAGAAACCGATGGGGGCTGGAAATCTACCCCTAGTTGTCTATAAGCTATTCTCATTGCATCTTAGAAATGTCTTCTTATCTGAGGGTAGTATAATGGGTTGATTACTTTCTTTCCAGATATATGGTAGTAATACCTCTTTAAAAAGCTTATTATAGGAGGTTTTCATACTTTCACTACTTGTAAAGCTTAGTAAATTTTAAAATAAGAAGATATATGTGCCAATATATATTTGTTAACAACTTGTTGGGCACAGAAATAGTATCTCTAAAACTTACATTTTAGAGGATATATTGTGCTTTTTCTCACCTGTAGAAGACTCCTTGATAGAGTAAGGTTCTCGAGGTATCCTTAAGTAAGTCAGAAGGAAAGTTAGCAAGAGAAGTATCATTTCAGCAGAAATATACCACAGATCAACAGGGTGACATTGAATTAGTTACTGAACCTTTACAGGCTAAATTACACTCAGAAGACTGCTCTGTGCGTAAATAGAAACCTCCTTGCATCTTGAATTTTTATAGAATAGGAATTACTGGCCCCTAAATGCCCTAAGGTATTTGTTGAGAATTGGGTGGAATAATGATATGGTTAAAAATCACTCTGTTTGTAACATTGGGTCACTGGTGCCACTGTGAATTTTAAGAGATTTATTTATTATTTATTTTGCATACATTGGTTGAGTATCTGCTGTGTGAAAAGCTGATTGAGAGAAAACTAAGGAGAAGCCAGTAAGTTCTTGCCCTTCAGGAGGAAAAACATGTCGTGTTTTTAAAGTCTACAGTTGTGTAGTGCTGACTGCCGTGAGGGTGGTAGAATGCTGGCGAGGGAGATGTCTTCTACCTGGGGGCCTCAGGAAACTTAATGGAAGAAATGGCCTCCAGAAATACAGAGATGTTCAAAAGTTTAGTGCACGGTTTCCCTGACAGTCCAGTGGCTAAGAATCTGCCTTGCAGTGCAGGGGACATGGGTTTGATCCCTGGCTGGGGAAGATCCCAAATGCCTCAGGACAACTAACCCACAACTATTGAGCCAGTGTGCTATGGGGTCTGCTTCACAAAAAAGACAAAAGCACACAACTTGAGACGCCCGCACACGATAGCTAGAGAGTATCCCCTGCCGCAACTGGAGAAGGCCAGCTCACAGTGAGGAAGAACTAGTGCAGTCAAAAAAACCCCCACACACACACAAAAAAAGTTTAGTGCAGGGGAGGCTATTCCAGAAAAAAGCTTTATGAGAGCTATGGCAAATTAGGAAAGCCTAGAGCATATGCAGCAGAAGGCAACGGCACCCCACTGCAGTACCCTTGCCTGGAAAATCCCACGGATGGAGGAGCCTGGCGGGCTGCAGTCCATGGGGTCACTAGAGTCGGACACGACTGAGCGACTTCCCTTTCACTGTTCACTTTCATGCATTGGAGAAGGAAATGGCAACCCACTCCAGTGTTCTTGCCTGGAGAATCCCAGGGGTGGGGGAGCCTGGTGGGCTGCGGTCTCTGGGGTCGCACAGAGTCAGACACGACTGAAGTGACTTAGCAGTAGTGGAGCATACGCAGGAGACATTAAGTCTAATTATTATAGACTGTCTCTTAAGGATTTTAAGGCTTCCCTGGTGGCTCAGATGGTAAAGTGTCTGCCTGCAATGTGGGAGGACCCAGGTTTGATCCCTGGGTTGGGAAGATCCTCTGGAGAAGAAATCGGCAACCTACTCTAGTACCCTTGCCTAGAAAATTCCATGGATGGAGGAGCCTGGTATGCTACAATCCATGGGGTCGCAAAGAGTTGAACACAACTGAGCGACTTCACTTCACTGAAGTATGTGTCATGAACGAGCAGGAGAGATGAAGCTGGAAGGGCAGGGCAGAGGTAGGCTGTAGAGGGCCTGGAAGGAACTTTGTAATTGGTAGTTTGTGGGGAACATTTAGGAGAATGGGTTTGACAGTTGGAGGGGTGGTACATGGCTCTGGTTAATGAGTGTGAAACGCATTATCAATCACTTCAGGGTTACAGCAAAGGTCTGAGCATGCTCTTGTTAGAAATGGTCTAGATGGAGAGAGATGATCTGGAAGGTGTGTGGGAGGACAACTGAGGGGATGGGAAGTGGAAAATAGGCCTTCAGAATTTACTGGGTTTTGGAAATAAGGAGAAGGCTTTTCATCATCATCTGTAGTTCTGAGTCTTTGTTAATGGGATTCTGGTGATACTAATGCAAGAAAAAAAAAAAAGCCAACAAAGTCAGGGTAGAGGTGTAGTAGAGAAAGATAGGCAGTGAACCCATATCCTTGTTTATCTCGAGATGTTAACTAAACACTTGAAAATTTCAAGTGGGAGCTTGAAAGTGCAGGACTAAAAATTCACATGAGTGTTAAGGAATAGGGATTGGGGAACATTGTTCTTAAACAGGTGGCAGATGAAACCAGGGGTGAGCATGACATCTGAAACGAAAGCATGTAGACAGAAAATGGCATTGTAATAGCATTTCTTATAATGGTAAGTTATTGACATAAATAACTCTATCTTTATTTGAAGCTATGAACATCGAAAGCACACAAAATGGAAAACTACATGTTTTATCATTTATAAAGTGTTCTGTTGTCTACTAACCTCTTTTAGATTTCAGGAGTAAAGTATTTCAGTTTGAAAAAATACCTTATACAATCCTCAAGGACAATGTAAGGAAGTCTGTCTTACCATATCTTCTCACCACTTCCGGAGACCCTCAGTAACAGCGAGGTGCCATTGGTGGGGAAAGTTGAGGCTCACTTTTTACCTGTTTGGTCCAGAGTACTGTGTACAGCTTTTCACCTTCCCTTGCCCTCATCCCAGTTGATCTAGGGTTGGGAAGCTAGTGGGGTAGGTAGGAGGAGCGTGGGTCTTCCACAGAAATTGGCCTTGTATCCTTTTGTGCATTTTCTCTTTTTAGTTTGAGGTCCTCAGCAGGTTCCGAGGAGTGATTGCAGTGCACGATATGACTTATGCTTGAGTTGGGAAAGGTTTTCCTGTGGGGAGCAGCGGGGGTGAATCTGCCTTCCCGTTTCCTTTCTTCTCTTACCATTACCTGGGTTCAAGCTTTGCGTGCAAGGAGAAGCATGTTCCTTCCTTGATCTTGGGTGTGCTGAACTGTAGGCCTCAGCGTCATGGTGAAGGCTCCCTGCCAGCTCTCCTGGTTTCTTCTACACCCCAGAATTCCACTGGCTGCTTGGTACTATTTGTGGTCTGCCTTCAGGCTCACTCTCCAAAAGAAGTCTAACCCATGTCACATGGGGCAAGAGCCTAGTCCACAGCAATCTGCTTCTCTGGACAACCACTGTGCATTAAATCTAGTTTAAGTGCTCATTGTATGGCAACTTACACTTTTTTTTTTTTTTTTTGGAATCATAATAGGCTTAATGTAGGTGGTTCAAGAAGTAACATGGGATGTTGAATTTTGGGGAGGGGTAGGTGTAACATTTTCTCTTTCATTCTCTGGCATGTGACACATTTTTCTATCATGTTTCCTTCCTTAAACTCCCCTTTCCGTTTTCTCCTGTATACCTTTTCCAGTCATCTGCTTCTCTTGAGTGCTGTGAAATTTAGGGAGGGAAAAAATCCATTGATTCGTCCCATTTTGTGTTGTCCCTGAAGAAGATCAAGTGAAATGCACTTGTTTTCTTCCCAAGTGAACTCTTTCCTAAAAAATGCCACTCTGTCCAAAACACAGAGTGTCACCGAGAAAGTTTTGGTGATCATGAGTTGAAAGTTGTCTCTGTGCCCTCATTAGAGAGTTAAGTTCAGTGTTGTTCTTGATTGCTGTGAAAAACTAGAGAGACAGGCTGAGTGCTGCAAACCCAGTGGTTGAGTTCAAGGTGACAAAGGTCCTTTAAATGTGATTTTTAGTTTAAATGCTAAAGCTAATGTCTGTCCCCAAGTTATTTGCTTCTCATGTCTGCAGCATCCATGGAGTTGACCGTAACACTGCTGCTGAAGGGGCTTGCTCATTTGGGCTTTTTCTCTCTTGAGTCTCCTTTCCTGACACCGACTCTCCGAGATCTCCAACCTTGTGCCCTGATGTTTGCTTCTTTGTTCTTACTTCTTTGTGTTTTTTTGGTTTGTTTGTTTTGTTTTTAAGAAGACTTTTGCTTTACCCATTCTTTTTTGATTTTTTAACTTTTGTGCTCATCAGCATCACCTGGAGGGGGCTCATAAAACCAACTGGCCCGACTCCACCTCGCCTGCGGTCTGTCATAGTAGGTCTCAGTGAAAGTCACTCAGTCGTGTCTAACTCCTTGCAACCCCATGGACTATACAGTCCATAGAATTCTCTAGGCCAGAACTCTGGAGAATTCTTTCCCTTCTCCAGGGGATCTTCCCAACCCAGGGATCGAACCCAAGTCTCCTGCATTGCAGCAGATTCTTTGAACTATCAGGGAAGCCCCAGGTCTCAAATGAGACTTCAGATATATTTCAGATAAGTTACCTGGTGATACTAGTAACATTCCCAGGCTGAGAATACACCTTGAACCATTGACTTAGACTGTTATCTGTCAGTTTTCTGTTTAGTTTTGGGTTCTTCCAAAACTGTAGGGCTTTTTCATACTTTATTCACCTGAGTTCCCTGGAAAATCTACCTTTTATCTTTTATTGATGTACAGTTGATATACAGTTTTCTGGTATTTGGTAAAGTGATCCAGCTACATACACATACATACATGTACACACACACACACACATATATATTTTTTCACCTTCTTTCCATTATAGATTATTACCAGATATTGAGTATAGTTCCATCGGCTATACAGTAGGTCCTTGTTTATTTTATATATAGCAGTGTATATCGGAAACTCATTTCTAATTCATAGGTCAAGCCACTAGCATGAAAGTGAACTCAGAAAATTGCCTCATCCTTTCATTGTAAAGGTCTTGGCTGAGGCAGGAGTGGCAGAGAGTAAAATGTGTCTCTTCTCTCTCCTTCCCCTAGTGGAGACTTGGGCAGTCGATCTCTCAGAGCCCAGACACATCTTCATAGTCTTTGTCGGCACAGCATTCTAGGAAGCTATCTACAAGTTGATGGAGCCGGCCCCTAATTGAGACTAATTGAATAGGTATAATTTTCAGTTTCCCTAATTGCTTGTATTATTCCTTTGACACTTGAGGTTTGCTTACATGCCCCAAATTCCTTCTGTCCCTGTCTCAAACTTCTCAGCCCTGATGGGAATGGTGCGCTGGGGTGGGGAAGACCAGGCTATCCAGGGAAGTCTCATTACCTATGCTGTGTACCTACCATCTGCTTAGATGTTTCGTCTGTGTCCTCTTCTTCAGCCTTACCACCCCACCACAGTGAATAGAATTATTGCCATTTTACAGATGTAGCAAACTAAGCTTTATATTCGGAACTAACCCACTTCAGAAGCTACCACAGCTGGGGTTAAAACAGAAGTTTTACTCCAAAGCCAGCGCTCTCTGCATATTACCGGGCTTTAGGATAGTTGGCATTGAGGCTTGAGGACAGACAGAGTTTACCTGGGCATATATATACATACATATATGTGAAATTTGACTTGACAGCAGTCGTCACACATGGCGATGTATATGCCCATGAGCAACAACTTGGGGTGTTCCATTTCCAGTAAACTGGAATGACAAGAATGATTACAAACCAGCTGAATACAGTGGAATTAGGCACTTTCTTTCTTGAATCTGAAGTCCATCCATGGCATAGGTGCAAATAACTTCCTTTTCTTTAGTGCTAAAACCCATGTAAACCAAAGATGAACTCTATTAAATGATAGAAGGCTTTTCCAGTGAAACACTAGCGTGGTAGTAGAGATAACTTTGTCTTCATTTCAACTCTATTCAACTTATCAAATGAGGGGAGAGCACAGTGACAGGCCTCAGTTTTCTTGTTTAAAAATACAGTAAAAAGAGTGTGGTGGAAATTTCCTTCCCACCCCTTACTTGTCTGATGGGGGAATTAATATTTTGTGTAAAGCCCTCTGAGGCTCTGTTAGAAAGAGCCTGTGTAATTTTAGCATTATTCATGGTCCACCAGGCTCCTCAGGGTGTCACCAGGGAAGAGAGATTTTTATCTCTTATCCCACATTTCACAGTAGAAAAAACAAGGTATTTTTGTTGTTGTTTGTGGCTGTGAAAATCTCCTGTAATCGTACCTGCAGCTGTTGCTTCCGTCACAGAGCCCAGGGCCCTAGCTTGCCCCAGAGGACCAGCTCCCGAGGCAGAGAGAGACTGAATCTTACTTAGGCAGATCCTGGCTCCTGGGAGGATGCGGTCTCCTCTTGTTCCCCGCCCCCCATCCCCGGTCACCTTCTGTGTCTGTCAGCCTGGTGAGCAGCAGAACCTTACTTAACCCTCTTCTGCTTTCTCTCCTCTCATCCTGATCCTGTAGCTCACTGTCCTGGATGACTCAGAGAGGACTGTCCTCCCCCCTGCTCAGTTCTTTCCCTGCAACACCTTGCCGTCCTCACCTTCCTACGGATAACATCCTGCATCATCTAAGGTCTCTGTAAGCACCAGCATATTTCTGGCCATTCTGTATTGGCAGCTGGATAAATGCTGTTTTGACTCAGCAGTTCCTTTCTCATCACAAAGTGACATTTTTCATTCTTAAGCTTTAGATGCTGTATACTTGGCCCTTCTGAGTCTTAGCCTTGGGTTCCAGGGTTGGGAAGGCTTAGTGCTGGAATGTTTTCTTCATTAAATCGTCGCCTGAGAGATGAAGATAGACATTATCTGCACATCCAGCAACTTAGCTCTCCTTATTTTCCATTCATTCCTCTCTTTTATTTGCAGCACTGTGTCTAACATGCATCCCCGTCTTTACAGTGTGGGGTAATTAATTTATTTCTTTATCTGCTCTTTCTCACAAGCAACTCCTGGCTAGCTTACTGTCAAGTCCATTTCACAGAATGGTCTGCCTGAATTCTTTGTGTTATCTGGGTAATTTTTGCTTGGCGTCATCTAACCACTGACATGAGGCTGTTACTGCTTTTCTCTGACTTGGAATGTAACGGAGCTTGTACCCGCCCATATTCCTGAGTCCTCTTATGGGACTCTTCTCTGTCCCTCTGTTTTTTAAAACCAGTTCTGTCTCTCCATTCTTTTCCAAGTTCTCCTCGGGTTCATCTCCTTTGCCTCGTTCCTTCATTGCTAGACTGAAGCCACCAAAACACATACAGTTCAGCACTGCTCTGGGCTTACGGCCAGCTTCACCAGCGAGCCTTGAGCTGGCATGGAAGTTAGTTAGTTTATTTAGGCTCTGACTTTTTATAGTGCCTATCAGGCAAATGCCTACCTGAATGTTTAATGTTTAAAAATAAAATTAAAGTTCAAATGGGCCCTGGCTTTGCAAGAAGCACCCCAGATGCTATAAGCCCTTTTCTTGGTAACATGTTTCTTTTCTCAAGTTATCACTTCTGTGCCTTATTCTTTCTTCCTTTCCACCTTCTGCACCCACCTGCTATACCCATTCAGCTTCAAGTATTTTTTTAATTAAGTTTTATTGGAATATAGTTGCTTAACAAGCTTTAAGTATTTTGAACAGTAGTTCCCGTTTGCAGTGTGGAGCCTTTTTCTGTCTTTTCAGAAGTCTGGTCTCTAACACTTCATGTGTGATCTCAGTAAATATAAGATCGTGTGTGTGTGTGTGTGTGTGTGTGTAGGAAGCCTGCCATATTTCCTCCCTACCCCACAGAAAATGTGTTTTCTGGAAGCCTTTTGACACTGAAGTGAATGCCCACTGGCCCTCCCTTGTTGAATTCTCCTGAGAGGAGAAAGAGAGAGGCCTTTATGCTTGTTGTCATATCTTTTGTTTCTGCTGATTATACACAAAGTAAGTTGTAAATAGCTCTCTTGCACACCGTGATTCCTTTGAGGTATGTACAGGAGAGAAGATATGCGCTCAGCCCCAGCTTCCCAGGGGATGCTAGAGGGTCCCTTTCAGGGCCTCTTACTTCCTGTTAGGGCACTGGCCGAATGAAATTTAGATGAGCGCTAGACAATTACCATCCGTAATGAAACCCTCAGCCTACTGTTTAAAAATGTCAGCTGATCAGGTTAGTTTTTTCTTTGTATTTAACTTAAGTGTTTTTATTTAAGATCAAAATATACGAAGACCCAAAAAAGAATTTTAAAAAGTCGTCTTTGTCCTACTACTTTCCAGAGATAAAAATTACTGTGAAAATTTTGTGAAAGTCCTGGTAAATTTTGTTTTAAAGTATGATGTTGAAATGCACACTATTATTAGCATAAAGCCAAGAGGATAAAACTGGAATTCTCCAAATCAATTTGAATTTTTAATTGCATTGAAAGCAGAGGTACACATCCTATTTTAGTATCTTAAAGTGAAGTAAAAAGTAGTTAAGAGGAACTCCCTGGCTGTTGAGTTGTTAGGTTTCTGTGCTCCCACTGCTGGGGGTGAGGAACTATTCCTGGTCAGGGAACTAAGATCCTGCAATGCTGTGTAGTGTGGCCAATTTTTTTTTTTAATGTCTGCTATTTCTGATAGGAATTTTTTTTGATTGCTTATAACTAGCTGGCTAACTACTAAGACTTCTGAATCAAAAGGCCTAATTGTCTAGGTGTGCAAAATTATTACTAATTCAGTTACCAAGCTTTTATATCCTTTATATTTTCCTTGGGACATTGTGAGGAACTGGAAACAGATATAGCTTGCCTTCCCCCTTACACTTCTTCCCTCTCCGATAATTAATGACTTTAGTTGTGGTGGGCCCGGTGGGGAGTATTGTTAGATGGTGAACTCATGAGTGAAACTTGGTGGTTTTAGTTCAGATCTCAAATTTTTTCATCTTTAAGGAAGCCCATTTTCACGGATCATAAGGATTTTCTTTTCTGCTGAGAAAGTCCAGGATTCTAAGATGGGGAGCATGCCTCACTTTCCTCTTAGTCCCTCTTTGTGATTTGCATAGTTGAAACATTCCAGTAGCCTGGCACTGTTTCCTCCCAACTTGCTCACAGACCTTTTTGTTTTCTCTTAGAAACTGTGTATTTCTAAGTGTTTGAGGTTGTAATTGAGTGTAATTGTAGTTGTTTAACTTTCTCCGTGCCTCTTGAGGGTGTTTATAAATGCCGTCTGTGAGGGGAGAAAGGAACTAGAAACTTGGTGATAGGGTCAACTAATATTAAAGTAAGTGGGAATTCTTCTGTGTACATGAAATGAAGTATTGTTTACACTTCATTTGCAGCATATACCTTCTGGCCTATGGAATCTGCTGTAATCAGTTAAGTAATCACCTTCATTAAGGTTTCATCGGAAGCTTTTGAGGGGTTGTTTCGATAGGAAATATTCTAAGAGTAATTTTTCCCCAGTTCTTCTTTTGTACCCTAGGGAGAGTTACCGTAGCCCAACTCACTGGGGCCCCCCCTCCCCAGTGTGTCATCATGGGGTGGGATCAGCATTGTTCTGTGTGTGACACAGCACAGATGCGGTGTCTCTGCGTTTCTCCATGCCCCATTTCCTGCTCATTCCTCAAGTCAGGGGAGAAGTCCCCTTTAACCTTGCCTGTGTTGTCCTGGACCAAAGAGCGGGAGTAGTGAGTCTTTATTTCTGGAGCTACTTCTTCATTTCCTTTAATTGTCTTCTCTGTTGTTTCTCACATACAAAGCGTCCACACAGGCCTCTAGAATGGACGCCACTAAATGCAACGATTGTGTGTCTTTCATTAACTTCTTTGACGTGTTCTTGCTCTTTCTCATTTTAAGTTTGGGCCTTGTAACTTTCTAGCGTGTGCCTCTGAATTATTATTTACCTACTCTAAAGCCTCCCTTTTTTGTGTGTGCAAAATGTAGATCCTCATACCCCATGAAAAGTGAAAGTGAAGTCGCTCAGTTGTGTCCAACTCTTTGTAACCCCATGGACTGTACCGGACAGCCTCCTCCATCCATGGGATTTTCCAGGCAAGATTACTAGAGTGGATTGCCATTTTCTTCTCCAGTGGATCTTCCCAACCCAGCGATCAAACCCCAGTCTCCTGCATTGCAGGCAGATTCTTTACCATCATAAGATTGTTTAAAGGAAAAAACAGTTTCTCTTGATGTAAGGTACCCACACAGCGACTCGCACATTACAAGTGCTCAGTAAATGTGAGCTCCTTTCCCTTCTCAGGCTCCAAGTGAGGAAATTCGTGGATGAAGAGTGATTAATTTCAAAGACAGCCTATATTCATTCTATTGACATCACCTTATGGAAATAGGCAGGAAGAAAGAATAAGAGAGTTGAAAGGAACAGACAGTTTGGACCTAAAAATGCTTGAAAAGTTGACTGTTCTTTAAAAAATATATGTTAGTGATATTCACTAGTGAACTTGCAAAGTGGAGTTTATTGAAAATTGTTTAAATTTAGAAAAGTGAACAGATTTGTTGGTCAAAAGAAAGAAGGAAATACCTTCTACGGCAGCACGCTTGGCTGAAAAATGATCTCTGAACAAAAAGAATTGATGGGCATAGATGATCCCAGTTGAAGTTAAAAACATAAAACACCGGCGGGGGCCTTTGAGAGGGAAAGAAGACACAGGTGAGATGGAGCTGATTGATGAATTGAGATCTGAATACACATAGATAGTTAAGAGCTGACTCCTTGGAAAAGACCCTGATGCTGGGAAAGATTGAGGTCAGGAGGAGCAGGGGGCAACAGAGAATGAGATGGTTGACTGGCATCACTGACTCAGTGGACATGACTTTGAACAAACTCGGGGAGATAGTGAAGGACAGGAATCCTGGCGTGCTGCAGTCCATGGGGTCGCAGAGAGTCAGACACGACTTATGGCTGAACAGCAAGACAGTTGTATGATTGATGGAGGTAGTATATATTTGGAAATATTGAGTAGTGATATACAGAAAATTATAAAATGCAGAAAATAGGTTTCAATGGAATCTAAGTCCTTTTCTATCTTAAACATTTAAAAATGAAGTAAGCCAAGTGACTACTAAGTAGGCAATATTTCATGGTGAGAGTGGCTGATTATAATAGGCAACAGTTTTGAAAGGGACTCTTAGTGGCTTTCATTGTAAGAGTCTAGATACAGAGAAACATTCACTGAATCATACCTTTTTTGTCATTTGTATTGTTAGAACAGACATAAGGCTCTTAAATATAATTTAAATACAGTAAGTAAATAGTCCATGTTGGTACTTATTGGCCTACATGGTGTACCAGGAAGAGAAAAAATAAATTTGAACAGGTATTTTAAGAGTGGAAAGGAACTTTAGGCATTATAGAATGCAGTTTTCTGAATTCCCACTTAAGAAAGGTAAGAGGAAAAAAGCCAACAATTTCCAACAGAAATTGTTCTTTTTTCTTCCCTTTCCCTCATTTCCTCCCTTCCTTCCCCCTGACTTCCCTTCCTCTCTCCACCTTCCTACAGTCCATGGATATTAAATGCCTGCTTTTGTGCTATATGCTGTGGATACAAGAGACAACAACATTTATGTGTATTTTTTCTTCTTAGAATTTACCTTCTGGTAGTCAGTAAACTTGGGTGTATGATGTTTACAATATATTTGACCTACTGGGTGTTCAAACCCTGTGAGGCCATGACGGCCTGTTGCAGAGCTGCAGCTGGGACGTCCTTGTGTTTGGGTCGTGTGTGTGTGTGTGTGTGCAGTTCTCAACAGCCTCCACACCCAGCATCTAACTCGGCCATATTCCCCCAGGTCCCAGTGGCATGTGCTGGCAGAGTGCTGGGTGCAGACTTCTGCCCAAACCTGGAGGAGCCAGACCAGAGGCTGGAAGTCCAGGTCGGAGTCTTACTGTTTTATCAGTCGGGGGTGTTTTGACTGTACCAGGGTCTCTGAACGCGGAGCAGATATATCAGATGCCATTCGGCAGCTGCTGGGACTGAAAGGGGTTGGTGGAGCATCTGTGCAGCAAAAAGTCCTTTTCAGGATAAATTGTCTGTAATTAGAGATCATTCGTTTACTCATTCAAGAAGTTAAGACATAGTATATATACTGCAGTGAATAAAAACATAGTTTCTGAATGCTGCCTGCCTAGGCTGACACAAGTTGCTATGAGTCCTTTGGCAAGTCATCCAACCTAACTGGGCTTTAGCTTTCTCATCTGTGAAATGGAGATATCCCTTAATAGCTGACTAATGAGGATTAAATGTTCTACCACATATCTAGCATTTAGCACAGGGCCAGGATGTAAGAGGCACTCTGGAAATCTTAGCTCTCCTCTTTGCAATCATCGTTATTGCGTGCTGAGAGGATGCTAGGCTCTGAGGACACATGGGCAAGCCAGCCATGCTTCCTGCTCTGGAGTCTCCCAGCTCAGGAGAATGGAAGCTGTTCAGCTAGGCACTGTATGAGAAAAATAGGAGTTAATAATATTATCTTTCTTCTTCATGGTTTGGGAGATAGGTCCTCTGGTGTAATATTAAGTTTATTAGCACAGAACATTTTTCATCCAAGTATTGACTTGGAATTCATTGCATGGTCTTGGGAAATTAGAAGTGGAGTGGTATGTTGCAGATTAAAAATATAAATATGACATCTTGGCCCAAGGCCTACCTCCACTGCTGGGTACCTGTTAATAGTTAAGGAATGTGTGTGTCAATGATGCAAAAATGCAGGCTCAAGTTTCCATGTGGATGGCACCTCCCTAGTGTGAGCACGCCCATACTATTTTTTAGGGCCTCTGTTTGGCATCATTTTCTAAATTTTAAGACTTAGGGAATAAGCATAGTGAGCTCAGTGTTAAAACTTTTTTTTTTTAAACTGATTTAGACACCCTGCATGAGAAAAGAGAATAGTTCTAAAAATTGGCTTCTTCATAGTGGGTGTGATGGTGGAAGTGGTGGTCGTAGAAGTTTGATTTCTTATGATGCTCTGAAGGGGACACCATCTTCTGCACACCTGCTCCTGGCCTCAGAACGACCACCTGAGCTCTGCAGGGCCCTATGCTGGTACTGTCTGGGTGGTGTATGGCTGTGATCCAACAGAAAAGCAGGTGTGGCAAATATGAGACGTGATCATATGTTTCCCAGTTTTAGAAAACTCACAACTTGGTTGTGACACATATGTGCCAAGTGATGGAAGACTTTTCGTGAAGAGTAGTCTGATCCTTGACCCCTTTGGAGTCGGGGGACGAGTGATGCTCTTCAAACTCATCACCTGGAATGGTCTGTCATGGGTGGTTGTTGGATAATCCGTTTTTGAACGTTGAGTTATGGCGCGAAGAGCAATGGGTTTTGCAGATGTGGGTGTGTGAAATAAACCTGAAAGAGACCAGTGGAACTTATTGCTTTGACATACCAAGGGAGAAAATGTATATTTACATGTTGAAGTGAAACCGTGGTAGTAGGGAGCTAAACATATTGTGGAGTTGACATTGCTGTGGAAGGAAGCAAGGGAAGGTCTTCCTTCCTTGCAAGGAAGACCAAGTTACTGGGTAAAGAAAAGAAAGTGCTCATTTTGTTAGATGTCTCATCTTGCAACAGCATTTTGGAGGACAGTATGGAAAAGTTGAATCTGTGAAAAGATAAAGTCAACTACGATGCACTGGTGAATTAACTGGGACCCATCTGAATCATTTATTTTTCTCTTTTCCTGTTCCTTTTTAAATACAGCTTCCATACATTCGGATGATATCTGGTACATATTCATGTTATGTTTGTCATAATAAACTGAGACTTAATATATTCCTCACCAGCTAACAATTCCAGGAGTAGCTTTTAGCTTAGAGTCTTTTTCATTTGTGCCGTGGTATGTGTACTCTGGTTTTTTTTTTTTTTTTTTCCTATCGCATGAGCCATTTCTTATTTTTTAGTCCAACTCTGCACTCCAGGGAACTTACCGTAGAACTGGCCAGGGTCGTTTACTTTTCCTGTTGGATCTCAGACTTTCCCGCGGGGCCAGGCATTATAACCACGAGAGGATTTGCTGTTTGGCCTCTTGATTCTGAGAATAACCTCTTGTACACCTCGATTTAGGAGCTCTGGCTTGTTTATATCCTTTTCTGTGAAGGATTTTCCTTTAGACATAACGGCACCCATAACTGGTTTGCTTTTGTGTTTTTGCTGACATGAGATTTCAGGACTCAGGGAGCCCCTTCCTCCTCTTACCTGTTTTCTTTTAACCCTTCCCTTTGGTCCCAAAATTTCAGATGTCTTAGCAGCTTCATTATTTAATAATCCCAGGATTCCTGACACTCTTTCATGAATATGCTGTTGGTTTTAAATGACTGTCATCATTGGAGTCTGTGCCTGACTTGACTTTTGCAAGGTTATCTGCTTTTGTGTATATGTTAATATACTTGATTTAGAGAAGTAACTGGACAATTCAGACTTTAAATTCACTGTCTAACTTTCTTGATTTTCTTGAGTGGCTTTTGAAGTGGGTATGAAACTGTGTACTTTCTTTAACTCTGGAGGTTAACCGATGTACAGACCCCCAAATTGTCCTTTTATATAATTATTTTATGGGAAATGGTCATTCTAGTTTAGACCTCCCTTAGTGTTAGTTGCTCAGTCATGTCCAACTCTTTGTGACCCCATGGACTGTAGCCTGCCAGGCTCCTCTGTCCATGGGATTCTTAGGCAAGAATACTGGAGTGGGTTACCATTCCCTTCTCCAGGGGATCTTCCTGACTCAGGAATCGAACCCTAGTCTCTTGCAATACTGGCATATTCTTTACTGTCTGAGTCTCTGGGGAAGTCCTTAGACCTCCCTTGGTTGCTGTTAAATATTTGATTTTTAGTCAGAAAACAAGTGACTGTTTGAGTCTGACTGTACCTCATCGGGTGTTGTTGCATTTAACCTAGCACAGTTCCTTTCTTGGTTGGAAATGTAAGATGTGGGGTTTGACTTGGTATTTTTCACCACTGAAGTGCTTAGAAAATTAGAGTAAATATAAACCAATATTTCAGTACCCGATTAGACACAATTTACTGTGATGTTTCATAAACCACAGACTTCTTTCTTCTATGAATGCGTGAAGGATCACTTTTTTTCCAGACATACCGGGGTGCAAGTGTAAATTTCCATAAAATTTAAATGAGGTGCTTCCTGTAATTAATGAACAATTGTGGCTGCTCTCTAGTCTGCATTGTAATTAACCGTGATCAGGCTTGTTTAGTGATGACACTGTTCCTGTAATAATTTGACAAGCTACTGTGAATTTGCCAGGTTATTAAACAACCTGCAGCATTCACTTACAGCATCACAGGATGCGCTCGGCTGGTTAAATGCAGCATAAGGGCAAAGCTGAGCTGCCCATTGAAGTCTATCGATCACTAGAAACAGGTTTACATTCCTAGGATTTGGGAAAAGTTAATTAATTTTGTGCGAGTTGTCTTGAAAACTTTTTATGATATGCCCCTAATGGGGCAAAGCTGGTCATTTTTGTGAACTCATAATGA
This sequence comes from Aepyceros melampus, assembly GCA_006408695.1. Lineage (NCBI taxonomy): Eukaryota > Metazoa > Chordata > Mammalia > Artiodactyla > Bovidae > Aepyceros > Aepyceros melampus. The sequence continues at coordinate 210,765 of SJXQ01007849.1, forward strand.
AGCTAGCAAATTTTATATATTGTTATCATCCATATGAACGCCCAGAAACTGAGATTTTCCCTTTCTTACCGTATTAAATAGATGTGAAGCCACCACGACCAAGTTGTTCCCTCCCCAAATTCACTCCCAGCATCTCTCAAATATAAGTTCACCTTTTCTTACTGAGTGTGTGTTACGAACAGCGGATGACCTTGTGCTAAGCATAGTCCCGTCACAGGGTGAGGGAGCCATCTGAGGGGACGGGGAGCCGGGTCCATGGTCACTAAGCACAACCACATGCCCCAGCCCCCGTTCAGGTTAAGAACTGTTCAAAACGTTACTGTCTAGTTACTGTGGTGTCTTTCATTCAGATTCTGTTTATTGACTAAACCACAAGGATTCCTGCCCAAAGTACCAGGCGGTCTATGCTTGACTGATTTTGATTTTCTAACATCAGCCCTGGGGTTTATTTGAAAAATGTACATACACTGCAGCTTTAACAAGTCAAGTGACTGCATGTTTTTGACCATGGAGCGAGTATATCTGAAGATCATTAAATTTAGAGGGAAAGGGAGGGGTGGAGAATAAGTGTAGTAGTCATTGTACCATTGCAGAGAGAGGGAGAGAGAGTGTGTGTGTGTGTGTGTGTGTGTGTGTGTGTGAGACACACATGGTTTTTGTCTTTTCATCTTCTCCAAGAGCCAGAAAGTTTCCTGCCGCTCTCTTTCCAGCTATTGACAAATGATTGCCAGATGTGAGATCTTTGCAGTGTTCTTTCCCTTAGCAAACCTGCAGCGATGGGATATTTGATTCTCCCCTGCCCATTTCATCTCCTTTCCACATCTGCCAGGGACACACAAGCAATACATCCCTACATGAGAGTTTAAAGTTGATTCAGCTCCTTTTTTCCCCTCCGATAAAATGTGTTTGGAGACAACAGAATGAGGTCCATATGACTTTCTCTCAACTTCGCTGTATGAAATTAGTTGTTTATTTTACTTATCTACCTCTCAGTAATTGAACGATTTCATTTTAGTTTTGGTCCATGGAAAATTTGATGCAACTCTGGGAGTGCTTAGAGTTTCCTATTGTTGTCTGCTTGCTGCAAGTATACCATCATCATGACTTCTCTCTGATGGTCTCAATTCTGATAAAAGCTAGACTGCTGGTTTCCATGGACTTCCTAGGAAAGTAGTTTTAATAAACAACTGTCAAAACACTAAGTGTAGCATGTCTGGTAAAATTCAGTAGTCATTTAAGACCTAAAAAGCCATCCATGAGGGGGAAAATTCAACTTGTTTGGCTTGATTAGCCTACCCTATATTTGTGTCCATTGTCAAAGTTGATATGGGTAAGGTCCTAGTTTTAATCCCAAATAGTTTATAAAAGAGAATGTACAGTGAGTTTTGGAGGCATTTGAAATTAGCCTGTGTAGGCCACACACATAATCACTAACATGCACAGAAGCCTCTTGCATCTGCTCGGAATCTGTATTGATATTGATTTTTCTCTCATCTCAGTTTAAAAATATTTTCCAAAATGCTCTTATAGCTTATTTCATACTATAGGGTGGGCTGACCCAGGTGGCCTTTCAGTTTTCCTAGTACACTTTTTGGCAAAGGAAAAGGCCCCTTATTCCCTGAATAAGATCAGCGTTTTTATTTTTTTTTAACATTTAAAAAATAATCCATAAAATGTCTGCCACATGTTCCCTAGTTGATGGAAAGTGTTTTCCAAATTAGAGCCACAGTATTGGGTTCTTATTGTAACAGTGCTCGTGTTTACGATTTCTGCTGCCCTCTTAGCTACCTGTCATTATGCGAATTTATTTTTTCTAGAAAACAAATGATGAATATAAGAAAATTACTGTTTATGAATTTCAGAAGAAAAAAATTGTTTTTACTCTTAAGTAAATGGCTTTGCCCATGTGAGATTCAAAGTAGGAGAAATGTGAAGTCTCTCTTTCATTCTGTTCTTTTTAAAAAGTAACAAAGCAAGGACAAACAAAACCTAACGAAAACAAAACCAAAAAGCCAACAGCTCCTGAAAAGAAGAAATCCTACTTAAGCCTGAGAAAAAGAGGTAAAGGAAACCCATCAAGGTGTATACCTGAAATGTTTGTAACTTTAGGCCTCTCAATTATATTGCACTTCAGTAAAGCTTTACAAAGAAAAAAAAGGCACAGCTGTTTACCCCAAGTTGCCAAAATGTTGCATGTTTCTATGGGAAATGCCTATTGAACAGGCTAAGAAGATAATTGTACTTGATACTGTTCTCTTAAAAATGAGGCAACCGTCATGAAGAGGGTAGTAAGTTTAAACAACACCCCACAAAACAAAATGACCACAGCCGAAAAGGATCCCTGTGGAAAAGCTTGTATTTTTCATGTCCTTCAGTGTTCCCCGAGGACTGACGCCAGGCCAGGCACTCAGTGGATGCCAGTGGCTGAGAAGGTGGAGGCGAAGAGTGCTTTCATAAAACAACAAGGTTAGGAACTCCTGTGGCAGGAGCCAAGTTCCTTCGAGTTTAGATCACTTCACATAATTTGCTCTTGCTAATGCATTTGCTGGTTGCTCACCCTTCCTGCTTTTTCCTCTACATGGTTACTCTGGGAGGCAGAGAGGTGCAAAGCAAAGGAGGTGTCATCCAGGCCGTGTGCCTAGGGAATGTCCTTCAGAGGACGACTTGTCACCAGCCGTCAAAGAAGAGAGTGGCTTTGTGGTCTCTGAACATCTGGCAGCGCTGCACAGGAAGCTGAGGGGGTGTCATTAATTGTGATGAAATAATTTAAACCATCAGGAATAAATGAGGCTGTTAAGCTAAGTTCAGATTCCATTTGCCATGCACATGTGTCTAGCAGCCTGTGTGCAGTCAAAAAAAAAATTGAATTATATTAGCTCATGAGTAGAAGTGAAACAGATACTGTAAATGAAACAAGTTGCTCTGTGGTGATGACATCGTGTTGAACCACTTCATGGAGTTACAGTTTGTGGGATCAATATATTGAGAGTGGTACAGTATTTAATGAATTTTTACATAAAAAGATGCTTATGGTATTGAGGCCTATAGTCAGGACCAGTGGGTTTATTAACACAAAGAAGGATAGGTGGGTGGGTAGAAAGAAGCAAGCCTTCAGGTCACAGGGGGTGGGTCGATGGAGTTCTTCATCGGCTGAGTCAGGCTGAATTGATTCATAGCTGACCCTTTCATGGATTCTGGCTTTGACTAGAGTATTGGGTACCTTTGCTCTGCATACCTATTCGCGGCTGGAGGACGATTTCTGATGACCAACATTGGATGTCCTTTCAAGAGCTTCCTTCACTTTGGGCACATCTATGTTATTTTCTTGAGAACACAATCAGCTCTCTTTAGTGATAGATGACTCCTCAAGAAGATGCACGTATTTATTTTTAAGACTTTGCACAATCAGTGAAGACTGATTTCAAATATAATTTTCAGGCACAGTGGAAAGAGGCAGTTTTCACTTCTTTACAAAGGCAAGACTGTCAGGTTGGAATGTTGGGACATCTCTGAGGTTTTGAGCTCTAAGCTGAGCAATGATGTGTAGGTTCCAAGTACATTTCTAAAATAAAAGTCATTCTTTTACACATGAGCAGAGTCTTCAAATTTGAACTTTTATTTAAAAATGCAGGAATCTGAAAAAATAAAATCAGGCTGTTTAGATACAGGAAGCATTTTTTAAAAAACCATCAAAGAAGTCATCCCTCTTTCAGGCAGAGGCAATGGTCCAGAGCCCTGGCAAGGTTTCGACAAGAGCCATTTTGCTAGGAATGACTTATCTCACTTTGCCCTGTCCATCCCCTAGCTATGTCACTGCCTTTCTCTCTTCCCCATTGTGTGTCTCCTTTATCTTCTTGTTTTCCATTTTCTCACTTTTTTTATCCTTTGATATTCAATATCTCCTCAGAACCTGTTCTCAGTCTCCATCCTCCAAAGAAACAAACTGCAGTTCTATTTTCACTTATAGTGTTATAAATGTTGCTGCAACTAGTTAAAAGATTAATATCTGTAATTACCTTAGTTGCAAACTTAGACAATCTAGGTTGCATTTTAGTATAAACTTGTATACGACCATTGGTGGACTTTTTTCCCAGGGAATATGAGTGAAACTCTATTAGTTTTTCCTTTTTTTTAAGGAATGCAAACTACTCACTAAATTATCCCTTTACCTGGATGCTTGAACGGAATTGTTTTGATGAAAGCCAGAAATCTGTGGTTTTGAGTCACCATCTTCCTTCTTACTTGAGATAGAAAGAAGATGTTCAGATCAAAACACTCCAGTTTCCTGATGTCTTACAGAGTAACCAGTAGTTAGGATAATGCTTCTTTGTGTATTAATCTTTGGATTTAATTTTAATTGATGGAACAGAATAGGAAGACTTGAGTTCTTCTATCTCCTTGGCATTGTTGGAAGGATTGAAGGAGTTGATGTATGTGTGTTGGGGCACTGTGAAATAGTGATGTGAATGGGTTATTGCTATTACATAAATGTATCTACTAACATCTATTGGCTAAGCAGATATAAGAATTTTTTTCCTGAAAACTTCACATATCTATCATTTAAAGATTATTTGCCTTTAAATGCTTTAACAATTATTCCTCAAGAATAGGGATCCAAGAGAAGCTAGGAAATTTTTAATAAAACACTTATTTTTCTTTCTTTACTTGCAATAAGTCACTGCGTTCATAGGGCAGTTTTTGGTTTCTCTAATAAGAAAATGATAGTATAGTGAACAAACCTAATGGTTATCAAAGGGGAAATGTTGTTGGGGGGTGGTGGTGGATAAGTCAAGAGTTTGGGGTTAACATATACACACTACTATATATAAAATAGATAACTACCAAGGACCTACTATATAGCACAGAGAACTCTTCCCAATATTCTCTAATGACCTATACAGGGAAGGAATCTGAAGAAGAAGAAATTCATGTATAATTGAATCACTTTGCTGAACACCTGAAACTATATAGAAATCAGTTACACTCCATGATAAAATAAAAATTAAAAAAGAAAATGATAATGTACTCAATAGTTGCTCTAAGTTTTCTTCTGGAAGTGTTTTAGTAAATTAAAGATAAAAATAAGTAGTTCATGAACTTAAGTCGCCTCCCACATTTTATTTTGATGGTGTATGAACTGGTTGTCCCTACGTCTACATGACCTTCTTTATTCTTTTTCTACTGTTGTTACTATCACTGTCTGCTTAAGTAGTATTTAATTTGTAAATTTTATGTCTTGAATTGCATATTTCAGGTGCATTATAGATGAAGTAGATGTTGGTTGAATGGCCTGAGGCCTACATTCTGCATCCTTTCTCAATACCACTGTTTCTATGAGAGGGTGCTGTTGAGGTTGCAGAGGACCAGGTTAACTTAAGCTGATTGTGTTAGGAACTGTCAGTTATTAATATAAGAAATGTTGAATAAGATGCTTATATTTTTACTTTTATGTGAGTTCCCACGTTATAGTAGCTTCATAGATGCTTCATGCAGGAAGAAAGAAAAAATGAGAAAACTGGGAAGTATTTTAATTCTTGGCTTCAATAGAGAGGGAGAGAGAAAAAATGAGAAAACTGGAAAGTATTTTAATTCTTGGCTACAATAGAGAGAATTGTGTGTTTTGAGTGTGTGAATGTATATGCATTTGGTACATACATACAATGTGTATATCATTACATACATATCCACATACTTTGTTTACACAACTAGCTCGTGATGTTCTTTTGGATATTTTGTTGGAGCTAGGCATAGTAAATAATTTACATTGAGAACACACAGTCTCCCTTCCTTCACTCACAAAGCAAAAGAAGAAAAAGCCTTTTGTTTGGCTGGATAATGGAACCTCACTTTGTGTGAGATTCTTTAGGACTCATGTGATTTCAAAATTTAAACCTGGAAACAATCTGAAGTTATATAATGTAAGGTCTCCATTTTACAGATTTGAAAACCAAGGCCCAGAAATTTTAAAAGCCTTGCTCCAAATTACCTCGTTAGTGAAAATTCTCCATTTCTGATGTTTGAGAACCTTTAAAATACTGTCTACTGGCTTTTTATTCCGTTAGCATTTATAAGCATTATATGACGTGTTCTTAAGTTTATCATAGAAAATTATTTAACTCAGTGTGTCTCTTGTTCAGTATGATTTGAATGGACAGAAAGAATGCAGAGAGGCCCCTGTTTTAGGTACCACAGTAGTGGTCTTAGCATGTTACCCCAAGAAAAGAGCAGGTCCTTCTGCATGCTGCAGGTGCAAACTTGATGCTAAGAAGTGGAATGTTTGGGTCTGGCTTTTTTTTTTTAAGCTTGGATTGTCAATTAGTATAGAATTTAGATATTGGACAAAAGCTAACTCTTGAACGTTTAGAACTGGAAATTGTCCCATCTACGTAATCCCTGTTTCAAAAGAAACGTGCCATTGTCGATATCTGAAGAATGGAATTGGTCAAGAATATAAAGTTGTTTCTCTTAAATGTTCAGTATGTGCCAGTGGAGTTTCATGGAGTGTAGAAGAAGACCAAGTCCCCTTGAAATCACTGTTATAAAAACCATCTTTAAGTGCCTTTTTGGGTATGGTACTTGTGTTTGCATCCTATAAAAAGTGAGCTGAATAGACAGGGTCTCTGCCCTCTAGGAGTTTATAATCAAAACAGATATAATGTAGCTGACATCTGTTATTGTATTAAGGTCCTACAAATAAACATTGATTAAATACATAAATAAAAGTTTTATATCAAAGACAAGTAAAAATATTTCTGCTTGCCTGATTCATCCCTGCACTGAAACCATCCATGGAAGTTGTAAAATGACTAAACTGTACTAATCTGACACCAGGATATTCCTTTAGGTTGTTATTTTTAATGGTTTTCATGGAGTGCTGGCATTACCATCATGTCACTGATAGCTTATTGTAAATGGGTCTGGATTCAGAAATGTCATTTTTTTACCTTCCTGGTTAAAGAATTAGAATGAGTTGAATTTTCTTCCCTCTATGGATTGTTTTATTTCTGTGATACTCGCAGTGGTAATACGGCATTCTAGAGAGTACATTATTTATCCAAGGCCCTGATATTAGTAGAAATGATATGTTTTTTAAAAATTAGCAGCCTTTTCCCCTGCTCTCAGTCACTAGAAACTGTGTTACACCAAATATAGGAGTTTAGGATTGATGGTGTAGTGAGGTGAACTTATATATCCAAAAAAGGCTTTGAAGGAAATATTTTAAAAAGAGGTAAGTTTGCAGCTTAGGGATGAGTGGATTATAAGATTGAATGTCACTATACCCACTAAAACTCAGCATCTAAAAGTTGACAGGGGAGATAGGTATTGAGTTTGATCAAATATTTTCTTTCTGCATGCTTCAACTTTAATGCAAGGTATTTTAACAGTCACTTCAGTTTTGAAGTGTAGGGGAGCTAAAACAGCACCACTGGGAAGTCTAAACATGAACCTATATCAAAGTTCAAGGCGTTAAAAAAGTAACTATCCCTACCCCAGTGTAGGTGTCTGTCTGTTTAAATTAAAGCATGTGGGTGCATAAATTAATTAGAAGAACAGTCAGAGATATAAATCAAACTTATTTGGTACACTGATGAAATGAGCATTGTTTATAAGATTATCTTGTTATTTAATCTCTTCTGTGTAAACCTGGCTGGTTAGCATTATGAGGTATAATACAATTAATGTGATGATATACTTTTTCTTAGTACAGGCCTGATCCTGCAGGCTTTGCTTGACTGGGGTTTGTGTATGTAGAGGGACCATAAGAACTGGGAATTTAATTAGTGAGAATGTTCCTCCTTTTCCCCTCCAGTTGTGTGGGCTTTTTTTTTTTTTTTTTAAAATCTCAGGATGTTCCCTGGATAGTTTATTCTTTTTGAACCACTAATCTACTGACCTCAGAAGAAGGAACTGCCTTCAGATATTATTTTCTCAAAACTGTGCAAAGTTCATTATGAGAGCTACCTGCTGTCTTCCAGCTATACTCTGCTGTGCCACTGGATCTCAAATAAAGAGAAAGTTTTACTTATAAATGAAACCATTAGGAATTTCTTGAATAAACAAAGTTTTTTTTTCCTTTGATGTGCAAAGGAATTTTGTTTATAACCATCAGTCATATAAGTCCATGTCTAACACATGCAAGGAACATTCATTATCTTTTGTATGAAATGGAAAGTATTCTTGTCAGCCAGAGAGTAGAAAACAGAAACGTTTCAAAAAAAAAAAAGCTAAACAGAATCCTAGTGCAAAAGAAAATTGCTAGTGTCATTATTTAGTATTTGATTCAGAACTTTTGCTAGATTTTCTTTGCCTTTATTTACTCTGCCTGCTTTATTACTGCTCACTCCCGCTGCAACCCGGACTCCGTGAAGTTGTTTTTTCTATGTCCCCAAAATGAAAACTTTGTTTATGGGAAATTAAATCAAAGCTGTCCATTTGATTGATCTTGCTCTCAGAGTGCTTACCTATTCCATGACGTTCTTTTGTTCTTTAACAGAATTTGATAGTGGTATCCTATAATTTATCTAAGGAACTATTGAAAAGAAAAATCACAGGTTATTCCTTCTTGATTGACTTTTATGAATAGAGGCTGATGCCTTGTTTCTCCTTCATCTTACTGAGAGAATGGGTTTAGAGCATAGTCCTTTTAGGATCATTCACAAGGCACTTAGGAATGTGTATCATAAAAATCTAAAATTGTGGTTTCATTTTGCCCTAAACAGTTAGGCCTTTTTTCCTTGTCTTTTGGTCTTTGCCAACGTTAGACATTTCCAAATTGACAAAAAGGATATTTGGATATATTGTTTTCAAGAGCTTTGTGTCATCTTCATAGGAATGCCATACATCTCCCAATTTCAACAGAGTTTATGATGCCATGACAGCATCCTCTGACTGTTAGCAGAATATGTATTATTTCAGTGGTTTTGTGAATCAGTAACCACTAAAAGATTTCAGACCAATCACCTATGAATGCTTTGTTCAGAGTTTGCTTAATGAGAGAAACTGTGGCGTAAGACAACCTCACACTACGTGAAAGGATGCCTTTTCTCTGTTATACTTGGCTCTTTTCTGGGTTATGCAACTTGGATTTTCAGTTACTGTTGAACTATGCAGATATGTCTGATGGAGTTTGAGTCTGTTTCCTGGAAGCCTTTCAGGACAGTGCTTGTGAAACCAGTATTGAAGTCAGGGGATACGCTGATCGGAGTCAGGCACATGGTGGGACATGATGCCTTCTGGGTTAAAGAAGTGACTAATAACAGTGGGCTGACTGTTCTTCTCCACTTGGTTACTCGAGCTTGCTTCTGAGATCTGATGGGAAGCAGGTTTCGGAGAGCTGAGAAGGCAGTGTGGGAAGCTACTAGCTAAGAGTGATGCATATGACCAGAGTGTATGAAAAGCTCTGGGGTATACTCTGGCCCTCTTTTGAGTAGAAGCCCTGGTGGAAAAAGTAAAGGGCTGCAAGTTATAGTCCTCAAATTTTTTCTGAGTATAGCTTCTCCGTGGGCTGTCCATTCTACTGAGTGGGAAGATCTAGCCTACCTGTGCTCTTCCATTTTCTCTCCCTTTTATCATTTATTTTTTCCCTTTCACCATGAATTATGTCTCTTATTTCATCTCTTCCCTCATTTTGATACAGTCAGATACTATGTTAGCTTAGGATCTTTCGGAAGCTGACTTAACCTAGTGGTGGTTTAGTAGCTAAGTCCGTCTACTCTTGCAACCCCATGGACTGTAGCCCCCCAAGGCTCTTCTGCCTATAGGATTTCCCAGGCAAGAATACTGGAGTGGATTGCCATATCCTTCGCCAGGGAATCTTCCCAACTTAATCTAGGTCCTCCTGCAAACAGATGCTGCGACAGTGCCTTGTATGTAGGTACTCAGTTTGGATACATCTCAGAGTAGAAATGAAGGACCAGGGAAAAGCAATACGAAGATGAATTGCCGTGGTACTGCTGATAATGGTGCTCATTCTCACTGGGGCTATCAGAGACACCTCATGAATGTTTCTTCCCCCTAACTAAAAGGGGGAAATCTTTACCCCTTGGTGCTCATCCTCGGTTGAGCAGTGTGGCCATGGGGGGATTAATCCTGCACACTTCTGACTTGTGCCTCTGCATCCTAATCCAGGTTGTCTGGGAATGTGAGGCTGCGGGTGGCGGGCCGCACACTCAGGGAGAGATGCTATTAGCTCTGAATGGGGGAGGTTGGTGTGGCTGGAACTGGAGGGGATGAGGGAAGGATTTTAACTAGCCAGAGGAGAAGCCTGCTCTAGGGACTGATACACTGTTTCTAGGATAGCTCTAAGAACCTAGAGCCTCTGGAGTACTGTCTCTGCTGAATCCATTATTTGTTATAATGTGCTTCTTAGGTGAGTTCAGGTGCTCTTATCCTCACTTTTTTGCTGGAAAGAACCATTGACATGTTCCTCAATAATTTCGGCATACCACTTGAAACATCCCCTGTTAGAACCAGAGTGATGGGCAATAGGTAATTCATTTCCCTCAGATGGTGAAGAGTCTGCCTGCAAGACAGGAGACCCAGGTTTGATCCCTGGGTTGGAAAGATCCCCTGGAGAAGGAAATGGCTACCCATTCCAGCATCCTTGCCTGAAAAAATCCCATGGACAGAGGAGCCTGGTGAGCTACAGTCCGTGGGGTCACAGAGTTGGACACGACTGAAGTGACTAACACTTTTCCTTTCAAAGGCACATGGACACTTTATCCACATAGAAGACAAACATTTATAGGCCTTATTTCAATTATATCCCATCTCCTGGATTTGCGAATGAGGGAAAGTTGTTAACTGTTTAGCTACTCTTCTTAGTCTTCTGAAAAACAGTTACTGCGCAGAATTCAGCCTCAGGGTGATTTGGCTCTTTCAGGTCTTCAAACGTAGACTCAAATCCTCACCATGTTTTTCCAGATGGACCCAGTAACCTCACTGCTGCTGCAGCTAAGTCGCTTCAGTCGTATCCGACTCTATGCGACCCCATAGACGGCAGCCCACCAAGCTCCCCCAGTCCCTGGGATTCTCCAGGCAAGAACACTGGAGTGGGTTGCCGTTTCCTTCTCCAGTGCATGAAAGTGAAAAGTGAAAGTGAAGTCGCTCAGTCGTGTCCGACTCTTCGCGACCCCAAGGACTGCAGCCTACCAGGCTCCTCCATCTATGGGATTTTCCAGGCAAGAGTACTGGAGTCGGGTGCCATTGTCTTCTCCGCAGTAACCTCACTAGGTGTAGTTAATAATCCTATTAAACCGTGACATCTGGTAGATAAAATGAAGATTTAGAGAAGAGTGTAAGGTAAAACAAAAAGGTAGGTAGGTCCCAGTGAAATCTAAACCTTTTACATGTCTTCAGTACTTAGAAGAATCTGTTTCCAAAACCAGCTAAGATGAGTCGCCGAGTTACACAATTATTATAGATGTTCTTTTTATTTTAGTTATGGGTTTTCTATTGGAGTCATGGTTCAAAAATGATAAGGCTAACCTATTGTCAGGAATCATGCAGAGGAGATGAAAAAAGAATCAAAGCTTCCTACCATCCACTCTACCCTGCAGTTCAAATCTTTAACACCCTTTTCATCTCATAAGTGGGTGGACTGATTTGGATCCTTTGTCTGTAATATCCAATTTCATTCCTTCCTGGATGTTCCTGTTTTATGTTTACAGCTTCTAAGAATGATACTTTAAGGATGGTAGAGAAGAACATGCTTTCCTTGTGGATAAGTAGACAGAAGAGTACCTTGCAAATGAAAGCATGGAACAGGACCTGACATATAGTCATTCCCTCAGTAAATTATTATATATTTTTAAAGGTAATGGGCAGGGACAGGAAGACCAAAGAGGCAGATTCTAATGTGAATGTGATACAGAGCTGTTAGAACATTGTCCATCAGTCGGGAGTTTTGTTATCCAGTGAGATATTACTCTGATAAGTCTTTTGTGGCATTTCAGGATAGACAGGACTGTTTTAATCAAGAAAGAGTTCACTGTACTCTTCTAGGACCTCGTCTTGGTCTGAGGAAGTTGAAGAGTTGGGTGATTTGAGGTTAAGTTACCTTAGCACCTTGAGGGCACAGTAACGCCTGAAGCTTGTGATAGAGTATAGCATCTAGAGGATAAGGAGTTTTAGATTCTAAGGAAAATGATTTCCCTTTGTGGGCTCTTCAGGAACACTTTTCTATCTTGTGGTTGGTCGCTTTCAATGTATGGCAATTGCTTTCCATTATGATCCCAAGCTCCAATCAATAGGTACAATATTATGCAACTTATAGTTACATTATAACCAAAATATGTCAAATGTGGTTTCTGAGTGGCTGATTTACAGTAAGTCTTCCTCAGTCCCTGAAGTGGATGTTGTGACTAATTTGAACTCCCAGGCACAGAGGCATTTTTGCTCATATGAACAGTGTGTGTGTCGGGGGGCAGGGGGTGGGCTGCAGAGCTAGAAGGAGCAGTAAACCAGTGTCAGCTTATTCACATCCAGATTGATCTCTCGTCATCTCCTTTGCATCAACATGGATTGTTGTGAATTATCTGCTCACCCTGGGAGAGATGTGCTCTGAATTCTAATAATTTGAAATCTGCGAATCTATTAAAACCATATTTGTAGCACTAAAAAAAAATTGATATTCACTGGGCAGTTTGCCCAACAAGAGAAAGTCAAAGAGATTATACACTTATCCTAAGTAACAGCAACCACCTTGCCAATTCTTCCTTTGAAAGAATACAGCAGACCCAAATTATACCTTTATGGGTAAGGAGAGACAAGAAAAGACTCAATATATCAAAATCAGAAAGTAAATTCCACAATAATGGTTACAATAATGTTTCAAGATGTGATTTCAGCATAGGCCTAGTCATTGAACTAATCATAGCTTAGATGGGCTTAAAATTGTTTAAAGCACATCCTGAGGTTGTTAAGTATGTTTATTCCTCTCCCTTGAAATCAGAATATTCACTCATATAACAGTAGACTCCTGAAGTCACATGGGGCAAGGATAGCCACCTCTTTGTTTGACGAAGAAAGTGAGGCCTGGAGTGTCTTGGTGACGAATTGTGGTCAAAACGCAGTCTTCTGATTATCCACCTAAAAGATCTCTTCATCAGGGACTGAATTAATATATTTAGCCTCTACAGTATGCCAGGGGCTGGTAGTGCAAAGAAGCATAAGTGGTATTTGCAAGGGAGCTCTGATGCATACAGTGAGTGGTGAGCTAATCTGTTAAGACTTGAACTGTGATCTTCCCAGGATGTTTTGTCCTCTTCATTTTTAGGGTCTTTGCACTGAGCATCATGCCTGGCATTTAGTGGGCAGGTACAGAATCACTGGGCTTCCCTGGTGGCTCAGCTGGTAAAGAATCCGCCTGTAGTGCAGGAGACCCTGGTTCAGTTCCTAGGTTGGAAGACCCCCTAGAGAAGCTTTAGGCTATCCCCTCCAGTATTCTTGGGCTTCCCTGGTGGCTCAGCTGGTAAAGAATCTGCCTGTAGTTTGGGAGACCTGGGTTCTATCCCTGGGTTGGTAAGATCGTCTAGAGGAGGGCGTGGCAGTCCACTCCAGTATTCTTGCCTAGAGAGTTCCCAGGGACAGAGGAGCCTGGTGGGTTCCAGCCCATGGGGTCGCAAAGAGTCAGATACGACTGAGTAAATAAGTACAGCACAGCACGGCGCCTAATCACTGCTTGATGAATAAATGAATGAAGGTGATAAATACTGATTCTTGTGCCATGGAGTCACTGAGGCAGGCAAGCCCGGGAAGAATTCACAAGAGGAGATGTTTTAGTCAAGTTTTTGAATAGTTGTTTCTGTGGCAAACAGTGGAGGATCAGGACACTCTCCTTGAGAGCAAGAACTGAGCTGTGTTTATCTTTCTTTGCGCTGGTGTCCAGCAGACTGGCTGGCACTTGGTGGGTTTCCAAAAAGTACCCTGCGTGGCTTTCTCTATGTAAACTTGAAAGTGTACCTTTCTTTACTCTCTGTATGAAGAATCTAGTTTTGGTTTTAAAATGTTTCTTGCTTGATTGTATCTAAATAATATATATGCTAGAGAAAACAAAATGTTACCAAAAGAATAAATCTCTCCTTTGACTTAATTATGTCAATAAAAGTTGAAAGTACTATTTGCTCAGATAATCCTTACTTTATGATACTTGGGAATCTGTGTTCTTTCTTGGGTTTTTGAAAATGACTACTTCAAATGCCTACACTTGGCATGATGTCGAGCCCCACTGCCCATTTTCAGTTAACTGCATTGCTGATCATCTTGTCCAGTAACAATACTTCAGTTGTTTGTACTGCCTATCTCTGTTGAGTAGAGCATGGAGTCAACAAGAGCTTGATTATGGATTTTGTTCTTGTATGGGCTGGTTAGATTTGCAAAGGGAAAAACCTCTTGAATAAACATAGACAGCACTCCAAATGTTGGTTAGCTGTTAAATAAATGGGTGCCGTTGTTACAAAGGAGGACTTGACTAAAGAAGGTAGATCATCACAACTCATTATCATTCTTGGATGAATAACCAGAGCATGTATTCTAATGACAGTGTTTTCATAACATTAGTGTGTGTGTGTGTGTGTGTGTGTGTGTGTGTTTCTGAGAGAGAGGGAGGTGTTTCTCTGAAATTAGTATTTGCCACTTTTTTTAAATTGATTTTTAGTTTGTTTTTCTTTACAATATTGTATTCATTTTGCTATACATTGACATGAATCAGCCACGAGTGTACATGAACTCCCAATCCCGACCCCCACCTCCCCCCTCCCGCCCCACACCTTCTCTCTGGATTATCCCCGTGCATCAGTCCCAAGCATCCTGCATCCTGCATAAACCTAGACTGGCGATTTGTTTCACTTATGATATCATACATGTTACACTGCCACTCTGCCAACTCATCCCACCCTCTCCCTCTCCCACAGAGTCCAAAAGGCTGTTCTATACATCTGTGTCTCTTTTGCTGTCTTGCATACAGGTTTATCATTACCATCATTCTAAATTCCATATATATGTGTAAGTATACTGTATTGGTGTTTTTCTTTCTGGCTTACTTCACTCTGTATAATCGGCTCCAGCGTCATCCACCTCATTAGAACTGATTCAAATGTATTCTTTTTAATAGCTGAGTAATACTCCATTGTGTATATGTACCACAGCTTTCTTATCCATTCATCTGCTGATAGACATCTAGGTTGCTTCCATGTCCTGGCTATTATAAACAGTGCCACAATGAACATTGGGGTACACGTGTCTCTTTCAATTCTGGTTTCCTCGGTGTGTATGCCCAGCAGCGGGATCGCTGGATCATAAGGCAGTTCTGTTTGCAATTTTTTAAGGAATCTCCACACTGTTCTCCATAGTGGCTGTACTAATTTGCATTCCCACCAAGTATTTGCCACTTTAATGAAAGTGGGAAACCCACAGTTTTCATTGTTGGCTTACTGTTTTTTTTCAGGTTAAAATACCACCCTATGACTAGTTTATAAATATTAGCGTGTGAATTTAAAAACACTGTGTAATTGAGCAAGAAGAAAAGGAAAAATAAAGTCAAGCAAATATAGTGTCCAGGTTGAGAAATACGGATTACCTTAAAGTGAAATAGCTACTGCTTCCTCAAAACGTCTTTTTTTTTTTGGGTTGCATCAGGTCTTAGTTGCAGCATGAGGGGTCTTGAGTTGTGGATTTTGTCTCTTAGTTATGGCATCTGGGACCTAGTTCCCTGACCAGGTATTGAGCCCAAAGCCCCCAGCATTGGGAGGTTGCAGTCTTAGCCACTAGACCGCCAGGAAAGTCCCAACACATCAGACTTTTTTTAAAGGATAGATCACCTCAAACATGTATGTGAGTCTTGCTTGAGTAGAATAGTGTTAATTATATCCTATGCTGCTGCTGCTGCTATGTCACTTCAGTCGTGTCCAACCCTGTGTGACCCCATAGATGGAAGCCCACTAGGCTCCCCCGTCCCTGGGATTCTCCAGGCAAGAACACTGCAGTGGGTTGCCATTTAGCTAAACAGGTAAATTTGCTGTTTAGGTACGTCATTTGAACTGAGAAAATGTATCAGATCAGTTGGATGTGTGTTGAAGTATTTAGCTACAGAATCACTTAACAAGCCTGAGTAATGAAAGCTGACCTATGGTTCTTGAAAGATGTTTTTCCTTAATTGCCAAGATACCTTAGATGTTTCCTGTGTTGTCAGTTGCATTGTAATATTCAGATAATTGAAAGTATTGGTTAGTAACTTCCGTTTGCATGTTTTTAAGCTGCTGTTTCTTTTTCTTAATGAAGCATATTAAATATCTTTAATATCACCTTCTTGTTTTATTGGATTTCATGCGTTTGAGAAAAACAAAGCAGCTACATAGAGTTACAGGAGAGAGCTTTTGCAGTGGGGATGACAGAGATCAAGGGAATGCCAAAATTATCGGGGTGAAGAAAACAGAGAATTGAAGATGAGACCAAAAACAGAGAGATAGAAAAGCCCTCTGGCAAAATATAGCTCTTGAGGAAAATATGTTAGAAGGTAAAACTTCATAGGAAAAAATAATATATTTTATGGGAAAAATACACTAAAACCCATGTGATATCCTAATTACTGAAATAGAAATTGATTTTATACACAAAATAACCTACTGAAAAAAATTGTCAAAGAAGTCATTATTAAAATTAGTTTTTTTTTTTAACAGATGCAGATATTCATTGGAATGTCCTAAAGGAACAGACTAACAGATTAAAACATTTCAAATAAAATGTTAATTAAATATAGTTCCTTTATTATTTTTAACCCTGGTGATGATGGTGTTTAGTCTCTAAGTCATGTCTGACTCTTTGTCACCCCATGGACCAGGCTTTTGGTCTGTGGGATTTTCCAGGCAGTATACTGGTGAGGGTTGCCATTTCCTTCTCCAGGGAATCTTTTCAACGCAGGGGTCAAACCTGTGTCTCCTGCATTGGCAGGCGGTTCTTTACTGCTGAGTCACTAGGGAAGGCCCATTTTTAACTCTAGAAATCATTATTATAAATACTGCTAGAACACTAATCATGGTAGTATGTGTCTTTTAATTAGTTAGTGATGATTCCTAGGAAAAGGTAAACAGGTGGGAAGTATATCTTAACAGATTTTGGGGAGAGGGGTCTTATTATTCTTTTAATCAAATGTTTATAGAGAAAAGAAAATTTGAAAACATTCCTCTTAAATTTTTAAAAAGAAATGAAAGAGCACAATAGCAGAGTAGAAATAGAGGGCTTTGGTCACCACGCTTTGGACTGCAAATGAGATGACATTTGCAAACGATCATACTCTGAGTGGGCTCAGATTTATGGCATTTGATGGCTTGTTTTAAGAAGTAGTAAATTTTGTTCCAATTAGAAAATTAACTGGCAGTATTAGTTTTCATATCTCCAAGTTAGTCTTAGATATAAATTCATGATGCTAGTCAAATATTAAATACCCTTTTGTGGTTTGTGCTTGGTAGCATACGATAGTTTTGAGCAGTACCAAAAGATGCTAAGGACTCCTCACTGTAAAAGAAGGCACAGATCTGGTGTGGGATGGTTTCAGTGCTTTCTACTGGTTTCTTTGATCAACAAAGGATCCCTTAGAATAGCCTGGGTATCTGCTGCATGAGACATAACACTTCATTGGTATAAAGCTTTCTAATGCACACATTTCATGTTGACATGTTTATGGAATAGTCCCTGGATTATAATCATTAAGTCAAATACAAAATTGACACAGCTGTGTATCAGCCATTTGCAGGCCAGGGTGACCCTGTATCTCTTGGTGGTGACTCAGTTCAAGTGTTCCTTCTCTTTAAAGAGTTCTCTTAGCACCTGTCCACCTGGTCTAGGTTTTGTGCCCTCTTGATCAGGATACACTTGGAGTCCCTCTCTCTCTTTCCTGCCACACTATTGTATAACTATATAACTGTTTTCTTAGCTGTTCTCACCTGCACTTAGGCTGCTTTGGTTTGTGGCTGTGTCTCATTTGTGTTTGAGCTTCTCTGATAGCTCAGTTGGTAAAGAATCTGCTTGCAAGGCAGGAGACCCCAGTTCAATCCATGGGTTGGGAAGATCCACTGGAGAAGAGATAGACTACACACTCCAGTATTCTAGCCTGGAGAATTCCATGGACCGTATAGTTCATGGGGTCACAAAGAGTTGAACACAACTGAGTGACTTTCACTTTCACTCATTTCTGTTGGTGCCTCCAGCCCCCAGTGCAGTGATTAGCATGCGTGGGTGAGGTGCTGAGTAGGAGTGTGAGTGCATGCATTGTTGAATGGATAAGCGGAAGGAAGAACTAGGCAAAATACATTGTGTGATGGCAATATCAACTTAGATTTATAGAGTGTTTTTCACTTATCTTCCCCGACATTTAGAGAAGTAGGCATGGAGCTATGATGCTGTTTAATTTACAGATGTAAAAGTGTTAGTTGCTCAGCTGTGTCCCACTCTTTGCGACCCCTATGGATTGTAGCCACCCCCCTCCCTTGCCCCCAGGCTCCTCTGTCTGTGGAATTCTCCAGGCAAGAATACTGGAGTGGGTAGCCATTGCCTTCTCCAGGGTATCTTCCCAAACTAGGGGTCGAGTCTGGGTCTCCCACATTGCAGGCAGACTCTTTATTGTCTGAGGCACCAGGGAAGCCCCAATTTACAGATGAAGGATGAAGAAAGGGCAGATGGTTTGTTCACAGACCTCGTCTGCCTACTTTGGGTTGCATTTGTTCATTCTGTAGTGCTGAGTCTTTTGTCTTTTTTAATCTTCTTGGCCATGCCACATGGCATGGTAGTTCCCTGATCTGGAATCAAACCCACAATGGAAGAGCAGAGTCTTAACCACTAGACTGCCAGGGAGGTCCCTGCTGATTCGTTAGCATAGTAAGGAAGTCAGTTTTATTCGGACTGCCTGAAATCAGTGAAGGTGGGGAGAACTTACCCCCAGAGCAATGCAGCATGCTCAGCCAAAGATATCAACTACCTCCCTTTACTTGCCCCCTTTTTAAAAATGCTGTTACTGTCCCTGCTGTGATTTTTCTATCAGTTTCATGAGTCTGTGATGACCACTTAGAAACCACACTGAACACCACACCAGATTAGGACATGGGCAGTTTTCCGAAATTTTACCAAATAGAATTTCTGAAGGTGCAGTTCAGTTCAGTCGCTCAGTCGTGTCCGACTCTTTGTGACCGCATGAATTGCAGCACGCCAGGCCTCCCTGTCCATCACAACTCCCGGAGTTCACCCAAACTCATGTCCATCAAGTTGGTGATGCCATCCAGCCATCTCATCCTCTATCGTCCCCTTCTCCTCCTGCCCCCAATCCCTCCCAGCATCAGAGTCTTTTCCAATGAGTCAACTCTTTGCATGAAGTGGCCAAAGTACTAGAGTTTCAGCTTTAGCATCCTTCCTTCCAAAGAAATCCCAGGGCTGATCTCCTTCAGAATGGACTGATTGGATCTCCTTGCAGTCCAAGGGACTCTCAAGAGTCTTCTCCAACACCACATTTCAAAAGCATCAATTCTTTGGCGCTCAGCCTTCTTCACAGTCCAACTCTCACATCCATACATGACCACTGGAAAAACCATAGGCTTGGCTAGATGGACCTTTGTTGGCAAAGTAATGTCTCTGCTTTTGAACCAACCTAGATATGGGTTGGTTAGAAAAGTCATACCTTTTCTTCTAAGGAGCAAGCATCTTTTAATTTCATGGCTACAGTCACCATCTGCAGTGAAGGTGCAGTTGTTCATTATAAAACCAGATTCCCTTTGGGTGCCCCAAATCAGACCAGGCCTCAACAATAGAGATCCTCACCAGAATCCTGGTGCGACTTTCTGAGTCATGGCCACAGTTGGAGCAGTTGTTGGGGATTGTTACTCGACGTAGAAATTTTGACTCTGAAGTCATGGTTGAGCGAGGTGAGAATTGTGGGTATTCTGGGCAAGGGAAGCCATTAGGGAAGAATTAGCACTCAATATGCCAGCAAATTTGGAAAACTCAGCAGTGGCCACAGGACTGGAAAAGGTCAGTTTTCATTCCAATTCCAAAGAAAGGCAATGCCAAAGAATGCTCAAACTACTGCACAGTTGCACTCATCTCACACGCTGGTAAAGTAATGCTCAAAATTCTCCAAGCCAGGCTTCAGCAATACATGAACCATGAACTTCCGCATGTTCAAACTGGATTTAGAAAAAGCAGAGGAACCAGAGATCAAATTGCCAACATCTGTTTGATCATCGAAAAAGCAGGAGAATTCCAGGAAAACATCTTTTTCTGCTTTATTGACTATGCCAAAGCCTTTGACTGTGTGGATCACAACAAACTCTGGAAAATTCTTAAAGACATGGGAATACCAGACCACCTAACCTGCCTCTTGAGAAATCTGTATGCAGGTCAGGAATCAACAGTTAGAACTGGACCTGGAACAACAAACTGGTTCCAAATAGGGAAAAGAGTACTGCAAGGCTGTATGTTTTCACCATACTTATTTAACTTATATGCAGAGTGCATCATGAGAAACGCTGGACTGGATGCAGGACAAGCTGGAATCAAGATTGCTGGGAGAAACATCAATAACCTTGGATATGAATATGACACAACGCTTATGACAGAAAGTAAAGAACTGAAGATCCTCTTGATGAAAGTGAAAGAGGAGAGTGAAAAAGTTGGCTTAAAGCTCAACATTCAGAAAATGAAGATCATGGCATCTGGTCCCATCACTTCATGGCAAATAGATGGGCAAACAGTGGAAGCAGTAACAGACTTTATTTTCTTGGGTTCCAAAATCACTGCAGATGGTGACTGTAGCCCTGAAATTAAAAATGTTTTCTCCTGGGTAGAAAAGTTATGACCAACCTAGGTAGCATTTTAAAGAGTAGAGACATTACTTTGCCAAGAAAAGTCCATCTAGTCAAAGCTATGGCTTTTCCAGTAGTCATGTATGGATGTGAGAGTTGGACTGTGAGAAAGCTGAGCACCGAAGAGCTGATGTTTTTGAACTGTGGTGTTGGAGAAGACTCTTGAGAGTCCCTTGGACTGCAAGGAGATCCAACTAGTCCATCCTAAAGGAAATCAATCCTGAATATTCATTGGAAGGACTGATGCTAAAGCTGAAACTCCAGTACTTTGGCCACCTGATGCAAAGAGCTGACTCATTTGAAATACCCTGATGCTGGGAAAGATTGAAGGTGGGAGGAGAAGGGGACAACGGAGGGTGAGATGGTTGGATGGCATCGCCAACTCAATGGACAGGAGTTTAAGTAAACTCTGGGATTTGATGATGGACAGGGAGGCCTGGCTTGCTGCAGTCCATGGGGTCGTAAAGAGTCGGACTCGACTGAGCGACTGAACTGAACTGAATTGAGCATGTTAATGTGTGGTAGCATTGGCAGTAGCAGCCAAGAAAGGGCATGGGACACTGGGGGTGTAGAAGGTCAGTGATATGAAGCACTGCCATTGAGTCCAGTGATGGAATGAGTGCTGCCTTACCATGTCCAGAATTGGTCCTTGGTATTTCTCTTTTCATTGAGAAATAGAAAGAAGGAAGTCTTCTCAATGATATTTGCAGGATGGAGAGAGTTGAGAACCAGTGGAAGGTTAGTTTGCTTAGCAGAAGGGCTAATTAGTTGAGTTAGATCTTTCCTTGAGTGGGGATTACCTCTTCCCCTGTTTGGGGTCATACACTTAATACTGTGAGACTTTATGCTGCTGCTGCTGCTGCTGCTGCTAAGTCGCTTCAGTCGTGTCCGGCTCTGTGCAACCCCATAGACATTAGCCCACCAGGCTCCCCCGTCCCTGGGATTCTCCAGGCAAGAACACTGGAGTGGGTTGCCATTTCCTTCTCCAATGCATGAGAGGGAAAAGTGAAAGTGAAGTTGCTCAGTCATGTCCGACTCTTCGCGACCCCACGGACTGCAGCCTACCAGGCTCCTCCGTCCATGGGATTTTCCAGGCAAGAGTACTGGAATCGGGTGCCATTGCCTTCTCAGTGAGACTTTGTTGCAAATTTCTAGGCTGTATGTTAAACACTACATTTACTCAAACAGGAAATTGCTTACTAAGACAAAGAGTTTGGGAAAATCTGCTTTATTTAGTGTCCTCTTTCATATGTTTTTCTTAACTAAGGAAATAATATTCACATCTCACACTTAGTTTGTTCTATGTCTTAGATATTCCAGCAGGCATATTTGAATTGAGAGTATAGGAGTATGATCTTTCTTTTTGAGGTTTTGACATACTTTTGTTTTGTATATTTCTTTGCTATGATGTCAGAGGACAGAGCCAGAACCTTGAGTGTGGTTTATAGAAAGATATAATTTTAGTACAGATGTTCTAAGAACTGGCATAATGACACCAAGATTATCACATGGAAGAGGTCATCTAGTTTAGGCTCCTCTTGTCATGATGTGAGCCAGAGTTTCACAACTGGAATGAATAACCACAGTTGGTAAGTGATACTGAACTTATGTTGATGTCAGTAAAAATAAAGCGGGCGACCTGTTGATCATGGGGATCATTCTAGGTCGGGGGAGCTGAGTAGGGATGTTATCCGTGGGATCAGCACATTTTCTAGTGGAACGTGTTGGGTGATCAGATAGAGTGCAACCAGAGTAGAGGGTGACCGCCTTGAAGACAGACTGAGTTTTCCCCTAATGTCCTTACTATTGAGGGAGCTGACTTGGATTTACAGGGCCTCCAGCTATTTGTTTAATGTTTGACTAAGTAGCCTGATTTAAGAACTCTGTTTCTAGGGCAGGAACTAATGGAAAGTTCTCCCCAGTGTTATGCATCAATGTTTATTCCTTTTTCTGTTTTAAGTTGGGTGTTTTATTTCTCCTGATGGGTTAAAATCTGGCCAGTTGTCTGGCTCTGCCCCTTGGGGATCGATGTTTCTTCTGAAGTAGACTAGAATTTAATTAAAATACTGGAATTGGGGTCTGATTAGTGTTGAATAGAATGGGATCTTGCCCTATTATATGCTTTGTAGGTTTGTTGTGTTTACTTTTTTGGCCATATGTGCTAAAATGTTAAAAAAAAAAACACAAAAACAAACGTAGCATCACAGTATGTACCACTTAGAGGTCTAGAATATCTATTTCAAGTACACAAAACAAGCTCATGAAGTAATATGTCAGTGTTTTCCCCCCTGAAGGAGAAATATTAGGAGTTTAATGGGTTGAATAGAAATTTCCTTTTGACTGGTTAACTAAATTGCTATCACCTTGTAAGCCCCTAAATCCCAATCTGTTTTTCTAAGGAAACATGTTTGCAGCTGTTTCAAATAACTGGCGGTTTGAAGACGATTGTTAGTGTGGTTTTCTGCACACTCAAAATTTGGGCCTTGCTCTGTTATTTGTCTTTGAAGCTAATGGGTTGGCTAAAGGGTTGAGTTAAATAATTTTGGATTAGTTTTTATTCATTAAATAGTTTGGTTAAAAAAAAATCTCTGCTAATATTTAGTTCTGCAGTAGGCATTTACAAAATAATGTTATTCTCATGTGCGAGTTTAGATATTTGAAACATTTTGAGAACTTAGTTTTCTTTTATTTTTTTTTTTAAGTCAGGGAATTCTGGCACAGCAAATCACTTATATATATATCTAGTCTTTAAAGACAGAGTGGGTGGTGGGGTGGTGTGAATTGGGAGTTTGAGATTGAGATACACACACACACCCCCCTATGTATAAACAAACACACACACACACCCCCACACACACCCCTATGTATAAAATGGGCTTCCAAGGTGCCAGTGCAGGAGATGTAAGAGACGTGGGTTCAATCCCTGGGTTGGGAAGATCTCCTGGAGAAGGGAATGACTACCCACTCCAGTATTCTTGCCTGGAGAGTCTCATGGACAGAGGAGCCTGCCGGGCTACAGTCCATGGGGTAGAAAAGAGTTGGACATGACATGACTGAAGTAACTTTAGCACTCAAGCATATATATAAAATAGATAAATAAAGAGGACCTACTGTATAGCACAGAGAGCTCAACTCAGTGCTCTGTAGTACCCTAAATGGGAAGGAAATCTAAAAAGGTACATAACTAATTCACTTTGCTGTACGGCAGAAACAAATACAACATTGTAAAGCAATGTCTGACTCTTAGCAACCCCATGAACTGTAGCCCACCAGAATCCTCTGTCCATGGAATTCTCCAGGCAGGAATACTGGAATGGGTTGCCATTTCCTTCTCCAGGGGATCTTCCCAACCCAGAGATCAAACCCGTGACTCCTGTGTCTCCTGCATTGTTGGGCAGATTCTTTACAACTTAGCCACCAAAGCAACTATACTCCAATAACAATTAATTTTTAAAAGATTAAATAAATGAGATAAGTGGAAAGAAGTTCATGGCTATTTTCGTAGGAATCCTCAAAGCAATAGAAATAGTGATTGTAAGGAACAGACAGCCTGTGTGGGAAAGAAACTGACAGCATTCAGCCTTCTTAAGAGGCTCTTGAGGCAAAGGGCACTTGAGTCTTCTGTGACATGGGCCCATATTTGGGTCACCTCTGGGGGCTAACATGGAGCTCTGGAGCTTACTAATCCCTTTCCCATGTACTACTGAAGGTGGCCTCCAAATAAACTTGTGATTTAGGCAGAACAGGTAGTTAGTACCTGCTGTTTTATGAATGAGGAAATTAGAGATGTAATGTAGTTTACCCAAGTGAATTCACATAGCCAGCAAGGTGTCACTTTGTTAGGCCTAAAACCCAGAATTTCTCATTAAAAGCTGAGCCTGTTGTCCATTGCACTACACAGGAAGAAAGTGTGAACTCACCACCCTTTTCCTTCTCTCTGAAAATGGAGAAAAGAAGTCTGTTGTCATCTCAGTTCCACCATGTGACCCTGGGCAGTTTTCTTACTTCAGTCTCAGTTTCTTTACCTTTAAAATGGGAACAATGGCCTTTGCATTTTAGAGTAGTTAGGATTAAATGAGATCAGGAATCACTTTGGCTGGCATTTTCTATGGGCACTCAATCTGCCCCCCCCATTTTTTTTACTTTCTCTTTTTTCTTATCCAAAGATTATTGGCTTTATTTGTGCAGGCAGATACAGCTCCTACTAATGCATACTGTAAGCAGCCCTTGTTCTGCTGAGTGAGGCGTAACTAATACAGAGTGCTAGGTAGTATATTGTGCAGTGTTTTAAGAACGAGGGGGAGTGCAGATAAGAAAGCAATGCTGCTTCCCTACAGGGTAAGGTTAGAAACCAATGTGAGTTAAGCTGGTCCTTGATGGTTAAATGATGTGGAGTTATCAGAAGGTGCAAGGCATCGAACGCAAGGGAAGCCTCATGTGCTGAGTGCTAAGTGCATAGTACATTTGAGGAATAGCTAATCAGGGGGTCCTTGGTGTGGATGAAACTTCCTGGGCGAGGAGACAAGAGATTTATAAAGTGATCTGCAGGGAATAATTTGGCTGTATTCATTTAACATATTAATTGAACATATAATTTGTTTCAGGAACCATTTAGATGCTGAGGGAACAGTGGTGAATGTGACAAAGTCCTTTTCTCTTGGAGATTATGTTTTCATGGAGAAGGTGAATAATAATAAACAGAATGGATACGGAGCATTAAAAGAACTTCGAAGAGAGACAGGGCAGGGCATGATCAGAAGAGGCAGCTGTGGGGAGATGACATTTGAGTAGAGACCTGAGTAAAATTAGCAAGTGAGCCCTCCTAGATCTAGGGGAAGAACATTCCAGCAGAGGGAACAATGACAAAGACCCTGGTATCGGAACGAATTGGGTGATCTTGAGAAACAGCATGGTTGTCAGTGAAATTCACTTTAAAGGATCCTGACATTTCCGAAGGGCCTGCAGAAAATGATAGCCTTTTTGTATGGGACTACAGTGGTGTCCCACTGTTGTTAGGGCCCTCTGTATTGTGTGTGTGTGTGTTTATGTATGTTTATGTTCCCACTTCCAACAGTCTACCATTCACCTATCCATGTATTCATCCAAGCAACCATTTAGCCTATATTTGTTGAGTACTTTCTATCACCTAAGTTCCATTCTAGGCCCTAGCTCTCCGTTGAACCCATGCTTAAGTCTAATCATGTTCTAAAAAACACATAATGTAGTAATCAGTGGCTTATGTAGTGGCCTTGTCTATTTTTCTGAATCTAGTTGATAATTTTAGAACAGTGTAAACCTTATCCTCTGCCCAACAGTTCAAGAGCCAATGTCTCATTTCAAGTACTTGAGGTATTGCCAATGTCTTTTGGGGAAAAGATTTGAAAAAAAGGGGTCAAAAAGAGTGCCCACCACGTCTGGGTAAAGAAAGCACTGACACGAGATATTTGAGAGTTCGATTGTCTGTTCTGGGCTACTTAGTGAATCATCTGGGTGGCAAACAGCAGTCTTTCCCTAAAAGACAGACCAAGTTGTTTATTGATGCTGGAGAGGAAAAGGGTTGGGCACATACTTGCAAGACCTATGATCTTTCCCAGAATTTGGAAGGATAAGGGAACTGCTAAGAATTTGACATTGGAACCGTTCCCTCTAATTGTGGCTTTGGCCATTTGAAAGTAAAAAAAGGAATCCAGAAGGTGATGTGCTGAACAATATGGGAGCTATTCATGGTAAAAACAAGCATTTAGCCAAATGTTCGCCTGAGTTGTGTGTGTTTTAGTTTCAGGCAGTATAAACTGAGGTGGCCTTGTTTCACAGTGGCATTTAGGAAAATTAACTAAAGTATACCAGCTGCTCAAGGTTTTCTTTCCTCTTCCTCATTCTCCCCACTGCCCTTTTGTTTATACCTGTTTTTCCTTCTTTGTATATTTTGAAGTTATTGCTGAAACAGTAGCTCTCATACTTGAAATTTTGTTTAATTCTAGATAGGGTATTTAGCAATGAAAAGTTCTACTCATTCTATACATATAGCTGGTTTGGAGAATTTCACTCATTCCTCTTGTGTTAAATTCCTGCTGATTTGCTTACAATTGCTCAATTATTTCTTCATCCCAGACTTCTCCATAGACCTCCATGTTTGGAAGTTCAGCTCTCTTGGACTTTCCACTTCAAAATTCAGCCAGTCAGAACCTAAATTTTTCAGGGTCTACACTTGCCCTCTTCCAGCTGGCCTCTGCAGGACATGAATGGTGTCATCTCTGTCTAATACCATATCCTGGCCAGTAACAGGGAATTCACCCTGGAGCCTTCCCTTTCCCAGTGCCTGTCACCAAATCCAACAGCAGTTAACACTGCTGTTTCCCTCTTCATTTCTCTCCAGTCCCAGCACCTCTGATCTTGTAAAGGCTCCCATTATTTTTTGCTTTCAAACTCTACTTTCAGCTTTTCCTTGGATGTTCTCCTGTCAAGACCAGAGCAATCTAACATGCATATCTGAACCATGTCACTTCCTCACTCCCAAGTCTTGCAGTCAGCTCCCCTGGTGTCTTAGTTGAGTTATAAATGCTTAAAAAAAATTTTTTTTAATGTAAAATTTAATAAGCTTTGGATAAAGTTATCACCATGATCTAGATGATCATAACCATCGTAGAAGGACTCCCTCTCTCTGCACCCCACCCCTACCTCCCTTCCCCAGGCAAACACTGATTGCCTTTTTCTCATTGTACATTAATTCAGTTTCTTAAAACTATACTTTAATTCATACAGCATGTACTATTTTTGTCTTTTTTAATTCAGCATGATTTTTGAGATTAATTTTGTTGTAGGGCATATCAATCACCTATTACTTTTTTATTACTGATTATTATTCTGTTATAAGGATATATTCCAGTCTATCCATTCACACTTTTTAAAACACTTTTTAATACAGTGTGATCTGACCTCTTTCATCTCTGGTCCTTCCCTCCAGCCACTTTTCTTATCTGCTGCTCTTAGGGGTGAGTTGGGTTCTCCAAGTCCTGCACTGTGTTCTCTCCTGCTGTTATTTAGTTAGGCATTCTTTTCCTCTGTACTTCCTGAACACTCTGTCCTGGGATTTCTCCACCGTGGAATGATGCACATTTTGTGTTGACTAACTCCTCGTTGTGGGGTGTCATATCGTACATTGTATGATAATTAACAGCATCTTTGGCCTGTACCCATTAGATAACAGTGACAAGCTCCATTCTGTCCTTTTCCCCCAATCTGACAATTGGAAACGCTCTTCGACATTGCCAAGTATTTCCTGAGCGGCAAAACCCCCACTGGCTAAAAACATGGTCGTCTTTGTACCTTTTCTGAAGCACTTAAAATAATGTCTTGCAGTTAGATCTTTACTTGTTTATCTTCTCTGATGTCAAGGGTCAAAGCCAGTGTACCTCCAGTTTCAATGTTGAGGCCAGGGGAGCCCCTAGTTAGCATTTATCTATTAGCTGAGTATATGTCAGAAGGGACTTTTCATTACTATTCCCAGAAAAATAAGACAGGACACTCAGCAATGCAGAGAATTTTGTTATTCTGTAAGTGATATATTTTGATGGTTTAATTTGATAATTTATGGTGCTTTGAATTACACTACGTGAATTCAAGGTAATATTCTTTTATATATATATATATATATATATATATTTATTTATTTATTTATTTTTATTGGCTATGCCAGGTCTTTGCAACAGCATGTGGGATCTTTTATTGTGGCATGAGAGATCTAGTTCCCTGAGCAGGGACCTTCTCTGCATTGGGAGCATTCAGTTTTAGCCACTGAATTACCAGGGAAATCCCCAAAGTAATACACTGTAGGTACATGAGAGAAGTTGTGCAATATCTTTTGCTTGAGATTCTTTAAAAAGAGATGATATTTTTTTTAAGCCGATTGATTTTATTAATTTGTCTATCATGGTTGAGCACCTACTTCATGTCAGGGATGTTGTTTATTCCTGGATGCAATAGTCCTAGCCTTTTAGGCTTTTCAGATAAATATGTTCAAGGAATAATTTTAATATAGATAAAAATAAGTCAGGCAGCAAGAGTTTCCAAGATAGTGAGCCAGGACTGACTCTCCAGGCAGATGGTTCTTGTGTATGTGTGGAGGGTAAAAAGGGGTGTCCATGGGACATCCCACGTAATCTTAATAAGTTGATATTTTTTAGGATTGAACAATAAGCAATACCCTTCTTCCCTTTTAAAAATTTTATTCAACTCCATCATGGCAAATTTGGAGAACTAATGTCTAAGATGACAGTGGCTGAAGTTGACACAGTCATAAGCATTTTATATTTCCTTTATGCTGTCTTAATGATTGCCCCCCTATTTTTTCTTTCTGTACCTGAATTTCTGTAGTGTGAAGTGTAATGTGGCAGGTATTGTGAGCTCATGGCCTACTCTGTCTGCAGAGGTGTATGTGAGTGAGACCCCTTTTAATCATTCGTATAATGATTGGTGGCTCCCTGTTGTTAAACCACAGTTATTGATCCATCATCACTGAAGTACATGGCTGAAGGAACTGGTGCTGTCAGGCATTGATTGACTAGGAAGAAAGTGTAGAGCTATTCTAACTCACTTTTATTTTCATCAGCAACAGTTACAGTAGAGACTGGTGCAAGACCTCCACGATGGAACATCACTTTTCCTGCATTAAGAGGTGTCTGATGTGACTGAAATTGCCGAGATAACTCAAAATGCTGCATTTAAAATATTTAGAACAGAAGAAACTGTCCAAAACCCTCTTATCTGACTTGGCTAATGGTTCACACTCTGGAAAATAAATTTTAAGGAGGGGTGGGGGATGGGTGAGATAGAACAAATCTAATATGAAATAGTTCTGAAGCCATTTGAAGAGCCCATAATAATTATATTAACATTTTATTGACTTATTTCTACACAAATGGTGTAGTCAGACAAAAACAAGCATGTTTCTGTGTGAGTAAGTAAAATCATTTTCATGGCTGTTCAAATAATTAACTTCGAGCCGTAAGTTGGTACAGTTGTTACATTTTGGACAATTTCAAAAGGATTTGGGGCTTCTCTCTGCAAATATTGTAGATAAGGATGCAAACTAGATAATGTAGTAGATATAAATGGAGATAATGAAGATATTAAAGGTACTGACCTGACTGAGTGCCTCTCTTTGATTTAATACAACTTACGTATATTTTAAACTACGCGGTGAGCATTATTTGCTTTAGTGAACGCTTTAATAAAGCTCCTGTTATGCCTTGAATTCTACTTAGAACAAAGAAGAACGAGAGCAACCAAAATAAATGGTGGTGGGTGAGAGGGGGCCGTGGGGAGAGGGGTGCAGGAGAACACTGAAACCCAAAGAGAGAGGACAGAGCTGCGGTTTCCAGTGACATTTTATCCCTGCCCCGGAGCCCTTGTGTTGTCCCTCTCTCTGAATATTTTAGTTTTCTTGTAATTACAGTCTCTTGCCTGCACTTTGTCCCTCCGATCCTTTGTTAAAGCTCGGATCACTCCTTGCAGACGGCGCTCTAGGTGTGATTTATTGAGTGACAAGTAGCTGTAGGGTAGAACACCCGCCTCTGTACCTGAGTAAAGTATTAGACATCACAGAGCCGGGCCGGGCAGGAGGGGGCCTCGGGAGGGGGTGGGGGAGGCGAAAAGCAAAGAGCAGTAACACAGCAGCTCCTGGATACAGATCAGACAAGAGGCTCTGCCACAAATCACCTAGAAACATGTCAGACGCTGCATGTTTGTTGTTTTACACCGAGGGCACAGCCGTAGTCCAAAAGTATTGATTCTTTCCTTTGTACAGAGACAGACACTGTCAGCCCAAGCAGGCTGACCTTGGTAGGGCGCCGACAACTATTCCCCACCCTACCAACCAGATGAACCCCACAGGAAAAGCCGGCGCGAGAAATGCCAATGTCCACTTCACAGGCTGCCCCGGCGCCTTCTGCTTCCCAAACACTTCACCCCCCCTCCCCAGGCCCCCAGAGTGCTCCTTGTGACAGAACAGTGGAGGCAGGCTTCCTGGAGTATGCGACTGTGTGTGTGTGCCTGTGTGCATGCATCTGTGTGTGTGTCCAAACGCGTGCGCACACACACACACACACACAAAAGCCCTTTTTATTTTATTTAACTGGGAGATAACCCGAAGGGTGTCTGGCCGCCGAGGGTGTGGATACCTGTGCATTTTGTGTTTGAGGAGGCAAGAGGGGGTTGTTTTGTTTTCTGTTCCTGCGTATCAAAGACAGAATCTCTGTGTGTGGGCACTTAACTACATTTTGAATTTTTTTCTGGAGGGGGGCAGGTGAGTTTTCTCCTCTTTGTGTATCCAGAAGCCCTGGTGACAGGTGAGATGCGGGGAAAGGCATCAACAGCGCTCCCCCTTCATTCACATGTGATTATCTGAAAAGTTGTTTTATGGTAAAACTACATAGATCAATTGACTCCGTGAACCCGAACTGTTCCCTTTCTAGTCTTAAACTCTGCTGTAGTCTTCTGTCATTTTGCAGCATTTAATAAATTCCATTTGTTTGGAAAACCAAGGGAGTTTTAGCTGCAAAAACTGGTCTGAAATGTAGAATTCATGTTTGTTTGGACTGAATGTAAAGGCAAACATACAGCTTCCTGCATTTGAAACGAAGAGTTCAAGGTGGGAACCTACCTATAAGCCATTAGCAAAGGGACCGCAGAGGGCTTTTCAGCTGACCCTCTGATCCTCCCTGGGCAGGCTAGCTTGCTTCCAGTGAGAGAGAAGGTGTCTGGAGTCGCTCCTTGCCGAAGCTGAGTGTTTTATTTGCAACTAACAATAACAGGGAGGATGCTTTTCTCCCTTTCACTTTTAGGAATTCTGTCTCATGCACGATCCCTGTCCAGAAGATTGAGCAGTCCAAGGGGAAAAGTCAAGTAGCTTTCCAGTTTTGCCCAAAGGAGAATCTGAGACACACTGATGGGGAAGAAAAGTGGTGATGTCACGTGCAGTTAGGGATGGGGGACAGGCGGGGAAGGAAACTCTCTTTTTAAAAATAAGTTTTCTTTTTCTAAATAAAATAATGCAAACAGGTTCAGTATGTGATAGGAGTTTGAATTTACAGAACTCACAATCTTTTATGAAAATAAGTTTTTTTTTCCTTTAAAGTGGACCATTGAAGATAAAATAGTGAGTACATGCAAGGTATCTTAAATTCACTATTCCCTTGTAGGAGAAAGAGTTTTGTTTTCTACATCTGGGCTTTTACATTCGTACTGTTAGTTTTAAGTGACTGTTTGGCAGCCTGCAAAAAAACTCAGTGGTTAAAAAAGCATCATTTGTTTTAGAGTCAGTTTTTAACTTGATCTTAAGATGAGAGATCTTTTGAAATATTGGGATTTCCAGACACCTAACAGGGAAAATATTTCTAATAAATGAGCTGTTCTCTGAAAACAGTGTAAGAGCTAACTAATTATTTTGGTTTCTCATGCTGATTATAAATATCTCTTGTTCTTTTCATTGGATCTTTCTCATTTGAAACAGATCTATGTTTTAAGGGTAAGCACTGCTAAGCAACTTTGCCTTTAGACATTAAAAAAAGGCAAAATATTTAGGATATATCTGTGTCTTTACAGAAGAATATTCTAGGTATAAAGTGGGAGGTGAGGAGTGACTGGGCTATGTAAGAAATACCATGTAAGAAAAATAATGCAGAGAATGGATTAGGAATGGTTTAAGATCTGAACACTCAGAATTGTTATTTTTTCCAACACGCTACTTTTCTTTTAATATGTTCATGCTAATTATCTGTCTTTCTCTCTTACCTGTATATGTTATGCCCACTTGATTTACTACCAAAATTATATTGCTTTTGAAAGTGTCAGTTGAGTTATCCCCTGCCTTGTTAGTATCATGTTTGATTCCTTGGACAGAGACATAAATCACTATCTAATATGCAGGTCTTTTGAAGACGCACCCAAGGTTTATTGCCAGTAACAGACTAGTGGCCTTATGTGGACTTTCCATGAATAAAACAGATTGATGAGCCATTTTATAGCATCGCAAGCTGTATTATAAATACATCACCTTTTCAGTAATTTAACGTGAGGAACAGTCTAATGAGCTCCCAGCCATGATCAGCCAGAGAGCTGGGAGTTCTGTTTAGCTTCTGGGACAAGTGACCGGTGGAGGGTAAGAAACCCGAACCTGGTAATGTTTTCCTCAGTTCAGTGACAAAAGCTTTGTAATATGAATCATTTCAAACAACGGTAAAGTCAAGCTGCATTTAGAATTGGTCAGAGTAATAAAGTGAAATATACATGGGCCTGATTTTGCTTATAACTGGGAGTGTAAGGCAATGGACTTTTTATGTTTCTCTTTTTACTGATTGAAGTCATCAGCAAAATGGATCAGCAAGTTACCATTTTGAAATACACATAATCAAACATCTACCTGACAGCTTGGAAGAGAAACAGATAGACATGTTTGTAACATCATGAGGGTCTCTATTTAAAGTATATCTTAAGTTGATCATTGTTTCTGTATTTAAGCCTTCTCTTTTGCATAGCTGACTATACTTCAACTTTAATATCTAATTAATCCTTTTAATACACCTGGGGAGCAGGAGGAGTGGGTGGCTTCTGAGGGTAAACAGTTATTATCTCCCTTTTTCTGGTGAGGAAACTGAGAAAGTGAAGATGACTCTTTAAAGAGCTGTCTGAATAGAAAGGAAGACAAGATAAAAGAAGTGAAGTAGGGAAACTGAAAAAATACTGGTTATTTAGAGAACTTACACGAGCATACGTTTATAGACCTGTATTTGACAGTTTGAAAGGTAGACTGTACTCTGTATAGCTATAGCATAGTTTTGTGAATGAATTTGGCTACTTAAAGGCTCCAGTGTATTTTGAACAGAAAGGTTTTAGAGGATATGCAGAGTTGATTACATCATGCTGCCGTATATCCATTTGAAACTGTGTTTTACATTTTTGGAAGTCAGACTTTGGTCTGAGGTGGCCCTGTAAATAAATGAGTAATTAGTGTAAAATTTTTTTAAATTGTTTTCAAATATAATTTCTGCTATGAGAGCAGCTAGGCAGTTTGGCAGATTTTGTTATTTATGCTGCAGATGTGAAGTACCTTGAATGTACAAGGGAAGAGTGAAGAACTGAAAATAGTTTAATTAGTCTTTATAGAATAGGTAAAGACAGAATATTTTTCCTCTGAGATAGAAACACATCAGTGATGGCCTAACTCTTTGGGCCTAGTCCTGCCTGCATTCAGACATAGTGCATCTTCTGTTTTTTTTTTTTTTTTTAATAATTTAAATGGAATAACTCTGTTCATACCCTCTATTCCTTGGCTATGTTTATACCCTCTGTTCCTTATTAAAAACGGTTGACAAGTAAAATTCCATCTTAAAACCTACTGTGGAGAGTCAATATTGTTTTGAATTTTAAAGAGTTCTTGTGTCTTGTGAATGGCAATATTCATTTAATGTTCTGAATTCAGGGCAGAGTACTTTTGAAACCAACTGTGCATTCGTCTGCATTTCTGGTTTCTCCTCTGCTCCTTACCTGTACATCTGGGGTTGAGTGTGGACTGCAGGTCTAAAACAACCAGATTGGATGAACTACTTTGGTCCTCAGTTTCTCCATTTCTAAAACTGTGGGCTAGAGTTTAGTTTTCCTCAAGGGAATATTTGTAAGACTATTACGGAATGGACTTATAAGATCTCTGTAAGTTGGTATTGACATTTAGTTGTATTCTTCGGAGGTATACCAGAAGTTTACAGCTGGGTGAATAATGTTGCATTTTAGAGTGGGCTGAACAAGGCTTATGGCCATATCATTTATGATTGCGTGGCAGTGGCCTCTGAAGTAAATGAAAATTTTGACAGCACATTGTCTGCAAACAAAATTTTGGCTAATTCATCAAACATCAGAAATAAACCAAATGCCTTTCTTTTGTAGCTTTTGCAACCTGAACATAAAATCATAAAGATTTTAAGTTTAAAATTTAGAAACAGAGGCCTGTAGAAGTGGCTTTTCAAACATGCAGTCATTTATTTCTTACTGAAAAAATCTCTAAAGAAGAAAAGTCAGGGGCAGGCAGTATGTGTTCCTTCCTCCCCCTCTCCCTTCCTCTGTCTCTGTCTTTCTCTAATTTATGCCAGTGCTGCTGATTTTCCTCCTGAGTTCAGTGCTTCTTTTCATAGGAAAAGCATCAGGCTCTTGGAAAGAAAGCTGTGTTGTCAATGGACTCAGACTCAGTTCTCGCTTTTAATTTCTGAGGGTTTGAGAAAATACTCTTGCACATCTTCTCTATGTCCCAGGGGCTCTGGGAAAGTCTTGTTCAAAACTAAGAGTTCCTAGTTTGGGTTCCTAAGAATTGATCATCTGTGGACCACTACCCTCTTACAACTTCAAGTGGTTCATGGGTAAAGGACATCTGATTTTCAGCTTGGTGCCCTGTGCTGAGGTCTGTGAGCAACTCTGATGCTATCAATCCTGAAACACCTTTGGAAATTCTGTCAGTCAGGCTCATTCTCTCTTTACCTGGAAGTGAAAACAGATTGTTGGCTCATCATTTAACATTCCAGTGGTATGCAAAGCATGGGGAAGAACTTATTCATGTATTTTGTTGTTCAGTCGCTCAGTCATGTCCGAGTCTTTGCAACCTCATGGACTGCAGCATGGCAGGCTTGCTTGTCCTTCACCATCTTCTGGAGCTTGCTCAAACTCATGTCCATCGAATCAGTGATCCCATCCAACCATCTCATCCTCTGTCTTCCCCTTCTCCTCCTGTCTTCAATCTTTCCCAGAATCAGGGTCTTTTCTAGGGAGTCAGCTCTTTTCATCAGGTGGCCAAAGTTTTGGAGTTTCAGCTTCAGCATCAGTCCTTTCAATATTTAGGACTGATTTCCTTTAGGATTGACTGGTTTGATCTTCTTGAAGTCCAAGGGACTCTTAAGAGTCTTCTCTAACACCACAGTTCAAAAGCATCAGTTCTTAGGTGCTCAGCCTTCTTTATGGTCCAACACTGACATCCATATATAACTACTGGAAAAACCATAGCTTTGACTAGACGGACCTTTGTTGGCAGAGTAATGTCTCTGCTTTTTAATACGCTGTCTAGGGTTGTCATAGCTTTTCTTCCAAGGAGCAAGCGTCTTTTAATCTCATGACTGTGGTCACCATCTGCAATGATCTTGGAGCCCAAGAAAATAAAGTCTCTCACTGTTTCCATTGTTTTCCCATCTATTTGCCATGAAGTGATGGAACCAGATGCCATGATCTTCGTTTTTTGAATGTTGAGTTTTAAGCCAACTTTTTTACTCCACTTTTATTCATATATATGTGGACTTATATGGAAGGTATGCTTCTATATTTTCATCTTTGTTACAGAGTCCAAGGGGACCAAATAGCTCTACCTTTTTGGCATAAAAGTGTCATTGGTTTTTAATGCAAAGGATTGACGCACACTAAATTTTAACATAGGTTGAGTCCCTCGTATTTGCTAACAGCCCTCCTGTGCCTGGTCACCTTTAGATGGCATGATTCTGCTGGAAGACTCTTCCTAATGAATTGCAGATGGAGATCAGTAAGTAAGTTGTGTTAATTATGTCATTTGCAAGATTGCCTAATGTGGAATTGGTCATGAGACTAGAAACTGCTTGTCAAATGTTTCCCTTAACTAACGTGATATTTTGTGGTTTGCAAATGACACAATTCACATAACTTATTTGATGGAACCTCATTAACCACCCCTTAGTTTGCTTTAGCAAAATTATGTTATTAAACATGCCATGATAGGTTCTCCCCTCATTACTTTGCATTCAGCCCAATGAGTAGTGTTTGTTTTGTGACGCTTATCCCCCAGCCCTTCG
Organism: Aepyceros melampus; assembly: GCA_006408695.1. NCBI lineage: Eukaryota > Metazoa > Chordata > Mammalia > Artiodactyla > Bovidae > Aepyceros > Aepyceros melampus. Next base: position 247,465 of record SJXQ01007849.1, read on the forward strand.
TCTTCGAGGAAGCCAAGGGAATTCCATGTTTAGAATTGCGTTTCTGGTCTGCTTTCCTGCGCCACACACATCTCATCTGAGCTCAGCTGATGGAACCTGTTTGTCCTCTTCGAGCTACCATGGTGAACACTTTGCACTGTGTAGCCCCTACGTAGCCCTCTTTTGGCCGACTCTGTCACCTCCTCCCTCAGAGTTTGATATCCTGGTGTCTTAAATAGAAAAGCCCCAGAAATCTCTGGATTAGGTAGTTTCAGTTAAAAAAAAGGAAGTGTATGGCAGTAGAAATTATGACAGTAATGGGGTATTTTCACCCTGTTGTCATATCTGCTTATCTAGAAAGTCTGTGCATTGAAGATGTTCATCTCTTCAGTAAATAACTTCGTTTTTGTCCCATATGACTTTTTTTTTTTTCTTTTGGTCTATTGAAGACTGCGTGTCTCTTTTGAAATCATTTTTTGAATATATTGATGACACCCTACAGTCCTGTCTATTAAGAAACCAATCCCAGGGACCCCTTTAGTGTTTTATTTTCTGTCACTTTGATTTGTTGGATAAATTCTTGTTCAGTTCAGTCGCTCAGTCGTGTCCGACTCTTTGCCACCCCAGAATCACAGCAAGCCAGGCCTTCCTGTCCATCACCAACTCCCGGAATTCACCCAAACTCATGTGCATCGAGTCAGTGATGCCATCCAGCCATCTCATTCTCTGTCATCCCCTTCTCCTCCTGCCCCCAATCCTGCCCAGCATCAGAGTCTTTTCCAATGAGTCAACTCTTCTCATGAGGTGGCCAAAGTATTGGAGTTTCAGCTTCAGCATCAGTCCTTCCAATGAACTGGACTGGTCTCCCAGGACTGGTCTCCTTTTTTATGGATTAGTTGGTTCTCCTTGCAGTCCAAGGGACTCTCAAGAGTCTTTTCCAACCCCACAGTTCAAAAGTACCAATTCTTCCACACTCAGCTTTATTCACAGTCCAACTCTCACATCCATACATGACCACTGGAAAAACCATAGCCTTGACTAGATGGACCTTTGTTGGCAAAGTAATGTCTCTGCTTTTTAATATACTGTCTAGGTTGGTCATAACTTTCCTTCCAAGGAGTAAGCATCTTTTAATTTCATGGCTGCAGTCACCATCTGCAGTGATTTTGGAGCCCCCCCAAATAAAGTCTGACACTGTTTCCACTGTTTTCCCATCTATTTCCCATGAAGTGATGGGACCAGATGCCATGATCTTCGTTTTCTGAATGTTGAGCTTTAAGCCAACTTCTTCACTCTCCTCTTTCACTCTCATCAAGAAGCTTCTTAGTTCCTCTTCACTTTCTGCCATAAGGGTGGTGTCATCTGCATATCTGAGGTCATTGATATTTCTCCCGGCAATCTTGATTCCAGCTTGTGCTTCTTCCAGGCCAGCATTTCTCATGATGTAGTCTGCATAGAAGTTAAATAAACAGAGTGACAATATACAGCCTTGACATTCTCCTTTTCGCATTTGGAACCAGTCTGTTGTTCCATGTCCAGTTGTAACTGTTGCTTCCTGACCTGCATATAGGTTCTCAAGAGGCAGGTCTTGTTAGTAGTACATAAACTCTTTCAAAGGTTGGAGGATGGTTGAATAGGGTGAGGAAAAAGTTCATGACTCTGGAATAGAACTTGACCTTATTTGCTAACAGCCCTCCTGTGCCTGGTCACCTTTAGATGGCATGATTCTGCTGGAAGACTCTTCCTAATGAATTGCAGATGGAGATCAGTAAGTAAGTTGTGTTAATTATGTCATTTGCAAGATTGCCTAATGTGGAATTGGTCATGAGACTAGAAACTGCTTGTCAAATGTTTCCCTTAACTAACGTGATATTTTGTGGTTTGCAAATGACACAATTCACATAACTTATTTGATGGAACCTCATTAACCACCCCTTAGTTTGCTTTAGCAAAATTATGTTATTAAACATGCCATGATAGGTTCTCCCCTCATTACTTTGCATTCAGCCCAATGAGTAGTGTTTGTTTTGTGACGCTTATCCCCCAGCCCTTCGTCTTCGAGGAAGCCAAGGGAATTCCATGTTTAGAATTGCGTTTCTGGTCTGCTTTCCTGCGCCACACACATCTCATCTGAGCTCAGCTGATGGAACCTGTTTGTCCTCTTCGAGCTACCATGGTGAACACTTTGCACTGTGTAGCCCCTACGTAGCCCTCTTTTGGCCGACTCTGTCACCTCCTCCCTCAGAGTTTGATATCCTGGTGTCTTAAATAGAAAAGCCCCAGAAATCTCTGGATTAGGTAGTTTCAGTTAAAAAAAAGGAAGTGTATGGCAGTAGAAATTATGACAGTAATGGGGTATTTTCACCCTGTTGTCATATCTGCTTATCTAGAAAGTCTGTGCATTGAAGATGTTCATCTCTTCAGTAAATAACTTCGTTTTTGTCCCATATGACTTTTTTTTTTTTCTTTTGGTCTATTGAAGACTGCGTGTCTCTTTTGAAATCATTTTTTGAATATATTGATGACACCCTACAGTCCTGTCTATTAAGAAACCAATCCCAGGGACCCCTTTAGTGTTTTATTTTCTGTCACTTTGATTTGTTGGATAAATTCTTGTTCAGTTCAGTCGCTCAGTCGTGTCCGACTCTTTGCCACCCCATGAATCACAGCAAGCCAGGCCTTCCTGTCCATCACCAACTCCCGGAATTCACCCAAACTCATGTGCATCGAGTCAGTGATGCCATCCAGCCATCTCATTCTCTGTCATCCCCTTCTCCTCCTGCCCCCAATCCTGCCCAGCATCAGAGTCTTTTCCAATGAGTCAACTCTTCTCATGAGGTGGCCAAAGTATTGGAGTTTCAGCTTCAGCATCAGTCCTTCCAATGAACTGGACTGGTCTCCCAGGACTGGTCTCCTTTTTTATGGATTAGTTGGTTCTCCTTGCAGTCCAAGGGACTCTCAAGAGTCTTTTCCAACCCCACAGTTCAAAAGTACCAATTCTTCCACACTCAGCTTTATTCACAGTCCAACTCTCACATCCATACATGACCACTGGAAAAACCATAGCCTTGACTAGATGGACCTTTGTTGGCAAAGTAATGTCTCTGCTTTTTAATATACTGTCTAGGTTGGTCATAACTTTCCTTCCAAGGAGTAAGCATCTTTTAATTTCATGGCTGCAGTCACCATCTGCAGTGATTTTGGAGCCCCCCCAAATAAAGTCTGACACTGTTTCCACTGTTTTCCCATCTATTTCCCATGAAGTGATGGGACCAGATGCCATGATCTTCGTTTTCTGAATGTTGAGCTTTAAGCCAACTTCTTCACTCTCCTCTTTCACTCTCATCAAGAAGCTTCTTAGTTCCTCTTCACTTTCTGCCATAAGGGTGGTGTCATCTGCATATCTGAGGTCATTGATATTTCTCCCGGCAATCTTGATTCCAGCTTGTGCTTCTTCCAGGCCAGCATTTCTCATGATGTAGTCTGCATAGAAGTTAAATAAACAGAGTGACAATATACAGCCTTGACATTCTCCTTTTCGCATTTGGAACCAGTCTGTTGTTCCATGTCCAGTTGTAACTGTTGCTTCCTGACCTGCATATAGGTTCTCAAGAGGCAGGTCTTGTTAGTAGTACATAAACTCTTTCAAAGGTTGGAGGATGGTTGAATAGGGTGAGGAAAACAGTTCATGACTCTGGAATAGAACTTGACCCACAAGTTAGTTTGGATAGTGTATGAGTCTAAATGCCCAGAAAAAGACCTTTAAGCCTGTCTGAGAAGATCAGACTTAAAGTGTGATTTCTAGTGAGTAGTATTGGGTCGGTGCAGAAGCTCATTTGGGTTTTTCTGCTTATTGAAAAACCGAACACACTTTTTGGCCAACCCAGTACTTCATTCACCAAAATGAATGCACATATTGTTGGATCACTTACGTTTTACTTGCAAAAACTGGCGGAGGCCCCTTTATCCTTTCACCTTATGACCTCCCTTTCTCTCTTTCATTATTAAAAATCCCATCACAGTTGCAGTTGGGTCAAGCCTTTTCCTAAAGTTCTTATCACATTAGACTGTTCCTGGAAGCATCACTCTAGGGGAAAATTTCACATGAGATTTCACATCAGAATCAACATTGTGTGTATTGACATCTCATGACCTCTAGTCTGGCTACTCTTTGACCTTCTTTCCCCTAGCAACCTAGCCCATGAGGCCTGCCTCTGTCAGAGTCTGCCTCAAAGGTTATTATTCTTCCTGTGGCTTCCTCTTTCCTTCCCACCTTCTCCCAACCCCCATCCATACCACACACATTTCGCCAATTCTGTGTAGACTTGGCAGCCTATTCCACCCAGGTCCTTGTTATGTAACCAACCACCTACCCCTTTTTGGCAAGAGACACCCAACTCAGCAAGTTGCAACAAAGAGTGGAGTTAATTGGAACATGTGCTGTGCTCAAGTCTGCAACAAAAAAGGGCTGATAGACATCAGGAAAATACAACCATATGTAGATGTTTGCTTGAGAATCTTTGTATACATGGGAAATGTCGTCTGCAACCAGGCTGCATTTGAATAAAATCCACTACCGTTCTTCTCTTTCTTCTCCTCTACACCACTCCATGTGTAATCCCCGTAACTTGCTCTCTCATGCCTGCATGGCCCACTGATACAGACGGATGACGAAGACCTGTGCGTGATGCTCCATGAGAGGAACTTTGCGTGACTTAGGCCTGGGACTCAGCCATGGCTAACACCTCCAAGTGGACTTCCTTTCCATTTCTGGTTTTTGCAATACAGCCCATACCTTTTCTTGATCTCTACCCTTATTTTTGTAGGCATTCTTATTAAACTTTAAGATATCTTCTGCTTACCCCTTAATTTTAAAATTTAAGTACAATTTATATAAAATGAAATGCATAGATTTTAAGGGTAGTTTCATGAGTTGTAACACATGTATACACATCCATGTTAAACTATGCCCAGAGTCAAAATCCATATCATTTTATTCACCCTGTAATGTTCCCTCTGTTCCTTTCCCCTCAATCTCCTTTGCCTTGGAGACATGCATGATTTCGATTTCTGTCATAATAGAATAATGTTGCCTATTTTAGAAGGTTGTATGCATTGGGTCTCACAGTATAACTATGTGATACCTGACTTCTGTTGTTGTCCAACATAATGTTTTCAGAGCATATCCATATTATTCTTATTACAGAAGGAATATTCTATTGTACACAGCATCCTATTAAAAATGTGTAGAATAGTGTAAAAAATTTTGTAATTTTGTTTTTAATTTCAAAATTATTTAAAAAATTATAACAAATTTGTAAAATATTGTAAAAAGAATCCTGTAAAAAAAATTTGGACATGTTTTATGAGTTGTTTCTGTATAGATTATGTAAATAGCCTGACATCACAGCTGCCCTTGAGTATGATGGTTGACCATCACTATATGTCTGATGTAATCAGGACTGTTTTCTGCTACACTGTTCTTCTGCTACCTCCCCACCCCAGGCTACTGGAATTCTCCAGCCGTGGGCTGCCTGCCCATCCCAGAGTCTCAGGCTTCTGGGTGTTCTTGGTCTACATCCCTGAGCTTCAGAGGGGGGAGTGACCTCTATGTGCACTGAGATGGTTCACAGGCAGTGAGGCTAGGCTTGGATGCTTCAGTTGTTTTCCAGAGTCTAAAAGCTCTAGCTATTCTCACTTGTAAAACAGTTACACTACTAGAAGGCAGAAATTTTTATGTACACATCAGGGTTCTGAAATAATCTGAGTGCTTTTTTTTTTCTAGAGTGCTTGGGAATGGCTTGGAAAAGAACTTCATCTCTGAGTCTCTGAAAGTGTTGTTGTTGTTTTTAATTAATTAATTTTTTGGCCATGCCACAGGGCATGTGAGATCTTAGTTTGCCCAGCCAGGAAGCTGTGCCTGCTGCATTAGAAGTGCAGAGTCTTAACCACGGGGCCACCTTAGATTGGATGTATTAGTATTTTCTTGTTTCGGTTGTGAGAAGCCGCAGGGTAGTTCTTTGCCTGCATTGCTCCCTGAAGATTCCTACAGCCCCACTGGCCTAGATGTGTTCATGACAGAAGCTCTAGATCATTATGTTAATAGTAGTTACTCTTCATCCTGCTGCTTATCCCTCACAGATAATGGGCTAAACTTTGTGTATATGACCTCATGTATAATCTTCCTAACACTCCAGTTATGTACTTTGAGTCCTGTTATCTTTCCCACTTGATTGCTGAGGAAACTAAGCCTTGAATAACTTGCCTACAGTTTCAGAGCTAACAAGTGATGGTTCAAGGGTGTGAGTCCAGATTGGATGTCCTCCCTCTCAAACACTCTACCCTGACATTCTACACCTACTCTTCAAAGTATTGAACGGGTAATGTAGTGCTATAGGGCGCTTCCCAGGTGGTCCAGTGGTACAGAGTCTTCCTACCAATGCGGGAGACATACAGGTTTGATCTCTGGGTCAGGAAGAACCTCTGGAGGAGGATATGGCAACCCACGCCAGTTTCCTTGCCTGGGAAACCCCATGGACAGTCCCTTGGACTATGGCAGACCGTGGTCCATAGGGTCGCCAGGATTTGGACACGACTGAGCATGCACACACGGTGATACAGATGTATTTAGTGTTGTATATTTTAATACGGAGCTGTCCCAGGTGCTCAGCGGTAAAGAATCTGTCTGAGATGCAGGAGACACAGGCGATGCATGTTGGATCCCTGGGTCAGGAAGACCCCTGGAGGAGAGCATGGCACCCCACTCCAGGATTCATGTCTGGAAAATTCCATGTACAGAGGAATCTGGTGGGCTGCAGTCCAAGGGGCCTCAAAGAGTCAGATGTGGCTGAGCACAACACAGCATTTTTAATATAATTCTTTAACTATTCATTATTAGGGGAAAGAATGGAAATGTGACTCAAACTGGAGCCTCTAACCATGTCGGATTTGCTTCAATTAAGGGTCTCAGAATTTGTGAAAATTAACAAAATAATGTTCTGTGAAGAATGGAAGTAGTAAGGGCTGTTGCACTCATTTTGAAGATGGAGAGTTTGACATAGGATTCCCTGACTCTGCCAGAGCAGTAGGCAGTGAAAAGAAAAAAACCCAGTCTGTCTCCTCATGCCTCTTACTCTTTTCTTTCAAATATTATTCTCTTGTCTAAGTCCAGGTTTAAGAACATTAATTGGTATCTTTTTTGTTTCTTTTTGTTTTTAACCTTTTATTTTATATTGGAGTATAATTGATTAACAATGTTGTTAGTTTCAGGTAGACAACAGTGATTCATACATATACATGTATCTATTCCTTTTCTCAAGTGGGCCTTAGGAAGCATCACTATGAACAGAGCTAGTGAAAGTGATGGAATTCCAGCTGCGCTATTTCAAATCCTAAAAGATGATGCTGTGAAAGCTCTGCACTCAATATGCCAGCAACCTTGAAAAACACGGTGGCCACAGGACTCGAAAAGGTTGGTTTTCATTCCAGTCCTAAAGAAAGGCAATACCAATGAATGCTTAAACTACCACACAATTTTGCATTCATCTCACACACTAGCAAAGTAATGCTGAAAATTCTCCAAGCGAGGCTTCAGCAGTACATGAACTGAGGACTTCCAGATGTTCAAGCTGGATTTAGAAAGAGCAGAGGAACCAGAGATCAAATTGCCAACATCTGTTGGATTATAGAAAAAGCAAGAGAATTCCAGAAAAACATCTGCTTTGTTGACTACGTCAAAGCCTTTGACTGTATAGATCACAGCAAACTGTGGAAGATTCTTAGAGAGATGGAAATACCAGGTCACCTTACTCGCCTCCTGAGAAATCTATATGCAGGTCAAGAAGCAGCAGTGAGAACTGGACATGGAACAATGGACTGGTTCCAAACTGGCAAAGGAGTAGGTCAAGGCTGTATATTGTCACCTTGCTTATTTAACTTCTGTGCAGAGTACATTATGTGAAATGCCAGACTGGATGAATCACAAGCTGGAATCAAGATTGCAGGGAGAAATATCAATAACCTCAGATATGAATATGACACCACCCTTATGGCAGAAAGCAGAGAGGAACTAAAGAGCCTTTTGATGAAGGTGAAAGAGGAGAGTGGAAAAGCTGGCTTAAAACTCAGCATTCAAAAAACAAGATCATGGCATCTGGTCCCATTACTTCATGGCAAAGAGATGGGGAAACATTGGAAAAGTGAGAGACTTTATTTTCTTGGGCTCTAAAATCACTGCAGATGGTGACTGTAGCCATGAAATTAAAAGACGCTTGCTTCTTGGAAGAAAAGCTATGACCAACTTAGATAGCATATTAAAAACCAGAGACATCACTTTGCCAACAAAGGTCCATATACTCAAAGCCATGGTTTTTCCAGTAGTCAAGTATGGATGTGGTAGTTGCACCATAAAGAAAGCTGAGTGCTGAAGAATTGATGCTTTTGAACTGTGATGTTGGAGAAGACTCTTAATAGTTTCCTGGACAGCAAGGAGATCCAACCAGTCCTTCCTAAAGGAAATCATTCCTGAACAGTTCAAGGAGTGATGCTGAAACTGAAGTTCCAATATTTGGCCACCTGATGTGAAGAACTGACTCATTAAAAAAGACCCTGATGCTGGGAAAGATTGAAGGCAGAGGGAGAAGGGAACAACAGAGGATGAGATGGTTGGATGGCATCACCAACTTGATTGACATCTGAGTTTGAGGAGACTCTGGGAGTTGCCTGGTGTGGTGCAGTCCATGGGGTTTCAAAGAGTCGGACATGACCGAAGGACTGGACTGAACTGAGCTGATTCTTTTTCTCAATTAGTTTGTTAATGAATTTTGAACAGAGTTCCCTGTGCTATACAGTAGGTCCTTATTGGTTATCCATTTTCAATATAGCACACTGCTATAATTACTATCTTTTTAGTTTAGACTGTGATGCAGAGACAAGGACTTTTGACATTCTTATATCTGTTTAAGAGTTTACCGAAGAGACTGCCATGACAGTCAGTAAGATTTCTTTTGAATGAATGAATTCAGCATCCTTGTGAGGGCTGAGATTAACAATGTTGAAGACTTGCTCTAAAGCACGGAAGGTGGAGAGGTTAGGGGCTCGTTTATTAAGTCTGCTGCTCGAGTGGGTCTTAGTTTCCTTCAAACTGACGAGAATGGGACAAAGCAAAATAAAATGCTTAAATCAGTGCTAGCCAAAAGGAAAGAACAAAGAAAAGAAACCGCCCAAAGCAGCAGTGACCTTTTGGTCAGTCTGGGAAAGGTCACTCTGGGGAAGAGGGTGACCTCTAGAAGGTGGCTTCCCTCTTTTCTTGAGGGTCTCTGGTTTTGATACATGGGAGTTGGTGTGTGTCATTTATTCACTGTCGCTTCTTCTGTATCTCGCTTGATACTCTTGGGCTGAGATTTTATGTTAACTGTTTTATGCCACTAATTATACATTGCCTTTCATGTTTGTTATTATTAGTTTAAAGGATAAATTGTGATTTTCTATAAACACAGGGCAGAGGCTTAAAGGAAAGAGGAATGTTTTGAGAGACTTTGGGATTATTTAGAATCCCAGTGACTATCACTGACTTAATGTATCTAGACTGAATTTGGTGTCTGTTCATTTTTTTTTTTCTATGAATTACCATAATGATTAAGATAGTGAAAAGAATTTTCAGCTTTAATTTGAAGCTTTGGTGCCTGGGAAAGTTTATATTCAACTCTTGGTACTGTCAAAAAAGAGAATCTTCCTTAATAGTAATCTTATCATCAGAATACATTGAAGGTACATGGAACTTTAACATTGAATGATTTAACCCTTTAATTTCTTTGTTCATGGTGTGATGACTTGAGGGGCCACGTGAGGTTATTCCAGACACTGGGATTCTCTTCCCAGTTCTGCTCCTGACTCTAGGGAGAGTGAAAGTGAAAGTCACTCAGTCTAGGGAAATTAGCAGTGAAAATCCCTCCCTGGGATACCTTTTGATTCTGATACAGGTAGGAGAGTTTGATGTCATTGCGAAAAAGCAGAATAGAAATAAAAGGTATATCAAAGAGTATTGCTGCAAACCTGTGACTCTCTGCTTTGACTAAGATTATCAGAAAGTTCTCGTAAGGTTTTCTCCGGATGTTTTCCCAGTGTTATGTCTAAGTATCCATATTCATGGTTATCTCTGGAAGTTAGGAGTGTCAGGAGAACTCCAGGTTTTAAAAATTGGCTACTTACTGATACTGTTCTTGAGAAAAATGAGCTAAATAAGCTATTTGTTTTCCTAAACATAAGATACTGAATCTTAAACCATGCTGGGGGAGATCAATTTTGGTGCAGCTCTAGAGGCATGTGCTTGTCCCGTTGACCCCAGAAGAGGCTAAACTGATGATTTAATATCTACTACCCATATTCATAAACATCAAGAAATGTAAGTAATGATTGCTTCTCTTAACATGCTTAGAGTATTAGATCTCCATGATGTTTGTTCATGAAAAGATATGTAAAGCTAAGAATTCTAGAATTAAAAAATGGAGGGACCTCAGGTAATGCTACTGAACATATTAATATAACAAGTGCAGTTAGAGTTGAACCTTTGGAGATGGGTATGTACTCATCTTTCAGTTTCCTCCAGATGATTAAAATATACAGCCAGCCTGAAACTGCTATTGCAGATTCTAAACCCATCTTTCTCATTTACATATGAGGTCAGTGAGATTCACAGAAGGTAAAATTAAAATTATTCTATGAGATTAAATAACAATTAAATTATTTGTGACCAGGTATGGGAAGTCAGGTCTTCCAGGTTTGGATCTGGGTTTTTCTCAGCACTCTATATCTAGTGTGTGTGTGTTAGTCACTCACTTGCGTCCAACTCCTTGGGACCCCATGGACCGTAGCCCCCCAGGCTCCTCCGTCCAGGCAGAAATACTGGAGTGCGTTGCCATTTCCTTCTCCATATATCTTCCCAACCCAGGGATCGAACCTGTGTCTCCTGCATCGGCTAGCTGGTTCTTTACCCTTGAGTCACCTGGGAAGCCCCAGGCCTCTTTCTAAAATGGTAATAATGGTTCAATTTAGTGAGTACTTATTAATGTTGGAGACTTTGTCCCAAGAGCTTTACAGAGGTTGTTTCCCTAAGGTATTCCTGTTTCATAAATGAGGAAACAGGCCCAAAGAGGTTAAGGAACTTGCCTGTTCCTACAGAGCAAGAGCGAGTGGAGGTTTAGCATTGGAGCCCTGCAGTTTGATTCCAGCATAGTGGCTCTTGAGCGACTTAGGTGTACCTTCCCAAAAGACTTCGCTGATTACTTCTCATTCCAAAAGAGAAGTTTTGTGTAGACAGTTGAAGCCATGAGAACTCTCGGCCACATTTTGAAAGCCAAAATTAAAACAAAAAATGTGGCCCCCAAGGCACTCACTGTTTCCCTTCACTGTTTCTCGAATCCTAAGAAAGCGGCGGGATATTAGTGATGACAGCCTTTCTACTGCCAAATGGACCCTTGGCAGCTGGCTGTAGTTTAGCCTCAAAGATTTTGTGACTAGAGAAGTAAAAGTTTAGTGAGGTAGAGGCTATGGGTGGGGTGGGGTGCTCATTGGTTTTGTAGTGTGGTTCCGGTGGTTTTATCAGTGATGAAAAAAATCAGGAAAGCTATATGGTGAATCGAATATGTTAAAATATGCACTCTACATTTTGAGGAAGAGTTCAGCTATGGGTGGCACTACTTAGTACTGTCATGGGGAAAAAGCCTCAGATTTTCTTAGGTTGGAATCGGAAGCCATTGTGGTGTTGCCGTTGCGTAAAAGCAACAGTTAACAAAGCAGAATGCTCTGCAGGCTTGTCGAATATTTAGAGGTGATGTTTTCTTTCTCCTGTTCATTGAAAACAAAACAAAACATCCTTGCTACTGCTGCTGCTAAGTCACTTCATATGCACTCATTTTCAGGTATCAAGGTAAAAAATCTTCAAAACTTGTATCAGATATCATTTCAAGCTCAGAATAGGGAAGTGGAAAGAGTGTGTTGGCAAGGTAATATTTTTGTTAACATGTCAGATGAGTGTTTTAGAAGTAGGGTCACTGTTTAGTTTGGCTTATGAACATGATGGTAAGCTCATGATGAGTAGGTGGAAATCAGATGATAAATGTTGCTTAGTAACTTGCTGCATTGTGTGTTTACTTGTTATGGAGAACAATTTTTAACCAGTAAGTTGGTTGATGTTAGTTGGTGACTTTTAAATTTTAACAGCAAACCAGAAATGATCATTCCACTAAATAACACCACTTTACAGACTATTACTGTTATTTTTTAGCTGCTCCAAAACATGACTTAAGGTAGTTATGTTTTTATACGCAATACTTCATTTAATCCTTATATCTCCATTGAAATGTAGTGGTTATTTGGGCTGAATTGCTATATGACAGAATTTTTAGAAATCTTGGCTAGGGACCCACTGATTTCAAGCACTTTTGTGATAACGGGCATCTTTAGCCCAAAAAATTACTTAACTTGGATCTTAGTTCCGTTTTTAATTCAGAAATTTTTAGTGATAAGATTGGGTTATTACAATTTAAAACTGTTTGAAAAACCAAAGTTAAATGGAGGCAACAGATTGGTATAGTAAGCAGTTTTATGACGGTAACAAGGGTTCATTGTAAGATATCTGGGACAGTAGCTTAGGAAATTCATGTGATGTGGATTTTTAAATTTCCCAGGCACTAGAGAGGAAGGTTTCTTTAAAGAGAGAAGAGACTTCTCATCCACTTGACCACTTGCTGTCTTTCACAGTTTAACATCTTGAAGATTCTTTAATCTTCCCACTGATTTTGGGGGAATGATTTGCAACCTGAAGTATTTTGAAAAATACTCAAATAATGTCGAGTATATTTGTATATTAACTGTGTGTATATTTGTATTATAATAGGAAAGTTTAAAAAAGCAATCAGTGGGCTTTGAATATTTCTAGTAATTAACTTCTGCAACATAGAGCAGACCCTTTATTCTCTGTAGCTTCCCAGTAGTTACTTTATCCATTGATCCTCATGTGTTTTTCCATGAACATAACCTATTCTGAGGGCCAGGTTTCTTTTTTTCTGTCCTGACACGCCTGTAAATGTTCTGATGATAATATTTTAACTTTTTCTAAGGCAGTGTACTTACTGCTTGTTGAATGCTTACAGTATTTCTCTGAAGTAACAGGATTGTGATATTAGTTTTCTCCTGAGATCGCAACTTCCTGAAAAGTATGATGTCATATAACTACAAGGGATGTAACTAGGTCCTGGGTGCAGGTATTGAGACGCCTACTTTGGACTCTTCACCAGCTATATTATTAACTTGACCTGAAGTTCACATATTTGATGCCTCTTGTCAGGATTTTCTTGAAGGACTACAGGGTTGTTAAAAAAAAAGTCTTTCGAAGCTCATGCCTCAATTTCATGCTTGATTCACAGCATGCCAGGCTTCACAGTTTCTTGCATAAATTTGGGAAGATTTTCTACGAGTTTGCTTAGCCTAACAGACTGACCTCTTGATGAAATTTTATAATTTGAAATGTTAAACACAGAATAAAAATAGGGAGACTCTGCTTTCTGAAGAAGCTATTAACCTGTTAATGAAAAATTAGTTGAAAACTAGCAGTTAATAATTGCCATTTTGAAACATGAAAAGGTTGTTTTGAAGCTTATTCCCTCATGTGTTTTGTTAAACATTGTAAATGTATCTAAACTTGATGAGCTTTATTGCATTTGTATTTAATACAATGTGTTTAAATGTCTGGATAAGGAATGTGTTTGGAATGATGGTTGGAGTTTAGAAAGGTGGGGAAGAATATGAGAATATTCAGTCTGTTTCTGAATATTTGGTCTCCTGATTTCATGTAGCATAACCAACGCACTTATTTCACTTGCAACTGTTAAACACTTGGTTTCTGTAGTCTGTTGACATAGTGTTCTTTTTTTTTTTCCTTGACTTTCTTAACCAGAAATGTGGTTTGGCAAAGTTAAGCACATAAGTGTATCACATAATTCCGTGGCCTCTGTTTTTTATGGAAAAGACGCCTATATTGTTGCTTTAATTAATAATTATTATAAGCAGTATATTGGAAATGGATTCATTTATCTGTACAAACTGGTCTTTCTTTTTTTAAAAAATACCTTTAGACTGTCACTAGCAGGGGCAAAATATAATTCACCTTTTATATTTTTACCCCTGCCTTTTAACATGTGATGCCCTGGGCTCAGTTTTGTTATTGCTATTACAGGGAAATAAATAATTTTGATGCATAATTAAATAAGAAACTCTTAACAGATAAAGATAATAGAGAAGTGAATACAGTAATGACATTCAACAGTGATGCCTGAGACTGTAATGACTTCTTACAACTTGAAATCAATCTTGAAATATATGTTAGACCTATGACTAAGAAATAAATAGGCCACAGGGTGAACTTTTGTTCTTTTCTAGATGTTTATAGTTTAAGCTAATACTAAAATTAGTGTTAGAATAAAATGGTCATGATTTGCTCCCATATTAACAGAGGCCAATAACAGCATTTCCGTGAATATGAATTTTCATTATTTCTGTTACTTGAAGTAAATGTGTTTTTGATGAAATGTCTTCTGAAGTGTCATCTCAGAGTATTTTCCTAGCTTCTGTTTTTGTAAAAATACATACAGTATTTTTTTCCATAACTTTAAAACTTTTCAATTTAGCTTTGAGGAAAGTTTTTCAAGGGAAAATTGCCTGTTACATACAACATGCTTTTCACTCCTTCCTTTTTTTGTGAGAACTTATTAAATCCCATACTTTGTAAATATCTTATACTTTCATGCCAATAATGACTGGATCATTATCCTTAGGTTACATTTCCATTCTAAACATCATTAATGTCTGGTTATTTTTAACTTTTGAAATTGATTATTATCATTGTGTTTAGATATTAAATTCCCTACTGAGAATCATAAATCGTATCCAGTGGTCTTAGATGGGGCAATTTATGGGAATTTAAAATAGAATCAATTTTATTTATTTAAAATAAATAGAGAAAGAAATATTTAAAAATTGTATTCTCTCATTCTTTTCAGAGTTTACTTACCATTGTTTGGCATATTTCAATAAATAAAATAGTTCATTCTTCTTTTCCTTTTAAAGTGTATCTTTTTCTGGGAGTATATTTTATGAGTATAGTATGGTGCCATGTGTAACAATGCACCCTGCATATAAGGGTTTCTAATGTAATTAGAGACATACTTCAGAAGTGCAGGTGAGAACCTAAGTGTGGAGAATTCATGCATTGGAAAGATCCTTGTTATATTAAGATTTTTAGCTTCTTAGTCTATTAATGTTTCTTAAGTCTTAAGATTCTTAAGGTTGGCATGGCACAAGAATAACCTACTTTAAAAAAATACAAAATTAATTGGTTCTCTTCTTACTTCCAAGTTTTTTATTTTATACGATAGTCAGTAGAACTAGAGTTGCCTTCAGTTTTTAAAAGTACTGTTGATGGGTTTCATTTGAGTCGATTTAGAAACAACTTTGATGATAAAGAGTTTGCATGTGTGTTTATTTTTAATATTTTCATCCACATGCACTTGGTTTCATTTGAGATAGGAAATGGAAATAACAAGACGCTCTTAGAAAATCTTGTTTTTATAGACGACTCAACCTGGCCAGAAACCACGAGGCGATGGAAATATCACGAGAAAGCTTGTTCCTACAAGACTCCCAGACTGATTACCAGACCAAAGAAGTTCCCAGAAATTTAGCTTCAAGCAATCACTTAAAACCTAGGAAGCAAATCCAGTCTTGCTCAGAGTCACCCATTGCTAATTATAGTAACTTTTAATGTCCCAGACTAGTGTGAAAATCAATGTAAATAAGTCAGTATATGATTTTTACGTCTTCCCTCCAAAATATATTCTTGGTAGACACTTAAGATCTGTGTATTTCACTATATGTAAATTATACCACAACATCTCTAACACTTTGAACCTATGTATTTTTTTTCCCCTTACCTGATATATGTTGTTCACCTTTGATGTAACCAATAACTATTTTCTTTTTTCTTTTAATCTTGTACCGTTTGTTTCTTAAAATTTCTAGTAGCTAGGAAACTCTCCTGCCTGTTCGACTCTGCATGTGTGTTAGATGTTTAATTGCTTGTAGATGTCTTCAAAATGCATGAGGCAACTTTCTTTTTAAAAAGCTTCTATGTGTTCTAGATGTGTATGTGTGTGTAAATGTATATTGTGTTTTGGGTAATAGTGTATGTTTTATGAATGTATATAAGTGTATGTGTATGTATTTTGGATAACCATAGACATCTAGTTATGCCTTTGAACATTTGAAATTAGTGTGACAAAGCCCAAGTTTATTGTGTATGTTGTGATTTAAATCACACCTGGGTTATTTTGGGGGGGTTAGAGCCATTCATTTAACGCAGGCAGGCCTTCTCTGGTAGGGGCTTGCCCCAGCACGTCCGGGGCGGATGGCTTTAATATCAGGTGAACATCACAACTTTAACTGCTGTGTTTACACTGTATGAGGGCTTGCTGAGGCTCTCCCTGCATCTCTCCCATAATTGCAGCTTCATTTTAGGTCTGAACATGGACACTAAAGAGCACTTTCCTTTTAAAGATCGCTTGTCCGTTAGGCACCTTAAGAAGCTTATTCTTTTGCGTCATTTTCTGTAAGGGTTCATACAAAGGCTTGGTGCTGAGTAATTTTGAACACGAAATTAACTCTGTGGCCTTTCATGTGCCTAATGAAAGCCATAAGGGTATGATAAGAAAAAAAAAATGGAGAAAAAAATTTGCTCCTTTCTAGACAGCCAGAAGAAAAAAAGTCAGAACAGTTGTCTTTGAACCAGGGAAGGATTTATTCTTAAGGTCCTCCAACCTGTTTTTCCCATTAGCTAGGAAAGCACTGCTGGGGTTTTTTAATTTAAAAAAAAATTATCATGAAATAATTATAGAACAAATGATTTAAGATTGTATCCAGATTTTGCATCAACACCCTTTAGTTGACTAATTAAATAAAGGCTGTAGCTTCAAATAACATCCCACCTGTTTGGCTTGTGTGAGGATCTGGCATGACAGAATCGCAGTAGCTTGGCTAAAATAAAGAAAGAAAAAGCAAAGTAACCCAGAAACCCTTCATTTCCCTTTAGCTATTTTTTGGGTATTCTTTGGAATTGGAATCTATTACTGCATTCTTCTTTCAACCGTGCTTCTTAGAAGCTTATAGACATGTATTTTAGACATTAGACTAAGGAAAACTTCATCTAAAACATGCCCTTTCCTGAACAGTAAACCGCAACTGGTCAGACATCCTTATTTTTTGTTTCAGTAGCTTTTTTTCCCTGTAGATACTTCTGCTGTGTTTCAATTTTTATGACCAACTTGCCAATATAATTTCAAGTTTTATTTTGTCTTTGAGTGTGCTGGTTCACTTATCCTAACAGACTCCATATTCTGAAATTCTGCAGTGGTCCAAGGAACATTCTTAAGATTATTTTGCTATTTCCTTTGTGTAAATTTTGAGTATCCTTTCATCTCAAGTTTAAATTGTTCCCAGTCTCTCAATATTAAAAAAAAAAACCTAACCACCACCTTACAATGTATCTCTTTTTTGCTCTTCTCCTCAATAGATGGGAGTCCTTTTGTTTCTTTTACTTTCTTTCACCCCCAATCCCTTACCCCTTGTCACCTAGAGTGTATGAAGTTTCATTAATGATCTTTGAAATGAACACTTTTGCTTTCTCCCCTGTACTGAAGAAACCTATCTTTGAAACAATGTTATGGCATGTAGGCAACCATTTCTAAAAAAGTCCTATGACTTATCTGTTCAGTTTCTTTATTAGATGATTTTGTCCGAAAATATATTTAGCTTGTTGGAGTCTCTAATGAGAGTTGGCTAAGAACTTATGTAGTAGAATTGTTCTTCCCCTTTGAAATATATAACTTGAAATTGTATCTTGTGCATAAACACAAAAACCTGCAGTATTCATTCAGACTCTGACCTAGTCACTAATTTTTTTAGGTGTTCTCAGTAAAACTGTATAGTCTCACAATATTTTAACATAGAGACTGTGCTTATTAAAATAAAACGTATGCTTTATCTAAGTATACAAAGGTATTATAGAATTATAAACTAGTTAAAGCTTGTGGCACGTTGGCTAATCAGTTTTACATGATAGAGACCAAGGGGAAAAAAGGCATGAAATTGTAAAGCAAATAAAATTAATTAGTAACTTCCACAAACAAGTATGTTTATGCAAGAGCATTGTTACCTACCAATGTTTAGGATAATTTCTGGATCAAGATAATTTCTGATGGTGTCTTTCAAGGAGCCCAATTATCTTGTAACTAATATAACATGGGATAAAATTAGTCCCTTTTTAACTACAGTGAAAAAATTCAAGAGCTTTGGCTTCATAGACTAAATTCTGAGTAGATAAATTGCTGAAAGAGTGCAACAGAATAAGAGAAATTGCTACAGATACTCCAAGTTACAGTGTTTGTTATTAAACATTGGTCACTGTTAAAATATGGTTTCCATATGGGATATGCTATATGTAATTTATACAGACCACGCTAGTAATAGAGACTCTACCAAGTTGGCACTGAACCCAAACTATTGATATAATGGACTATGTAAGGAAATTGCTGGTATATTTTGGGGTTGAGTTGAAAAGAAAAGACCTTTATTAGTGTGATATTCTCCCTGAGCCGCTCCCCACCCCACTCTGTGTAGTTTATGCCACTGCTGGAGGCAGATTCTTGGACTCAACCTTGGTGTTTAAGAATGAAATAGTTGAAAGTTTACATTTAGGATAATTTTGGTAACTAAGTGGCGATAATCCTCAAGTTAGATTTTTTTTTTGAATGCACTACTTTTAATACTATAATCATATTTAGTTTACCTATTTATCACTAGGTAGATACTCATATTTCATGAGACTACTTATAACAACTGTCTTTGGAGAAAATTGGGAAGATAATAAGAGCTGATGGTACTCTTAAATAAAAATGTTTTAAGTAGGGGAGGCTACTGGAGGAATAGACATACATTGACATTTCCAGAAAAGAAAGGTGCTGTTTTTGTCATGTACTTAAGTCTGTTCCATGTGCATGGTAGATAAGTTGGAAGTGGAGAGTATAATTTATATAAATAGTAGGTAGTTCAAAAGCCAAGATGAGTAGAGGAGTCCTGTTGTGGAACAAACTCTGTTTAGGGGAGAAATCTAATTAGAAATCACCTATGTTTATGTAAGCATGATGAGAAAAAAATTGGGCAGCATAGTTTAGTAAACAGCACTAGTACATTTATGTGGGTTGTGACACTTTATTCTTTACCTAATCGCTTACAAGCAGGCCTGAGTTTTGCATGTGATTAAAAAAAAATGCAAACAGTTTTATTATATTTGCCACCCACTGAAATTCTGACTTTCGAATACATTTTGGGTATTCAGAACAGATTAAATGAAGACTTCTCTTTTAAATCTTGATATTAGGTGTTTTCCTTGTTTTATGGTTCTTGTTCTAGGCATCACACAAACATCCTTTAGTTTGCAAACTGCTATGTACTTGGATTTGTGTAGGTATATTATTGTGATGGTGTTGTGATATACCATATTTCAAAATACTTCAGTAATTATTAGACAGTTAAGAACAATGAAGATGGAAAATATCCCAGAAAATAGGATATCATATAAAACGATTAAATACTTTTAGTTGGTAACAAACAATGAATATATTGGAGTGGAAATAACTGTGTAGTAGAGCACTACAAAAAATGTTGTTTGACGTAGTTGGAGATAGAACTTTTATAGTTAGAAATTATTTTTTAAGAGGTTCTTCTTGAGTAGAAAAGAAAGTGAGATTTTAGTTAGGCTTCAGAATAGGCAGAATAAAACAGTATAATAGAGTTTGATCTGTTGTTTTCCTAGTTAAGGCTGACTAATATTTTCGTATATGCCCTTGTTCATCCCTGCACTGGAACAGAACCTAGTTTTCTACTTTTGTTCTTTGATACAGGGCCCTAGTACTTCAGTAAATAGAGAACTGTACCTTCTCAGACATCTAAACAATGACAGTAATCTATAACTGCTATTCGTTATGTTGCAGAGGCAAATTGCGCAGAAAATTAGGGATAATTTTAAAAAGATGAAATACAGGTGGCTCATCTAAAACAGACTCCAATTAAAACCACATTGTATTGAATAGAGCCTGCTTTAGATAGACTCCTCTTCATGCTAAATACAAATGAAGCAACCATTTTAGATATAATAGCTGGTATCTGGATTTTAATATGATCAGTTCTCATGCTTCAGGGCCCAGATAGTACCAGCTGGGATTAAGAAACCTGCCCTGCTATAAAACTCGATTATATTGTTTTCCCCGAGGATATTGTGTTAGGAATGATTGAGAAAGTGGCTTTTATGGGGTATAGACTTTTGCATAAAAGTTGGTGCTGAAATTTGACGGGTTCAGAATTTGCATCACAATGTTTTATCTGATATTTTATCAATTAAATGCATGAAATTAGGCCCTGGGATTGTGTCCAGCCAAAGATAGGGGAGCTGGTCCCCAACGTAATGGGCGAACAAAGGTGTGCTGCTGCTGCTGCTGCTGCTGCTAAGTTGCTTCAGTCTTGTCCAACTCTGTGCAACCCCATAGACAGCAGCCCACCAGGCTCCCCCGTCCCTGGGATTCTCCAGGCAAGAACACTGGAGTGGGTTGCCATTTCCTTCTCCAATGCATGAAAGTGAAAAGTGAAAGTGAAGTCGCTCAGTCGTGTCTGACTCTTAGCGGACCCCATGGACTGCAGCCCACCAGGCTCCTCCGTCCATGGGATTTTCCAGGCAAGAGTACTGGAGTGGGTGCCATTGCCTTCTGTAAACAAAGGTGTGGTTTAGACCTAAGTGTACACTGTCTGTGTTGTGTACGCTGTGTTGTGGCTTATGACAAGTGTTATACCTGTGAACCTTACCAAGACAGTAAATTTTCCAAGGTTTGGTAGGTCCAGTACGCTAACACCTGCCATTAGTAGGGACTTGACAAATTGTTCTCTTTAATTATGATTTTATCAGTTTGACTGAATGAGATCAGCAAAATGATTTGGGAATATTGTGCTTTTACAGATGCAGATTATTTATTTATTTTCGTTACATTAGTCTTTCTTGTCTTTCAGCCTCTGAAAGACATAGAGGGCCATGACAGTTTTATTTATTTATTTTTCTTTTCAGGAAATTATTAGTGAATGAGGCATCTAGGGCAATAAATTGCTTGAGAGACAAGAAACAGGGCTGTTTATTCCAGAGTTTCCGGTGCCTGAAACAGTGCCTGGCCCATGGAAAGTGTTGCTTTATTGAAGTTTCCCTCCTGCAAGATGACAGAGTTAGTTCTGACTCATGGGGAATGGCGCTAGGAGCTGCAGCTGTTCTCACTGTTTGTTCAGAAGATGGGAACTCAGGACCTCTTCAGAGGGACGGACAAGATCTGCTGTGGTGGACCCTGCCTCCTTGTTCCACCGCCACTCTTGTCTGTTCATGCCTCAGTCTTCCTGCCCCAGCAGCACAGATCAGCTTGGACTTCTCTGATCCTGTGCTATTTCTCATTGCCCAGCTATCTCTGACATTGACCCTCTTTCTTCCCTTTTCTCATCCTGCATGGTTGGCTGCTAAACTTGTGTATAATTATGTTTTCATCTTGCATTGGCATATAGTTGATTTACAGCGCTGTGTGAGCTTCAGGTGTACATAAAGTGATTCAGTTATACATATATATATATTCACTCTTTCTCAGATTCTTTTCCCATGTAGGTTAATACAGAATATTGAATACCGTTTCCAGTGCTATACAGAAGGTCCTTGTTGATTATCTGTTTTATGTATAATAGTGTGTATCGGTAAATCCCAGAATCCTAATTTATCCCACCCTTTCCCCTTGGTAACCAGAACTTTGTTTCTGAAGCCTGACTCTATTTCTGTTTTGTAAATAAGTTCAGTTGCATCATTTTTTTTTGATTCCACATGAAAGTGATGTCATGTGATATTCATCTTTCTCTGCCTGACTTCACTTAATGTGATCGTCTCTAGGTCTGTCCATGTTGCTGCAAATGACATGGTTTCATTCTTTTTTATGGCTAATACTCCACATCATTATTCATTCCTCTGTTGATGGACATGTAGTTTGCTTCCACAGCTCCCTTACTGTAAACAGTGCTTCAGTGAGCCCTGGGGTGCATGTATCTGTTCAAGTTATGGTTTTCTGCTTTTGTCCTGAAGTCTTCTCGGAACTCCAGTGAGTAAGGGCCATTCTTCTGCTTCCAAAAGTGTTCACTGTGGATTTCGGCTGCTCATCTCTGCAGTATGTTAACGTTTTGTATGTTTTCTCCTGAAGTAGGCCTTTTCTGACATCAAGAAATTTTTAGCAGCCTTTTGTTCAAACCTGAACGTAGACACAATGCTCATCCATGATCATTGGTCAGTACTTGCCAAGTGAGTGTCCATGCCAGCCCTCTCAGAATTCTAGAATGAATGAAAAACTTGGAATGTGTCTTTAACAATAAATCCAATTACTGGGTTTGGTTCTAAGTCCTTTATTACAAGAGTACTGTTGTTAATCTAGTTATTTCTGCCATGTTTCAACCTGGATACGTGTATTTTACGGATCTGCTCTGCTGAGTGCATGCTGGTATAGCATCACACATGACCAAGGGCCCTGGATTTTGTTCTGTGAGAGCTGCGACCATGTATGGAAAGAATGGCGTTTCAGGCGTGGGTGGGCATGGACTTCTGTTCTATAGGAGTGCTTTGGCAATTACAAGTGCCATTGAAAAGTATTATTTTCATTAGAAAGGTGAAGATTTAGATCTAGGTTTAATAATTTTATAAGTTTGAATTAACAAAGGCTAGTTTGTAGCTTACATTATGAGAGTATACTTTTAGAAAATTGGGGAAAGGCATAAGTAAATTCTGAGAATGAAATGGCAACCCACTCCAGTGTTCTTACCTGGGAAATCCCAAGGACAGAGGAGCCTGGCAGTGCACAGTCCATGGGGCTGAAAAAGAGTTGGACATGGCTTAGCAACTAAACAAACAATAAATAAATTCAATACTAGTCTTCCTATTTTACAAAAAAAAAAAAAAATAGAGAAACAAATTTTAAATGTAGTTTTTAAAAGAATTAATTCAATTTTTGATTTTGAGAAAAGCTCTACATTTTTCATAGTACTTAAGCTTTGTAGTATAATTACTAGTCAAGACTAGAAATGTAGTTACCAAAGTTCTTAAAAATCAAATTTATCACACAGGGGGAACCCCTGTAAACTTATTTTTTTCATGTATAATTTATATATGTTAAATAAAATTTAGGAAATGGAATTTTGTTAATAAAACCATTTGCTTTACCAATGGTACTGTCCACAGAGGTGTTAATAATTTTAGAATTTTCTTACCTCTTCTTTCTCTTGCATTCATTTCAAAAATAAAAATAGGGTTATCCTGCATGTACTGCCTCATAAACTGCGTTTTTTATTATTAGTCTATTGTATTTTCCAGCTGTGAAATTAATTACTGTGCTTTTTAATGATTTTTTTACTAGTTTTACCATAATTTGGGTTTAACTGCATCAGTTCTTTCTTCACTCTGTAATTTCATAATCCAGTTTTGGTTAGAGAACGTTCTTTATTTGATATGGACTAAGTGCTGCAGACTTGTCATTTTTTATTTAAATAGTATGTCTTATTTATCAGTATATTGTTTTTCAAATCCATGTTTTCATGAACATTTGAAGTCTTATTCTTTGTGCTTGACTCTAAGTCCGTCGTTTGCTCTTTCCCCTTGCTGTCAGTGCTCTCAACACCGTCCCATCTGCCTGACTTGATCCAACCACAGGGATGGATGTGACTTCTGGACTGACCCCAAGCACTTGCCTTTGACCAGCCCAACCCTGAACGCACCCAAACACTCACAGCAAAATTCACTTAGGAAGCGTTTAAGCCACAAGGGTCAGGGTTTCCTCTGTTCATGGAGTGAATCTTCTGACCCTTCTTTAAGTGTCATGTTGATAATGGCTTCATTTAAAAAAATGATCACAGAACTGTGGTAGAAACAGAAAAGGCATGTGAATATGACTTTGGGATGAGGTTTTTGCTGAATGAAGCATCTTGACAACATAAGCTTAGAGCAATGTGTTTGGCTAAATTAAGCAATAAAGGACAATATCAAAGGCAGACCTTCCCTGTTGGTCCTTACACGTGACTTCCTTATATTTAAAATGCTTGTCCAAACAAAAAGTCGTTTCACTATTTTTTTTTCCCTTATTGAAACTTTGGCAAAGCCGCGAAAGACAACTCTTAAGTCTTTTTCTCAGAGAAAACCTGATGAGATGGTTCTTAGACACTGCGTAAGAGCTACTGTTCACTTAACAATGTTCGTAAAATTTTATTAGCTATTGCCTTCACATGCTCTAAAGGTTAAAAAAAAAATCCTACCATTTCCACTTACGTTTTAGACTAATGCTGCTGGACTTTCTTTCCCTTTAACTGCAATGTTTATCCGTTTGAATGTTGTTCACAGAAAGGAAAAGTGCGTTTGTGTAAAAATATCTAGGGCTTGCCAGGGAATTTTTTTTCAGAATGCTCTGTGGTTACAAACGAAGCCTATTGTTGTATAAACGGCAGGTTTGAATTTTTGTAGTAGCTCTTGGCCTGAGTTGATTATCTGTGAATTGTCCGATATGTATGTTTTGTGTGGGTTTGTTCTTGAGCCCGTCTGTAAGTAGCTGGATCTGGTGCAGTTCTTGTCTCTCTGTCTTACGTCCCGTACTTAGATCCACGGATAGACACAATCATTAGTCTAAGACAGGTCCCCAAAGAGGCACATGGGTGGGTGGATGTGGGAAAGAGACGTATTCCTTTTATCATCCTCTGGAGGCATTCCACTTGACACAGTGACAACACTTTCGAAAAAGCTGAAGTTCTTTGAATTTGTGAATCTTCTCTCTACCTCTGAGTCTCCCAAAACTTTCTCCAGACAAGATGGCTGGCACATCCTGAGGACAGAGCAGAGACACAGAACAGAGAGACAAAGCCGCCCTGAGAAGGCAGACACACTTCTATTGCTTGTGGTTTTTCAGCGCAGCTGCTTTCAGATGGGCCGGCTTGTTCTATGCTGGTTCCACTGCCAGAGCAAGACTGTCACACAGCTGGTAGTACTTACTGTACTTGCGGGAAAGTATGTGATTCATTAGTTGGAACCGTATGTTTTTCACCAGTTCTGGTCATGTTTTTGTTAGGATGTGGTAAAAACATAAGCAGGGGGTGAAGGGACAATGGAAACATGTGACTTGTTAAGCATTGGCCCCAACCCATTATTAGCTAAATTGTACACCATAAAATGTCCTCTGTACCTAATAAGACAAATGACTTAATTTTTTCTTCCTCAGTTGAGGTCATTTAGTCATAAGTAGTAAAAATTATCAACACGGAGCTCTTTTGCTCTTTTTCTTTTCTGTAAAGTATGATGATCCGTTTAAACCCCAAATTACAATACGAGGAGAAGTCATGCAAGTAAAAGACATTAATTTGCAGAAAATGCCCATGACGGGTGAAGAGCTTTAACTGGAGTGAACTCCTGCTACCGATAAAATATGAGTCTGGAGTTCCAGCTAAGAGCAACCACTCCAAGTACGGCAGGGTGTGAGGAGAACAATTAACGGGAGCGCCTTTGTCTGCTCGTGACCAGGCAAGCTGCAGTTGACTGGCTGGCTGGACATGGGACTCTTGGTGCCATGAACGGGTGCACATCACAGAATCTGCAATGATCCGTGTTGTATCTTGCAGAACCGTCGGTGTGAGCTGCATTGAACAGCAGCCTATAACCAGGTAGTTTGTGAGCTTGTGAATATTGGTGCCGCTGACCCTATTCTTTGGAAAATGAATGCCATCTCTGCTTGGCCTGTGTTCCCTTTCTGTAGGTTTTTTTTTTTTTTTTAATTTAACTTATATATTTGGCTGCTCTGGGTCTTAGTTGTAGCATGGGGGATCTAGCTCCCTGACCAGGGACCGAACCTGGGCCCCCTGCACTGGGAGCTCAGAGTCTTAGCCGCTGGACCACCAGGGAGGTCCCTAGGTATTTCTTTTAATATTTGCTTTCCTCTCTTTAAACACTAGGGATGCTTTTCCTGCGTTCCCACCCCCATCACCTCCTGTGGAGATAGGTGACGTGATTGCGGTCTCTCTAGGTAAAAAGCTTTTCGCAGATTACTCCTCGACTCTTGGACTGTTTCGGCTGTTCCCATTTCCGAGAGTTTTGCACCGTTCATGCCTCAGCACTCACACTCCTGTAGTTGCTGGACTCTGCAGAATTAGAACCAGGGCTGTCTCTGACAATTAGCTCAGCTGGCTGCAGCATAAATAAAGGAATGCGCTCGGGGGCTGTAGTCTGTGACACGGTTTAACAGAGCGTAGAAAGGTGCATCTGTTCCATGCCTGGACCCAGTCGCCTCACTGTCACTGGGAACTTACCGACACGGAGACATGCCCGCGCTGTTTGGTAAACAAGCGGCAGGTATTAAATTAACCAGGCTGGGAGTGTGCAAAAGTGCTGCTTTATAAAAGCCCTGCTCTCTCAGCTCGCCGCCGGGTCACAAGCCAGAGCATCTCTTCTTAAGATGACTCATGGCACCGCATACTTCAACACT
Source organism: Aepyceros melampus (assembly GCA_006408695.1). Classification (NCBI taxonomy): domain Eukaryota; kingdom Metazoa; phylum Chordata; class Mammalia; order Artiodactyla; family Bovidae; genus Aepyceros; species Aepyceros melampus. The sequence goes on from SJXQ01007849.1 coordinate 274,125, forward strand.
CTGTCCTCACTTCCAGAGAGGACCGTTGACCTTTGGTCACCTGATGGCACCTTGCGGGTGCAGAGGAGAGATGAAGCAGAAGAAAGGCTGTATGTGTGCAGCCGGCAGGTTAAGTCAGGAGGCAGTGAACACCGAGCAACCTGGATCCAGGTTTTATTTTCAATCGCGCTGTGGAATCCAGGACCAAACTACAGCCAGGGTTTTGTTTTGGTTTGTTTTTCCTGCCTTTCTGCCTCACCCTCCTCCTGGCTCCTCCACTTGAGTTGAGATCTGAAATAACGAGGGGATCACTGTATATTCAGGGTTGTTCTCTGTCCACCTGTGTTGGGTAGACAACAAACATCTTGTAATAAACTTGTACCTAATACAGTTGTACTTTTCTTTTTTGGCGTTTATTTGCCTTTGCATTCAAGTTTTCTAATGGAAAAAAGAACCATGTTTTAAAAGTTTTTTGCTTGCATTTAGCAACATAGTGATTTTTAAAGTTTGTTTTTTTTCCAGCTTCAGGAATGCTGTGCAGAGAGTTCTCTATGTTGACATGTTGATATGTTCTTCATTTTCATGGTCTTCTCATCTTTTTCCAGCAATCTGCTTAGGTCTGTAGGCAACCCGGGTAATTTTCAGTCTACACATCTGTGCAGTAGAGACCCTTGTTTCGGAGATTTTCCCATTCCCCTCCTGGTTGTGTTTCTTTTTGGGGCCCCATCTAGCTCCTCATCCATTAGAAGATGATGTAATGCCAATGGGATCTAGCCCCACACAGCTTGAATTAAAATGATTCCAGTTGGTGATACTTGAATGTGAACGACCAGGAGGCGTGATGCATTCAACACTGTATTTGAAGTGCTCACCTTGGAAATCCCTCTCCTGGTTGTACAGGCCCTTTGGTCCTCATTCTGGCGATCTCCAAGCCACACCTGCATTCCTGCTGTCCGACCCATCTTTTATTGCTCTCTGTCTTTACAGAGTGAGGTCTGGGCGGAGGAGTGAGGTGCAGGCAGGGTCAGAGGGTGGGGAGGAAGCATCCTTTCTTATTTCTTGCTCAGAGGGGAGAGGTCTGGACAGGAAAATGTCCCACTACCCAGAGAGTGGTGATGCCTCACAATCTCTTTATCTTTGTAACATCTTTGCTGTATGAAGTTTAATAAGCCAGCTGTGCAGTTCTTTAAAAGCCAGTGGATTCCATTTTTCATTTGTTTCCACCCCCTTTGCTCTGAGCTTTCACTCCCTGTTTCCTTATCCCTCCCCACCCCCTTCTTTATCTCAGGGGAGTTCCCTGAGTAGCAAGACTGAAAAAGAGCCGAGGTTTATGTTAGAAGAAATTAAGGTTAATGATCATTGGCTCATTTTCATATTCTGTGGGTGTGGATGGAGGAGTAATCAGTGCAGGTGGCCCTGCCAGTTGGGAGTTTTTCTTTGTCATCAAGAAAATAAGGAGAGCGCCGGGATTGAATTACCACAACTATTTCAGGACTAAACATATTTCATTTCCCGATCGGGTCTGGCTTAAGGACACAAAGCTGACATTAATTTTATCCAAAGAAAAGCACAGCAATTTTTTTCCCTTGTTTTATAATTTGACTGAATGCATAGGGTGGATGCATGTTCAAATTTAATTTTAGTATAATCTTACAAATAATACTCTGAAAAGCAGAGGGGTTTTGATTCAGTTTGACAGTTTATGTTTCTGTGCCCAATTACCACTTAGTTATTGAATGTTAAAGAGCTGCTTTCTAAACTGCGCTCGGACCGCACCAATTGGCTTCCCAGCTGCCTGCTATTACATGTGAGGTGCTCCCTGCTCACTTTTTAAAGGATGTACACATTGAAAGGAGTTATGTTTAGCTAGCAAAGGAAGTGGGGGATTTGGTTAGGAAGTGCTTGCTGGCCTTGAAAAACTATCTTGTGTGCAGTCTAATTTCAGCCACATAAAGACCTTTCTTTAGAGAAATATTTTTGGATTTAAAGAAAAACTTAAATGCCCAGATAAACTGGGGAAATAACCATGACTTTAAGAAAACAAAGCGTAGCTTCTATTTGGAATACTTGGAACCATCCCTTAAGGTTTTTGTTTTTAATGCCACTAATGTAGCTTTGTACACGTGAGGGATTCAGGGCATGGAAAATGGAAAAGTTGACCAGGGACAATAGAAGCCATTGAGGAAGTGTCCACATGAGCCGTGCATGGTAGCTTTTGGCATTCTTAGCAGAATGCAGCTTGAGTGACCTGATTTGTTTCTACAGCACAAGGTTTATTTGGCTGTGACAGTGTGAGTGTAATATTAATGACACTAATGTAAAATTAACTTTTATGTTGCGTGAGCACTTTTCCTTGCCTCTGTCTTTAAAATGGCAGGTATTTTTTTGTGTGCCTGTGTTGCCACAGGGAGCATTTATATAACCTCATAAGCCACAAAAAGTTGGGGATAGTCAGGTAGCTCTGCTAGCATATGTCAGGCAAGTACAACTAAAGGTGAGTTTTGGTTTTGAGATCCCTGTGGTATGAGGCTCCATGCAGCTGAATATTCATTGTGTCCCCATTAATATGAATACTTTGTCTGGATTATTAATAACACATGAAGAGACCATTCCCAAACATTCAGAGGGTAAGAATGTTTGAGTGGTTTCTGAAAGTTCTTTGCTATGGAGGAATAAGATTATTTCTTTCTAACATGGCAGTTAAGAGTTATAACTCGGGGCATTGTAAACTGTTTTAAAAAACATTTGGTGTATCTTATGAAATTGCTAGGTAAGACTCATCCAACTTAATATTGAATGAAATGATCATTTGAAATCCATATGATTTCCAAATTGAATGTTTAAGCAAGTCATTCTGTATATTTGTTTTAAGAAGCATTGAACAAAAATACATACAGACACCCTCAGTAATCCATTTTTATAAGGTAACAGCCCATCCTGTTGTTTGCTTTGCTTTTCACTGAATCCTTTTCACCTTGCCTGTTACTGACAGAGCTCAAACTGGACTTACTTTGAATTTCTCAAAGCTTCTGGTAAGAACCATTCACATTTTGACCCATGTACATCTGGTTTTAGCCAAGCAGAGGGGACCTGTAAATTAATTCCACCCCAATTTAATGTTGATCTGTTATACATTAAGAACAATGCTAAAACCAAATAATTTAATGTTTTGCTTGCATGTAAGTTAGATTCTTAGTATCAGCTATAGTTCCGACTCTAACGCTGGCTGTGGATCCTCTGAAATACTGTGCAGAGCGTTATGGCTTAAGCCATTTGGATGGCTTTCTCTCCAGACTCCTCAGCTTTCACTTACCTGCCAGTGCTCTTTACTTTGATCTTGGATGTCTTTCAGAAGGTCCCACATTCCATGCTTTCCCCCCATTGGATGCATAGAGTATGGCAGAATTCATTTGTAGCTCTTTTCTCACTTTTGTTTGAATTTTAAACTCATCATGCCAAGAAGTAACTCAATCTGGTACAATGTGCTGAGTCTCTCCTAGTTCCTGACTCCTGAGTCCTGTAAGCTACACTTTCAATTTCTTGTGGCTGACCTGACTTTTCTTTCTGTCTCATCCACTGGAATATATCCATAAATGAGGGCTGTGTGCATGTAGGTGTGTTTTACACACACAGTCACATACTCTAGCATGGTGTTTAGTGTGCCAGGATGTAGAGTTTAGTTTCACTGCCATTTGGGTTAAAAATACATGTATTAAACAGATACTGGATTTCTGTCCTGCATTTAATCTCTTTCTGTTTTCCATTTCCTTTCTCTACTTTAGGCAGCACACTGATCAAATTCTCAGTGTAATCTGTAAAATAAAATGTTTGTTCCTATCAAGGAACTGAGCGAATAAAGTCCTCCATCATTCCTTAATAGGAAGTAAATAAGTGTGTAATTAAGTATTTAAAGTGTCACCTGAATTGTTGTTCTGTAGATACTTCATCCTTAGCCCTGTTACGGTCACTTAGCACAAACAGTACAACTTGTGGGAACAGCAGGCTTCTAAAAATATCCTCTTGGGCCTGGCCACCCAAGAGCTGTATGAGGAGGTGTTTCAGGAATTATCACAAAGTTAGGCATAACTGATGGGACCTGTGCAACTCTTGCACCAAAAATTGTGCCTCCATGAGGGATCAACTGCACATTATAATGGAAGATACACTTCCTCTGATTAAGTGAAGAAATCACTAAAGCTTTTCTGAGGTTTCGCTAAAGGATGTCTGCCGTAGTTGCCTACTTACCAAATGAATTGCAGTCAGATGTACCCATGACATTGAGCTTGAAGTCATAAAACAAGCCACTCACTTCACTGTATAAGCCCATATCCATCCAGGGCCTACACATTCTTTATTTTATATATCATGGTGGGTTGTTAGTCACTGATGGAATTCACATTATGAATAAATTTTACATTAATACGTTAATACATTAAAACAGTCTACCCACCATTCTGAAAAGCTGTAGCTAAAACCATCAGTCAGCTGTCATTTCTTAATTGAATAATGAATAAAACCTGTTTCCCTGTTGTTTGTTTGTCACTGCTGCTTTACAGCAGGCCCGAATGAAAACGAACCGTGAGTTTTAGGGATGATAATCTGAAAAATTTATAATTTTGGAGGTGTAAAACTTCGGTGGTATTGATACCTTCTTGATTTTTATTCGTCTCATTTGAAAATGATGCAGCTCAGAAAGTTAACCAAGCTGACCGTGGTCACGTAGCCAGCAGCTGACTGGAAAGGACCAGAGTCCTCTTGTCTAGACCAGTATTGCAGTATTGTCCAGTAAGTAGCAAGATAAGCGATTATATGCGTTAAGATTTTCTAGTAGCCACATTGCAAGTATAAATAGCTTAAGTCGATTTGAATAATATGTTATTTAACCCAATGTATCAAAATTATAATTTCCATGTATAAATAGGTATAAAAATATGTAGTCATTGTGAATATTTATCAGCATTTTACAGTCTTTTTTTCACATGCAGTCTTCAGAATCCAACATCTCTTTTGCATGCACAGCACCTCTCAACCCGGACTAACCATATTCAAGTGCTCAGTATCCACGTGTAGCTAGTGGCTACCATGTAGCATAGGTTTCAACACCAATCCAGTTTTCTTTCCAGCTAAGACAGCAGTGTGCATGCATGCTCAGTTGTGTCAGACTCTTTGCAACCCCGTGGACTCCTCTCTCCATGGTTTTCCCAGGCAAAAATACTGGAGTGGGTTGCTATTTCCTACTCCAGGGGCTTTTCTCAGTCCAGGAATCAAACCTGAGTCTCCTTCATTTGCAGGTGGATTCTTTACCACTGAACCACCTGGGAAGCCCCCTGACAGCAATATAATAGCTTCTAAAGGCTTGACTGGGATTTTTCCGGTCCCTATTTTGGTTAGTTTAGGAGAGCTGATGGCTCTAGATATGCACATGAAAAAGTAGCTGAAACCTGGGGTACCAAGTCTCTGACAGAAGCACATGTGTGCAGGTATCACCCCCTGGTCAGCATTTTTAACTGCGTGGTCAGTGCTTAGCAGAACCTCAAGCAAGTAAATGTTTGCAAGATAACTTGTTGACTTTCTTTCTTCTTTACTGTTCCCTGTGTGAAGCCACAGTGTCTCAGTTTCCTAACCACACACACACAGGCAGTGCTGGAATGGGGGGACAATTGTGTCTCCCTCTACTTCCCCTCTTGGAGGTTGAAGGTAGTGCAGTCTGGTGCTGCCCTGAGCTGAGGCTGTCCACCATCTGTGTGAGGAATTCACAATCTCAGACAAAAGAAATTGGCAACGTCTTCCCTCTGTCTGTTCTCCAGATTCTCACGATAGCCGTAAAACACCTGGACAAAATCAGCAGGTGATGGCAAGGGAGAGAGCATGATCAGTCACAGGCATTGTTGAATCCTTTGAACATTACTTATGGCCTGGACATTGCTGTCACCAGGCACAGTTTGATCTTGGGTTAAGTTTTCTGGAAAAGCTTCATTCCCTGGCTCTGTGACAACAGAACCAGATAACACTGCCGATAGGGGAGAGAAGAGGCTAGCAAGGCTTCCCTGCCTGAAGGTATAGCCCTGTAGGTGGTGTTACCTCCACGTGTGGAAGAGCATCCTACAGAAATAAGTCATATCACCAGCTACAGGAAGCCTGCTATGATCAGTGTTCTTGCTGTAAACTCACTCGAGGAATGAACATTTTCTCTCATCTACTTACAACAATTCATCAATTGTTTTCAGAACCTTGGGTGCTTGATCGGCATGGTTCATATGCTGTGTTCTTTTAATATACCTTAAAAGCTATCTTCTGCACTTGCCTAGAAGGAGGAGAGTCAGCATTACGTTAGTCATAGGGTTTTAAAAATCTTTTGTTGTGACGGTTATACCTATCGACACCCACACTTCTACACAATTTGTGTCCCTGGCACTCCTCTGTACATCTTTGTTGGAGAAGGGTAAATGTAACATTAAAACCTCCCGCAGAGCCACCTAAGTTTATCATTCCAACATCCTCATTTTGTGTCACATGCTTACTTTCTCAATTTTTGTTTTGATGATGAACCCACAGGACGCAGTAGATAGTAAAACATCATTGGGATTATCTGAATTTTCTGTGCCTGTGTTTAGTGCCACTGAATTGCATATCATGGAGTCTGGTAAAGAAAGAGTTTCAATGGACCAGAGATTTGGCTATGAAAAAGTGGCACTTTGGGCAGCAGAAGCTCTGAACAAAGTCCTTTAGCTGGTGCCTCTTCGTCTGTGAGGGTTAGAGTTTAATATGGTGGTAGTTAGCTTTGTTTGCTGCAGCCAGTTTTCAGGGTCACATCTTAGCCATGCTTTTTATTTCCACTGAGAGGCCTGAACCAAAGCAGAAGCTGCACTGTTTAATTCAGAATTATTCCCCTCTTCTGTTGGCTCTGTCTACAAATGTAACCCTTTTTCAGATAAATGGCGTCAAGCTTCATTGAATTTAGCTCTGTCTTGTTAAGTACATTAACAGTGTGTTCTGTCATTCATTACATGAGAATTAGTTGTCTATTACAAAGTGGGGGGTTTTGTTTGGAGCCTGATCCTCATGGGAAAAAAGCCACACGTGACTTATGTCCTGAGTGCGTTGAATCCTGGAGTTATTTGTGACTTGCATGCCGTTGAAAATGCCATGCAAAATGCCAGTTCTGCCATTGGGAGGCCCACCTGATATTAAGCAAGAGAGCTCTATAAGAGAAGAACACTTAGCACCTTCCATTAAAAAAAAAAAAAAATCCCCTCTCCCCCATGTATTTTGTCACGTTTTTTAGCGATCTATACAGCGTCCTTAGAGTGTGTTACAGAAAGTGTTAATATCTTAGAGCAGCAGTAATAACAATCCTTTTACTCAGGGTAATCATGTGCTAATCCGCTGGTAAGTCAAAAGTATTAGATCATTTGAAATTCATTGTGTCAGCTCAGTTGAAATAACTGGTATGGTGCTATAAACATTTAGAGAAAGAGAGTCTTTGAACCCAAATAATAATGTCAAATAGTTTGTTAGTGTTACATGCTCATGTTTAAGGGTTTCATAAGCTCAACCCATGGACAAGAGCATTTCAGTTTACATCAGTGTGTAATATATTATTTTAACTGAAGGTTTATTTTTATTTTGTTATTTGGGGAAAGTTTCTTTTCCTCTGGCACTTATGGACTAGGTTTTTATGTTACAGTTTTCACCCTGCAGTCACAGGGAGCTTGGTGTGCCAAAAGGGTTTTGTTTTGTTTTAAGAAAACTTTTCTTGTTTTTCTAAGGCATCATGTTAGGGTTGAATTTTCTCCTTGCTCCCTTCTCTCCTCTCATGTACTTGGAAGGAAGACGGATAGTGTATGTATTTATTTTTCTGTGAATATTTTAACTGGGAAGTTTTGTTTCATCATTCCCCTCAACCAGAGCCTCTCTCCCTTTGAATTTTTGTCATTCCCTAGCATTCTTCTGCTCCCCTTTCTGCTTCTGAGCCCACAGTTGAAGATAAGATTTCTTGTTTGAGCAATCTTCGCGCCTGACACTTAGTAGAGCTTCAATAAAAAGTTTTAAAAAATTGCTTCACTTACAACAAGTTGGGAAATTTGGTGACTCGGCTAAACTTGTTACGTGTCAGTAGATGAACATTTTTGGCGATAGGTCATTCTCTGTTTTTTCTTTTTGGAAAGTCGGTTGAGTTTGGAAAGAACACCTCTTTCTTCAGAGCTTCCAGGACCATGGGTACTTGCAACTCCTTCTGCTCTCCACCCTCATGACCGGTCAGCTGTTGACTCTGGAAAGCATTTTATTGGGGCCCCACAGAGGACCAGCCAGACTTCACTGGCTTTCTGAGTACACCTAGCTTAAGAATTGAACAGTCAAGGTTCTTGTGGAAGGAAGTCATATCTATCCTTTCTCCTCCCCATGTTCTCAGTTTTCTCTTCAACCTGATTTTGATTGGCTGTTGTTAAGAATTTGTGGACCTTCTAATCCTGGGGTTTCTTATGATTGTAATGTGAAATACTTCTCCTCCTCCTTTTTGAAATTGAAGGCTACAGACCTTGCCTTCTGTCTGTGTTCTGTAACACAGATGTAGGGTCTCAAGTACACCGCTGTGTCCCTCGTAGCTTTCTTCCACCTGCGTCATCCCAGGAGCAAGCTTTGATCATGAAAAAGTTCATCTCAAAGAAAACCTTCTCTGTACTCTTAAGAGGATGAACTAAATCCACATAGAGTAACTCTAGAGCTTGAATCTGGCCAAAGAGCAGAGAAGTTGCTTAATGCCATCGGAGCATTTTTAGGCCTGCCCCAGCTCAGAGAGCAAGGCAGTCAGATGGTCTGGTTTAAATCACAGAGACAGTGCAGCCCGGCCAGCAGCCCCCCGGTCATCTCAGAAGTCATGTGGCAGGGAGGGGTTGGTCACAACAGTCCCCAGGGCACTGGCCTTACTGATAGTGCAGTCTGGGGTTGGGGGTGATCGATTGGATTCCTAACAAGCCTGCCAGGCTGAAAGGGTGCATGTCTTAGCCCTGGAAGTGCCCTTGGTCACTGTAGAATGGCATGTAACTAGTCTTAGAGATTAGTTGAGGCGTGGTTTTACTAGCATTCCTGGGAAAGGGCAGCATGGCACAGTGACTAGGAGCGTGGGCTCCGAGCCAGCCTGCTTAGGCTTGAATCCTGTGTCTCCCATTTGTACTAGCTGCGTGGCCGTGGATGGTGTGGCCTTCTTCTTGGGCATAAGAAGTCTCTGTGCCCCGTGTACCTCACTTGAGAAATGGAGATAATAATACCTACATCCTGTGCAGCTTAATCAAACTGTGAAGACTGAGTGGATATGTAATTCATGAAACAGTGCCTAGAATATAACAAGTATGAGGACCTGTTTGAGTAATAAAATAAAACTGGATGTAGTGAAATGCTGATGCTTCAGAGAATTGTTAGTGAAACCTACCCCAGGAAGCTCACCCTTTATTAACATGGACGGGTTTTATAATAGTAGTGTTTATGCCTGCCAAAAACGCCATAGCTGTGTGCCTGTACTCAGAGGTTCCTGTAGATAACCTCACATTTTTCCCCCTTCATCCATAGGTACAATTTTAAGGATCTGGCTATAAAGAGCTGTTGTGGGGATTCCCTCGGGTGAGAACGTGGGCTGAGTGGAGTCCACTTGGATCTAGACATAGGGCTGTTTTTGTAATCCTTTTTCATATTGTTCTGCTTTGCTTTCCTTGAGTGATGCTTTCTTTTTCAAGCATCATATAGTTTTTCATAGAATGATGTTTTTAGTTGCACCTTTGAAAACCAAAATGATTAACTCTCAACTTATATCTTGCTAAGAAGCTATACCTGACAATCAATTGTAGTCAAAAATACTCTTTTTTTTAAATTCTTTATTTTTTAGCAAGTTTTACTTACTAGTCCTCAGAACATCCAGATGTCTTACACCTTCTTTCTTTTTTGGCTATGGAATAAGTATCTCATTTTGATTGTAGTGTCACAATTAAAAGAGTCTTGAAGGTAGACCCTGAAATTTACATTTATCAATGGCCATCATGACCCTGTATTAATTTTCATATTCTGAAATGCACTGTGTGGTTGTCTGAATAAGTCCTACACATTTGCCAACACTGTGATTTAAGCCTTTCACAACTACCTGTTGGAATTCATGTAACTGGTTGCATACTATCTGTGGCAACTCTTTATTGTCCGATTCCACAGAAATGTGATCATATTTTCCCAAATGTCAATGAGGATAGAATGGTTTAGATCAAGGGGAAAGAGTATACTGTGCAATGCTAGGGATAGCCACTTAAGAAAACTACCTCTTGTGCCCAGGGTTTCAGTATGGTGATGGAGACATTATTAACTAGTCGTAGTCACCATATTTGCCACCCTTACTGGGGTTATCCTGATGTATTACTGTTGGACAGATGTGACTGTTGAGTTACTCAGACTTGGTTTTAATTTCCACTTTTACCCGCTATAAGGTGTTGGTCAAGTCATTTAATCTCTTGGACTTCTAATTTCCTTATCTGTGAAATAGGGTTGATAATAGTACCGATATTGCTCATTTGTCAAAAAGACTAAATTCATGCATGTAAAGCACAGTTGACCCTTGAACAACACAGGATTGAACTGCGCATGTCTACTTATACATGGATTTTTTTTTTAAATGGTAAATACTACAGTACTACATAGTCTGTGATTGCTTGACACCTTGGATGCAGATCCATGGATATGAAGGAACCACAGATACAGAAGATTACCAGGAATACAGAGGGCTGGCTAGACATGATATGCAGATTTTCCACTGAGCTGAGGGTAGGTGCCCCCATCCCCAAGTTGTTCAAGGGTCAACTGTATTTCCATAAATATACTTCATGCCTGGTGCATGGCAATAGCTTGAGAAATGATCTGAGACTGTGAGCTTTAGGAATATGTGAGACAGAATAGTTAACTTACTTGCTACATTACATATGAACTGTTCCACCATTCATTAATTATGGCAGTAATGATAAGTTCATCATGTTACAACCTCACTCTTGAAAGCATCTTCCTTTTGCTCAACAGCAAAAGTTGCCTGGCTGGGGGCACCATGGTGTGTCTACAGAGGTGTTTTTCTCGCCAGTTGGAAAAAAATGCATTCTTAGTTCCATAAATTGTGATAGTAAAGTCTTTGTATTGATTTGGTTGAGGCTTTGGATTTTTTCCTTCAGGAAGAAATAAACAGTTTTCCAAGTGGTTTTGTTAGCTTTTTAAAATGAAAGCCATCATATTGAACTGAATTTGGTCCCAAAACATGCATATATTGATGGCCTACTAGACACCCTGCTAGCATTGGGATGCTGAGATGAGTAAGACACTGTCATTGCTGCTAAAAAATTTACACATTAGTATTCTGGAATAGTTACCAAGGTTTGGCCAATGATCAACCAGTTTTGTTGGCATTCATGCTTTGAAATCCCATGGTACACTACCTCCTCTCCCATTACTGTTGTATTTCTCCTTGAAGTTCGTGGCAGTCAAATACATTTGTGCTTCAATTCCAAGCATTATTTTCTGCTACTATTTTGTAGGACATGTTGTCATTTGGTTTTGAGCCTTATTCCATTAGGATTGGCTTTGAGGGCACATGCACTAGAAATCTGGACTTACTTTCACTATCCTTTCATTCTTTAGGGACAGTTTTTCATAAGGTCCTCTCTTCTCCCCTTTGTGGCTGCTACTTTTTTTGTTCAGCTAAATGTCACATGATGTCATCTAGACTATTTAAAATAAGACAGTCTGTCCGGAATCTGAGACAACTCAGAAAATTTTGCAATTCTGTATGACACGTCCAGATGACATGCTTGCTTGTCACCATTCCTTCTGGGAAATCCCAGGGAATTATCACAGTCTGCTGTCCTGGTTACCAAGAATTACTCACTTAAAGTTGAATTGGTGTTTGGGTATTCAAAGGTGTAGGGGCCTCTAAATCCTAGTGAGAGTTCTCAGAGCACCCCCCTTTATGTTTGCACGTTGTCACTTAGTAGAAGGTTATGGAAAGCAGCAAGGTGAACTGCTTGAACAGTATCCAAGGAATTGAGAAATGAAAGATAACCGCTCATCTCCTTTTCCAGGAGAGCCATGGGTATTATTCTTGCTATAAAACTGTGTTTTGGGGAGCCTGTAGTGATGGAAGCTACACCCTACTGCCACTATCAATTTTGAGTAACATAAGCATTTGGGGCTACTTTGCTCTTGGATTTTTTTTTTTTTCCTTTTCAACTTAAAAATTCTTTAGAGAGCATTTTTTCCTGGGTCGCACACCCATACAACCTTTTCTTGGCCTTCAAAGCACAATGTCAACTGAACAGAGTTTATAGGTTTCTAATTATTTAATGTAGTAGATTTTTTTCTTCCCTTGTGTGCTCTAAGTTTTAAGAATTGGAAAAGTCCACAAGATTTAAGTAAGGATAGCCTTACTTAAACTGGCACAATAGAAAAAAGACCTTACTAATTATATTATTCATATGCTTGGAAATTCCCAGTGTTCCCCATGGTTCACAAATTTAAAATGAAATGTGTTAGCTCTGTTTTATTCTGAAATACATTTTTCAGCCCACCTGTCTAACCTTATGTCTCTAGGTATTCTCTTTTCAAAAATGTCCATGTTCTTTGAATAAGTCCATGCCATGGTCAGTGCCCATCCATTTTGGGTGATCCTCTTTTTCCAATGTTTGCTTGTTGAATTCAGCTAAATTGCTAGCTGTTTCATAGTGTTGATGGCCCAGCACTGTGCTACAGGTGTGTGTGTTGAGGGGGTGGGGGACGCCAAGTAAAACAAGACATGGTCTCTGACCTTGAAGACCTTCCAGTCCCAAGCCTCTTGAAAGCCTATCCATCTTGCAAACCACTTCCTTCGCTAAGCCTTCTCTCATTACCTCAGAAGGGGTAAGTCTCTCTCCCTTGAACCCTAAAGCATTCTGTTTATGCCTCTCTTGTCACATTGATCACATTCTCCTTTATAGTATAGTTATTTGTGGTCAGGTTTATCTCCCTACTCAGTTGTAAATTTCTCGAGGACGTATTTACTTTCACAAGTCAAGGTTTAGAATTCTGCTTTTCATATAGTAGATGTTTGATAAATATTAGTGAATCAACAGACCATGAGAATAGAAATTCTTGCTAGGATTTGGTGAGGGGATCTCGTCATATTTCTAATATTTTGTCTTTCTAACTCAGCACAATTAAGGGAATTAATATTCAGATGGTAGTGTATTGTAAGGAAGGAGACTAGAAATACAAACGCCCCATTCTCCAAGTCTGATACAAGAAAGATGGCCAAGGAAGTGGGGGACTGAGGGAGAGACTGTTTAATGTGTACAGTATTGTATCATGAGGCTGATACTTAATTTCAGGAAACAGCCTAATGAATATGAACACTTGGAAAATTAGTTGCCCATTCCATTAATTGTTTATTTGTGAATGAAAGGGGCTAGTCAGGCTGGACGATTGCTTGGTTTCTGGAAATCGGTATGCTAAACTATCTCCAGATGTGAGGAGAAAGAACGGCATCCGCATTTTATTGCGTGTAACACTTTGCACAATTCACAATTTGAGCTCTTTTTTTTTTTTTTTTGCTTCTGTTTTCTAGCACTTCATTTTATTTTAGTGTTTGATCCCTGCTCTCTTTTTCACCTCCTGGAAATTAACTATTAAAATAATTAAAAGAAATGAAAGGAAACTTTCAGTAGTATGCTTTTATTGGAGTTTTGTGCTCGAGTTAGAAGAAAGAGGCTAGGTTGTTTCAATGTGGAAAAGTCATTGTTTTTTTCCTTGAGCCATTATTTCACTGGGAGATATTTATAGGATAAATTTACATGTATAGAATTTGTGAAAACTAAATATTTATTTAGTTAAATCAATAATTGTTCCTTTCTCTGCAGGTAGAACTTTTAAGAATTGGACTTAATAATCATTATTCCAGAGATTTGAATAACCATGCTTAGGGAAACCTAGGTAATACAATGCTGTTTTACAACTTAATCTTTATTGACTAAATGCTAATAAGCTGTAGAATTCTGGCCTTCTTAGAGTAGAAAATGATTTTTTTTAACCTTAAAGACACTTTTGGTTTTTATGCAGTTTTATTTAAGCAGTAACCTTCGTGTCGCTTGATTGCTCTCTTTGTTCCCTCAGCTTTCCAGCGACCAGTGTCCCAAATCCTCTTCTTAGAGTCTGTCTTGGATACTTGTGTTTTGATGGATAGCCAGTCAAAAAAACATCAGATTGGTGTCCAGGGTTGGATTTTTAGATGTCACTTAAAAATGGCATTTGTGCCATAGTTCACTTTACAGTTATTTTCCAGATAATTCCAAATACTAGAAAAGTCCTTCTGGTTCCATGGGGAAAACATCAAGTGAGCCTTTCTCTTCATCTGCAGGTTGTCGAGGAAACTCTGGCTGGGCCATTTGGTGACTAATTTAAACTATCTGGCAGGACGATTGATAGCGCCTCTCCTTTGTGTTGTGACAAATATATTTCGGCTGCAGTTTATTAACATAATTCAGCACAACCACAGACATATTGTACATATTAGAGCATAGAATTAGAAACATTTTTTGCACATCACAGTCTTCTCTCACATGTACTTTTTTTTTTTTTGACAAGGATCTGGATAATTGCTTCAACAAATGAACTGCTGTGTTCAGTCTGTTTCTATAATTTCATAAATTGTTTTCATACTAAAACCAAGCAAGCTTTCCCTGAGTTCATATAAAGAACCGCAATGTAATTACAGGACCTGCATCGTTAACAAGTATGACAGAAGTGGCAGCCTAACTGACAGCTACTTTCTCCTTGCTTTATCACAACAAATGAACTCTCTCTCTTAAGTGCCACCAAGCAAGAGACTCTGCTACACATATGTCATCTTGAAAGTGGGCATACACTCAGGACCAATTATTTTAAGGACATGCACAGTGATATGCCCTGGGGAAGACATCAGGCACTGTGGTCTTCTGGGTGGTGGTGTTCTCAAACTCTGAGGCAAGGAAAGGTGAAATGCTTTGGATTAGAATGAGTGTGAAGTCTACCACAGAGTAGATGGCTGTTGAAAAGCAGATAGAATTGGGAGATTGGGACTGACATGTACACACTATTGACAGTATGTACAAAGTAGCTAATAAAAAAATAGTTTACAGGTTCCTCCTTAAAGTACCATTTATTTAAAAATTAAGCATAGGTAAGTCATTAAAAAAATAAAAGCAGGTAGAAACTTTTTTCAGGTGTATATCATATCCCTTCATTAATTCCATTTAAACTCTGTTGGGTCAACTATTCACAAATACCTATCTCTGTTTCAGGTCACAGACCCATACAAGCCTGATGATTACCAACCTCTTAAGTGTTCTGTTATGAGCTTCCCTGGTGGCTCAGATGATAAAGAATCTTCCTGCAATGTGGGGGACCTGGGTTCAATCCCTGGAGGAGGGCATGGCAGTCCCCTCCAGTATTCTTGCCTGGAGAATTGCTGTGGACAGAGGTGCCTGGTAGGCTACAGTCCATGGGGTCGCACAGAGCTGGACACGACTGAGCGACTAAACACAAGTGTCCTGTTAGTTTCTCACATGACTCTTCCTCCTTCAGTCCCATCAGTGCAGCCTACTTTTTCTCCTCATATAGAAGTTGCTGGGAACCTCAGTTTCCCCCCGGGGATAGTAAAGAAGGATGCTGCTCACTGGTCATTCTTTGCAGCTTTCAAGGAGTCTAATCATAGCCATGCATCCAGCAGGCACAACCACCGTTTGCCAAGCAAAGAGGGCTCCCAAACGCCACTCCATGAATGTGATTGAAACTGTTTCTGATTTAGTATATACTTCTTCAATTGTATTATTAGATGCTTTCCCTGAACATGTCCTTCTGGTGTGGTTAATGGTGAATTGAATCCTTCTCAGCTTTGCCCTCCCTCACCACCACACCATATGATATCCGTATTGTGGTGCTAAGCCTTGATGGGTATATTACATTGACCCCTAACATGTATGAAATAGAAATGATTAGGTCAGTCAGTTCAGTCGCTCAGTCATGTCCAACTCTTTGTGACCCCATAGACTGCAGCATGCCAGGCTCCCCTGTCTATCACCAATTCCCAGAGCTTGCTCAAACTCGTGTCCATAGAGTCAGTGATGCCATCCAACCATCTCATCCTCTGTCATCCCCTTCTCCTCCTGCCTTCAATCTTTCCCAGCATCAGGGCCTTTTCCAGTGAGTCAGTTCTTCGCATCAGGTGGCCAAAGTATTGGAGTTCAGCTTCAGCATCAGTCTTCCGATGAATAATCAGGACTGATTTCCCTGAGAATTGACTGATTTGATCTTCCAGTCCAAGGGACTCATGTGTCTTCTCCAACAATTCTTTTGTGCTCAGCTTTCTTTATGATCCAATTCTCACATCCATACATGACTACAGGAAAAACCATAGCTTTGACTAGACGGGCCTTTCTTGACAAAGTGATGTCTCTGCTTTTTAATATGCTGTCAAGGTTTGTCATAGCTTTTCTTCCAAGGAGTAAGCGTCTTTTAATTTCATGGCTGTAGTCACCATCTGCAGTGATTTTGTATTAAATGATTAGGCATTAAAGGATAAAACAGAGGCAATTCATCTTCTTAAGAGCTTGTGATCCTCAGAGAAAGGACATCTTTGACAGTGGAGTGGGAAGCAGAGAAGATTAAGAAGAAAACAAAGCCAAATCGAGTTTTTCTCCCTCTCAATTCAGTCAAGACATAGGACAGTGAGAGATGAGAGTCCTGGGGAACCAGAAGCAACATCAGACGAGAAGGAAGACCAGGTTAGGGATTCAAGACTTATTGGCGAGAGAGGGGAACAAGGAACACTCATGTGAAGAAGAGAAATAAAACACTGATCTTTCCAGAAGAGATTTCTTGCCAGGTTAGGTTGAATGAAGACCCAAAATGGAAATAAGCTCAGTGGCTTAAATGCCATAAGGTACCTTTCCTGGTGTGACTTTGCAGTCCAGAGGCTTGAATAGTTTATAGCCACATGCTTTGAACACATACCACCTGTAACACGAGGGAGAGAGGGCCAGGAGACCTCTCTCCATTTCTGTAACTATGTAAGAATGGAGGTCAGTGTATTAGAGTATACACGAGTTACGCGCTATTTTTGTATTCTCCTATTTAGCTAGTCTTCCAGTTGAGTTCCAGATATTTTATTTTGGAGCAACTCAAGTGTACTCTCCATTTGGGTCCCTTCTTTCAGTGTCTCCACAATGAGACTGTCCCCTTTCTCTTTAAGACTGGGTTGGGGATCCCTTCCCTGTGCATCATACCCTGTGTGTTTACCCCACTCCATTCTAAATTACCTATTTACTTAGGTAGTGTGTAGGTTACACGCTACAGGTTGTGTCTTCATATGCTTTTACAGTATCTTTATCTACAGTTCTTGGCACAGAGTTGGTACTCAGAAAAAGTCATTCTTAAACTAAGGACTTCATGTCTGAAACTCTTACCATAAAAGCTTTTTGGCTCTGAAAGGCCCCATTGGGTAGCATTTTCTCCAGCCGGTCTGTGATCAGATGCAGCTAAGTCTTGTACATTCAATACCTTGCCTTCAAACAGCCTGTTAAGCACCTTCCGGCACCAGAGAAATGAACAAAAATCCCAAGGTCCTTTCCTGTTAAGGAGACTGAACTTAGGGTGGAGGGGTATGATATTTAGGAAGTTTAAGTACATGATGAAAGCAAGTTCCTTATAATATATGTAAACCTAGAGCTTAGAGGACATCTGGAGCATATTCTAATTCATGCATGTCATGGCAGAGGCAGTGAAAGCCAAGTTTGATCTTCAAGTTCACTGCTAGGGAGGGACAGATCTGCAAGCTGTACCACAGTGTTTTAGGCCTCCTAGCTCTTTCCCCGTCAGGTTCTTTTTTTCTTCCCCTATCTAATTTCTGTGAATACAGGTGAGGGCATTTATAAATGTATGAACTATATATCAGGAAGCCATATATTATGTATATCAGAAACATATTTTCTTTCCATGATAATCTTGTGAAGATAGGATTAATACTCATAATAATTGCTTTCGTTCACTGCTTGCTACATGTCTTCCATTGTGTGAGGCTCTTTGAACAGATGATCTCTCAGTTCAGTTCAGTTGCTCAGTCATGTCTGACTCTTTGTGACCTCATGAACCACAGCACGCCAAGCCTCCCTGTCCATCACCAACTCCCGGAGTCTATCCAAACCCATGTCCATTGAGTTGGTGATGCCATCCAATCATCTCATCTTCTGTCATCCCCTTCTCCTGGCCTCAATCTTTCCCAGCATCAGGGTCGTTTCCAATGAGTCTCTCTTCACATCAGGTGGCCAAAGTATTGGAGTTTCAGCTTCAACATCAATCATTCCAAAGAACACCCAGGACTGATCTCCTTTAGGACTGACTGACTGAATTTCCTTGTAGTCTATGGGACTCTCAAGAGTCTTCTCCAACACCACAGTTCAAAGGCATCAATTCTTTGGCTCTCAGCTTTCTTTATAGTCCAACTCTCACATCCATACATGACTACTGGAAAAACCATAGCCTTGACTAGACAGACCTTTGTTGACAAAGTAACGTCTCTGCTTTAGAATATGCTATCTAGGTTGGTCATAACTTTCCTTCCAAGGAGCAAGCGTCTTTTAATTTCATGGCTGCAGTCACCATCTACATTGATTTTGGAGCCCCCCAAAATAAAGTCTGACACTGTTTCCACTGTTTCCCCATCTATTTCCCATGAAGTGATGGGACCAGATGCCATGATCTTCGTTTTCTGAATGTTGAGCTTTAAGCCAACTTTTTCACTCTCCTCTTTCACTTTCATCAAGAGGCTTTTTAGTTCCTCCTCACTTTTTGCCATAAGGGTGGTGTCATCTGCATATCTGAGGTTATTGATATTTCTCCCAGCAATCTTGATTCCAGCTTGTGCTTCCTCCAGCCCAGCATTTCTCATGATGTACTCTGCATAGAAGTTAAATAAGCAGGGTGACAATATACAGCCTTGACGTACTCCTTTTCCTATTTGGAACCAGTCTGTTGTTCCATGTCCAGTTCTAACTGTTGCTTCCTGACCTTCATACAGGTTTCTCAAAAGGGAGATCAGGTGGTCTGGTATTCCCATCACCTTCAGAATTTTCCACAGTTTATTATGATCCACACAGTCAAAGGCTTTCGCATAGTCAATAAAACAGAAATCGATGTTTTTCTGGAACTTGTCTTGCTTTTTCGATGATCCAGCGGATGTTGGCAATTTGATCTCTGGTTCCTCTGCCTTTTCTAAAACCAGCTTGAACACCGGGAAGTTCATGGTTCATGTATTGCTGAAGCCTGGCTTGAGAATTTTGAGCATTACTTTACTAGCATGTGAGATGAGTACAATTGTGCGGTAGTTTGAGCATTCTTTGGCATTGTCTAAGATTTCCTGGTGGCTCAGAGGGTAAAGCATGTTCAGGTTTCTCAAAAGGGAGATCAGGTGGTCTGGTATTCCCATCACCTTCAGAATTTTCCACAGTTTATTATGATCCACACAGTCAAAGGCTTTCGCATAGTCAATAAAACAGAAATCGATGTTTTTCTGGAACTTGTCTTGCTTTTTCGATGATCCAGCGGATGTTGGCAATTTGATCTCTGGTTCCTCTGCCTTTTCTAAAACCAGCTTGAACACCGGGAAGTTCATGGTTCATGTATTGCTGAAGCCTGGCTTGGAGAATTTTGAGCATTACTTTACTAGCATGTGAGATGAGTACAATTGTGCGGTAGTTTGAGCATTCTTTGGCATTGTCTAAGATTCCCTGGTGGCTCAGAGGGTAAAGCATGTATCTGCCTGTAATGTGGGAGACCCAGGTTCAATTCCTGGGTTGAGAAGATCCCCTGGGGAAGGAAATGGCAACCCATTCCAGTACCCTTGCCTGGAGAATCCCATGGACAGAGGTCTAGCCTGGTGGGCTACTGTCCATGGGGTCACAGAGTCGGACAACTCACTTTCACTTAAGATGATCTCTAATGAATGTGAAAACCCTTTGTAAATAATAGTATTGTTCTATTGTTACAAATGAAGAACTGGGGAGCTCAGAGAGGATCAGTAACTTGTAGAAGCCCACTCAGTAAGGGGGGAGTACCTTTAAGGAACCTTTTTCTGTCCTTGGAAAATTGTGGATAAGGGTAAATTTAGTTAGTCATAGCCTTCCCACTCTAGCACCTGCCCTCTCATTGTGTCAACTAGTTGCCTCAAGATTCTTGAGGTTTTGCTCACTGTAAACAGTGCTTTGTGGTCACTACTGGCAGTGTGGCCGTTGACCCCACCATGGGTCTTTTGGAGTAGATACTAGTCCTAAGAATAAGCTGGGGGTGGGGTGGTGTCCCAGGAACCCTGTCTAACTAATTAAAACTGTGCTTACACACTCAGCACACACTTACTTCGTGGGAGCCAAATTTCTTTGCCTCATTTTGTGTTTTCTAAAAAAGTGTCAATTTTTGTTAATTTATAAGTAAGATCAGTAGAACTTGTGATTCAAATATTAAGGGACTTTCCGTCTGAAAGTCTGAACTGTCTCGGAAGGGGAGCAAACATTGTCTCTGATGTCGAGAAGTCTTAAAGAGAGCCTCATCTGATAATGGAAGCATCTGTGTAACACAGGGAGAATGTGAGCACACTGTGGCATGTTCAGGTGGAGATTTTAGTTTCTCTCTGCATAATGTTTTCATTTTTTAAAACAATATTGGAAAGGTAGGATAACCAGAAGCACTTTTTTTTTTTGCTTAGAATATGTATTGAATAAGAATCTAATAAGATTGTTCTTTCATTCCAGAGGAGCCTGCGTCACTGCTTCCTGCGCTTTGGCCTGCGCCGCCTACCAAAGTTGAAATGGTTATGGCCCAGTTCTGAGTGTGGACTGGGCTTGTGCTCTTCTGATGGCCCCTCATGGGATCACCACCACCTTTCTTTTACATTCGTTCATTTATCTCTTTTAATGCACTTTAATTTTTTTAAAGATTTTTTGGTGTGGACCATTTTTAAAGTCTTGATAACAGTATTGCCTCTGTTCTTTATGATCTGGTCTTTGGGCACCAAGGCCTGTGGGATCTTAATTCTGCAACCAGGGATTGAACCTGCCCCCGCTGCTTTGGAAGGTGAAGTCCTGACTCCTGGAGCTCCGGGGGTGTCCCTCTACATTCCTTTAGCCTTGTCTCCATCTCTGTGTTTTCTCCATTTTTTCTTTCTCTGAGGTTTCACATTGCTTTCGTCAAAGTGAATCCTCTTTCAAAAATTGAATACCTATTTTATTCTACCCTCTAGTTTCCCTCTAATTCACCTATAGTCCCTGCCTTGGTCATTTTTTTCCCCTTTATTTAAAGCTAATCCCTGTAAGAAATGTTTTTTTTTCCCCTAATTTCTCTCAAACTTTTGTCCTCTGTACATTTCTTTATTCACTGTTCTAAATGCATATATAAACTAGTTTATAAATAATTCTCATAATTTATAAATAATTCTTTTACTTAGAACTAAAAGCTTGTTCATCATTGAAGTTGGAAGCCCTTTTTCCCATGTTGTAAGTTAGTCTTCTAAATGGCTGATTTTCAAGAAGATCATTCTTGAAAGATTGGAATAACTCCTTATTAAATATCACTTAGGTATATCAATAAGTACTCTGAATTCTAAAAGAACTAGTTTTCATGACTGCAGTCTACACTGGTACTGTCATATTCTCTTGTTTGATATTTTCTGAAATTCCCACTGTGAACTCTTTCTCTGGCAATAAGAAAAACTCCAATTCAGTCCATTTTAAATTTTAAATAAGAGGGGAAAATGATGTAGTCCTTGTCACTCACAGCAGTCCTGGGACATAAAGGTCTCACAGCTTTGAAGCAGCAGAGCCTAGTGGCTTAGAGCCTAGTAGTGGACTGGCCTGTTGGGAGAAAGACCTGCATTTGTGTGGGGAAATTAATTTATGTCTCTGTGCTTTGCTTTCTTTTTCTTTTACCTGTAATTTAGAGATAATAATAGTATGATACCCTCCTAATAGGGTATCTATCAGGGTTAAATGTATTTTTCTGCATAAAGTGTTTAGAACAGTGTGTGGTATATATCAAGTGCATAAGAAGTGTTGGCCAGTATTACTGTCTAACTTTCCAGACAGGATTTGCAGTATGCAAGGAAACTAAGGTATGTTTTTAAAAAGACTGTGTCTTAAAGTGGGATCTTTTCGCTGTTCTCTTTACTCATTTGTTTCTAGGGAATTAGGTGTTCCTTCATGGCAACCCACCCCCAATATTCTTGCCTGGAGAATTCCATGGTCAGAGGGACCTGATGGGCTACAGTGCATGGGGTTGCGAGGAATGGGGCACTCCTGAGAGACTAACACTATACTGACATAGCCTACTCCGTGTGTTTTAAAGAAGGCAGTAGCAGTGTTAGATGTGTGTGTGTGCATGTTTTAAATAATGATTTGCTCTTTGACATCTGTTAGAGGACCTATGTGCGTGCTCAGGTGCGTCCGGCTCTTTGACCCCGTGGACTGTATCCTGCCACGCTCCTCTGTCCGTGGAATTTTCCAGGCAAGAATACTAAAGTGAGTTGCCATTTCCTTCTCCTGGGGATCTTCTCCACCTGAGGATCAAACTAGTATCTTCTGTGGCTCCTGCATTGGCAGGTGGATTCTTTACTACTAAGCCACCTGGGTAGCCCTGCCCGAGGACATTATATGAAGTCCATTTGAAGGAGAAGGGTCCATTAGGAAAACTCATACACTGTTTTTAACAGTTCCCAAGAACAGAGGATTTATTTGATTCAGTAACCTTATTAGTTTAACTGAAAGAAACACTTAAAAACAGATTGACACCCAGAAATACTTTGTTTTACAAGATTTATTCTTTTTAATTAAGTTAAAACCCACATAACACATAAAATTCCCCACTTACAGTGTGTACTTCAGTGGCTTTTAGTACAGTCATGATGCTCTGCTACCATCATCACTGTCTTACAAGATCTTCTTAATTGAAAAGGATTCATATTTAAGGAAGTTTTATGGATTTTGCTTTGAATTCAAATCATGTCACCAAGATTTTTAAAAACATAGTAGTTCAGTGTTTCATAAGAATTAGAAAGTGTTGAAATGGAATGAATATTAACATTGAGTATCAATTCTCTTTTATAAAATATTTTTAAAAAAATCTCCATGTACTATCAATGTACAGAGAGAGAACAAGAGGGAGCCTGAGTGAGAGACAGAGAAGTATTCTAATTAAGATACTGTCTGCATCTAGGTTGGATGCAGGATGCAGGATGCTTGGGACTGATGCACGGGGATAATCCAGAGAGAAGGTGTGGGGCGGGAGTGGGGAGGTGGGGGTCGGGATTGGGAGTTCATGTACACTCGTGGCTGATTCATGTCAATGTATAGCAAAACGAATACAGTATTGTAAAGCAAAACAAACTAAAAAATAAAAATTAATTAAAAATAAATAAAAATAAAAACATTAAAAAAAAAGAAAAAAGATACTGTCTGAATAGTGCTTTGTAATAGGTTATATTTATCTGTCAAATAAGCAGGAGAATTGTTACTGTTTTTAAAATCATGAACTAAATTGAACAGCATGAAAAGAATCGACTCTGTTGCCAACATCCAAATGAAGGAAAACTTAAACTTTTAATACTATTTATACAGAACTTCATTTAGTATATACATGCATAGAAACATTTATTTACTAGAGGTTTGATACCTTTATGTCTGTTCATGTTTGATTTGAGCAAAGAAAAAGGTTGACAATTCATATGAAATTTCTATTAGTGTTGTTATCAGGACGGTGACAGTCGTCCATGTTGGATTTTTAAAGCATCTCACTTCTTCAGAGAAAGGTCCTTGCTACTGCTGTAAGTCACTTCAGTCGTGTCCGACTCTGTGCGACCCCATAGACAGCAGCCCACCAGGCTCCCCCGTCCCCGGGATTCTCCAGGAAAGAACACTGGAGTGGGTTGCCATTTCCTTCTCCAGTGCATGAAAGTGAAAAGTGAGAGTGAAGTCGCTCAGTCGTGTCTGACTCTTCATGACCCCATGGACTGCAGCCTACCAGGCTCCTCCGTCCATGGGATTTTCCAGGCAAGAGTACTGGAGTCGGTTGCCATTGAGAAAAACTAAATAGAAAAATTTTAAAGAAAGACTTACATCTCTCAGTGCTTTAATAAAGTCAGCAGAGATTATAGGCAGGATTCACTAACAGGACCTGTGGAATGTTGGCAGTGAAGCCCACCTAAAATTACAGTGCGACTGTAAAACCTCGTATTATTGTCAGATTTCATGGTATTTCCCGCCTCTGATACCCTTTAAATTCTGTCTAAACTGAAGCATCTTGAGCCAAATGGAAGTTTTGATTCTTGGGTATCTGTGTTATAAAGGCATTTGATATCTGCTTATTGCTGATAATGTTTATGTACCTGAATGTCTAAGAATGTCTAATGTTTCAAAATGATGCTCTGCAACCAAACAATTTTTGCACATCAACAGAAAAAATGACTTTTTTAAAAAGTGAATTAGGACAGACCTGGTTGTTAAGCATTTAACAAGTCTTTACGTGGGCAGGATCTAATCAACCTATGTTTGCTTTTTAATTTACATCTTAAAGAATATGAACATTTAAATTGTACTAATTGCACATTTTCTCATGTTACATTAGTACTCTACATGGCATTCTGAGCGGGGGTAAATTT
This sequence comes from Aepyceros melampus, assembly GCA_006408695.1. Lineage (NCBI taxonomy): Eukaryota > Metazoa > Chordata > Mammalia > Artiodactyla > Bovidae > Aepyceros > Aepyceros melampus. Next base: position 298,825 of record SJXQ01007849.1, read on the forward strand.
TGTTTTTAGCTCTGCAGCAATGTGGGCACGTGGATGTAACGCTGGATTGCAGCCCAGCATTCACATCGCAACAGACGCATGAGCATTCCTGCTGGTAGAGCTGACTCCATCCTCTCCTGGACTCAGGAATAGGGGTTGCTTTTGCTTCCTGATACATTTCATGAAGTCTAGTACCAGTTTAACAATGTGGGCATAAACAGTAACTATCAACATCTTTTCAAAACGCAAAATGCTACTCCAGAAACAGGATTCCAGTAACGAAATTGTTTTGTTTTCAGCAATGCCCAAAAGTTTCAGTGGCTGGCCCATAGCACACTCTGAATGCACTGCCTCTATTCCTAGGGAATTTTAGCCCATCATTTTATTAGCTATCACCCTAGGATAGGGAGTAAAGGAGCACAGAGAGGAGACTGGATGAAATGAGGACTGGGCAGCATTACACGGTAAAAATCCACCTTCCTGGATGCAGTTAATACAGAAATGTAAAAATGTTCCCATCTGTCTAAGCCATCCGTTTCTGATGTAGTCCCTGGAGGAAGTGGCTGAAAAGTCATTTCCACCTAATGGGTTGTTAGGTTGCCTCTGTACAGTAAGTTGGTGGTTGCAGCCCACTTCCTCTAAGACAAAGGGCCCTGTCTCTAAAACCCCATCACAACTGACACTAATTGGCATTGCTGTCGGCCCCGAGCTGTGAAGCAGGTCTGCGTGGGCATACAGTGGGGTGCATTGGTGGGGTGTGTGGCATCGAGCGGGAGGACTTTTTCTTAGATTTTGCTAGTGGGTACACATATTTTGATTATCTTTGTTTTGACCCCTGTTATTGCAGTTTATATCATTTTCAGTCTTGTTAATTGGGAAAAATTTTGTTGAAATCTCCTGGGCTGAGTAGCGTATTACTGGACAGTATCTTCACCTTTCATATTATTGGGACCACTAGATATTCTTACTTGCCTGAGAAGACCTCTATTAAGTCATTAGAATTATTAGTAAACAAATATAGCAAGTAAACAGACCACTCTACCACACTCTTATGCTTTTAATAAGCTAACTTTTTTGTTTCTTTCTTTTTTTTTTTAAAAGAAGCCAGAAGAGGGCATATCAGTCTTTCAAAAATCAGTTTGGGAGCAATTTGGCCTAATTCACTTACAATTACCATAAATTAGGAGGAGAACCTGCTTTGTGTTCATAAGGACCTGAAGTGAAGAATTGAGTTCTACAAGGGGTTTGGAAAGAGAGAAGGAAAAGAAAAAGAAGAAAGCAGACGAGCACCCTGTCATTAGAAATTTTTATGTTAAAACTCTATTGCTGCATGTAGCTCTCATACTTTGATGGTATGTACAAGAGCAGGAACTATGAAGGGAAGAGAAAGCTCACCCAGCAGCTATGTTGGAGGGACCATGCCAGGTACTTTCCTATGTGTCACCTTTTGAAAGGTACAGGTATTACCAGACTTCCTTGGATAGGAAAATGGGACAGCAGTCATTGCCAGGTGTAGGCAAACTCTCTGCTGTCTCAAATGCATATTGAAAAATTGGTGAATGTGTGTTAGTCACTCAGTCATGTCCGACTCTGCAACCACATGGACTGAAGCTCTTTTATCCTTGGAATTCTCCAGGCAAGAATACTGGAGTAGATTGCCATTCCCCTCTCCAGGGAGTCTTCCCAAACCAGGGATCAAACCTGGGTCTCCCACATTGTAGGCAGATTCTTTACCATCTGAGCCAGCAGGGAGCCCCGCAAAATTGTGAGTGGTGGCAATAAGGAGAGAAGGGAATTCCTAAGGGAACTGATGAGTCAGATTAATCATTTATGTCTCTTCTTTGCATCCATTTAAAACAAAAACAGATAGCCATGGAGGTACCAACACCCCGGCCCTCCCAGCCTCCTCTTCCCTCCTCCGTCAGCTTCAGGCTTAGGAATCTGTTCCAGGACCTTGCTTCAACAGTTGGCATGGCTCACAGCTCCCTGCGAGAGGCTCTGCTTTCTAAGGTCGGAAAGCTCCAGAGGCCTTCCTCAGGAAGCAGCTTGCTTCCCTTCTGGTATCCAAGGGGATGTGAAACAAGTTTGGGATTTCCCTCTGTCCCTGAAGTTCTTCAAACAGGGCATCTTCTGGGATGTATGTCCATTGGTTTCATTCCATGCCTCTTACGAGCATCACCATAAACTTAACAATTCTAGGCCGAGGCCCTGGTGAGGACCCTGGGAGCACAGTGTGAGAAGCCACCCGCCTCCAGAGTACGCTTGAGATCCTAAGGCTTTCATACTGGAGTGTGGTCCGGGCAGTGGTCTTCTGTAAAGTGCCACAGAAGATTGTGACATACACCCATTCTCTTTTGTATTTAATAGGTGAAGGCTTTGCTTTGCTTTCTTTTTGTTGTTGTTCAGTTGCTCAGTTGTATCTGACTTTGCGACCCACGGACTGTAACATGCCAGGCTTCCCTGTCCTTCACCATCTCGTGGAGCTTGCTCAAACTCATGTCCATTGAGTCAGTAATGTCATCCAGCCATCTGTCGTCCCCTTCTCCTCCTGCCCTCAGTCTTTCCCAGCATCAGGGTCTTTTCCAGTGAGTCGGCTCTTCACATCAATCAGGTGGCCAAAGTTTTGGAGCTTCAGCTTCAGCATCAGTCCTCTCAATGAATATTCAGGATTGATTTGTTTTTTTTTTTTAATGAAGTGTAAACATTGGGCCTGTAGCAAAAGAACATGAGATTGTGCCAAGAAACTTTCTCAGCACATTGATAAATCTCACTTTCCGTGTACAGACTCCCCTTGCTCCAACTAAGATGTCTAAATCCTTAAAAAAAAAAAAAGGCACCAGCACTGCTTTTCCTGATTCTGAATTCAAACAAGAAGCAGTTTCGTATTGGAGGTCTTGGCACAGTTTTTGTATTTCTCACCCTTGTTCTTTATATGCTTTACTCCAGACAAGAAGCTAAGTACCATACTGGACACCTGTGTGCAGAGAGCCTCAACTTATTAATACACACAAACTGGCTTTAGTAGCTGATTGTAATACTTCTACATCATACTACTTTAGGCACCTGAGGATTCCCTCCTCCTCACCCTTATCATTGACTGTATAAAATTAATTATATTAATTTGGGGGGAAATCCCCATTTCAGTAAATTGACACACAGAATCTAAACTATTTTTCATGGAGATACATACTAAAAATGCTTTGAGGACTTCCCTGGTGGTCCAGTGGTTAAGACTTCACCTTCCAGTGCAGGGGGTGCAGGTTTGATCCCTGGTTGGGAGCTAAGATCCCACATTCCTTGCAGCCGAAAAACATTTAAAACAGAAACACGATTGTGACAAATTCAATAAAGACTGTTAAAAAATTAATAAATACAGTTACTTTTAAAAGTAATAACTTTGGCCACTAGAATATAGCTAGATAAGCATTATGTAGGTTGACTCTGAAATTTGTTAATTTCTGATTGAGAGGCAAAAACTGAGTCTGTCTGTGGACCAGTTTCGTTCAATCACTCTGTCATGTCTGACTCTTTATGACCCATGAATCACAGCACGCCACGCCTCCATCACCAACCCCCGGAGTTCACTCAAACTGCATCGAGTTGGTGATGCCATCCAGCCATCTCATCCTCAGTCGTCCCTCTTCTCCTCCTGCCCCCAATCCCTCCCAGCATCAGGGTCTTTTCCAATGAGTTACTTCTTCTCATGAGGTGGCCAAAGCATTGGAGTTTCAGCTTTAGCATCAGTCCTTCCATTGAATACCCAGGACTGATCTCCTTTAGGATGGACTGGTTGGACCTCCTTGTAGTCCAAGGGACTCTCAAGAGTCTTCTCCAACACCACAGCTCAAAAGCATCAATTCTTCGGTGCTCAGCTTTCTTCACAGTCCAACTCTCACATCCATACATGACACTGGAAAAACCATAGCCTTGACTAGATTGACCTTTGTTGGCAAAGTAATGTCTCTGCTTTTGAATATGCTATCTAGGTTGGTCATAACTTTCCTTCCAAGGAGTAAGCGTCTTTTAATTTCATGGCTGCAGTCACCATCTGCAGTGATTTTGGAGCCCCAAAAAATTAAGTCTGACACTGTTTCCACTGTAGTCTAAAATAAAATAATACTATATAAATACACAGCCACTTACAATTCTGTCCCTCTTACTTTACTTATATCTGAGGCATACCATCTGGCATCTATGCCTCGGTATTAATTTGAACACAGGTAATACATTTTGTAATTAAAATAATAGTCTTACATTTACTGGATATAAAAAAAATAAAATGTTAAAAAACATGTTCATACCAGCTCTTTGGATATTCAAATCACATTTCAGTGAAATCATAATGAATTGTGCCTTCCTCATCTACTTATGGTCCACCCAAATGCGACATGCTAATTGTCTAAACAGTGCAGGAAGCAGTCATCTTAACAAAACTATGAGGTACTTTGCATAAATCTAACTTGTACTCTTTTTTGTTTTGTTTTTGGCACTGATGGCTAGTTTCATGAATAGTATTATCTGCGGTCTGTGACCATCTCTGTAGGGTCTATCTTAGATAATATAAAATATATAATATAGGCTAAGAATAATTTCTTTTATATCAGCGTTGTGAAGGTAGAAGATTGATAAATACAGTGAAATTTTGGGTACTGCTATCTTCCTTTATCATCTTTGTAGGCTGCCAAAGCTAATTTGTGTGTATATAATCATCCAGGCATCCAATAATACATTGACTTGTGATAGTACTTGTACTGAAGAGGTGGAAGCACCACAAAATGAAAAAATGACCCTCTAATAAATCAGTGAAGAAAAACTCACATGTATGAATGTGTTAAGCTTATTGTAGCATACTGCCCATTTTTCATGTAATACTTCCATATTAATTAGAAGTCTATAATAGTCCAGTGATTTCATTGCTTTCCGGAGTAGGAAAGCAGGGTGGGAAGACCTCATCAGCCTGTGCAGGGTATTCAGACTCACCCCCTCAACTTTTTCCCTTTGTGTGCTCAGTCGCGTCTGACTGTGTGATCCCATGGACTATAGCCCGCCGGGCTCCTCTGTTCACAGGATTTCCCAGGGAAGAATACCGAAGTGGGTGGTTTCCTCCCCCAGGGCATCTTCCTGACCCAGGAATCAAACCCCTGTCTCTTCATCTCCTGCTTTGGCAGGTGGATTCTTTACCAGTAGTGCCACCTGGGAAGCCTTTACTGAAAGACAAATTGAGAGACTTATTCGTTTGGAGAAGGTGTTGGAGGAGGGTGTGTATTTTGTCTGCATCTGTAGGCTTTCATTCAGAGCCATCCCTGTGTCTTACAGCCAGGAATCAGAATACTGACTTTCTGCTTCTTTCTGTTTGACCATCAGAAAGTTATAAATAACACATGAGTTATGATTTAACCCTTCAAATTACTTTAACATGGTTGATGTTAAATTTATGTTCCTGATCACCTGGCCTTCAAAATTAAGTCAGGAGGGAGCAGATGGCAAGTTTGTTTAGTAGTTCACAACTTCTAGCAGGGGCTTCTGATTAACAGATGTAGCAAATGAAAGCGTGAGCGCTTTGTGTGTGATGGGCCACATACATTTTAAAGTTGTTACCCTTTCATGTTCAGTTCCATTTATATAGTGTGAATGGATTTTGCAGAGGCTCAAAATTTTACATGTAGCTATCCTTGAAGTAGACTTCTGTTAATTTGTTCATCTTAAAGCCACTATCATCATTATGTATTTGATATTTTTAGCAACAGTTGGATCAAGGAACAAAAGGGGCAGCTGCAAAAACTGACTTCAAGAAAAGAATATATCTGTATTTATGTTTATATCTGTATGTTTGGGCTTTTTTTTTTTTTTAATGGGAAATGTGTCATTTCATTGCCTGTGGAAGCAGTAGGGGTTGCCCAAGAACATATACATTGCCTGTGACAGGGCCAGTGCCTGGATTCTTGAACTATGATGAGTCTGGTTTTCTTGTTTTGATTTCAGGCACACTCTCACAGAAGTGGCCTTTTGGGGGAGACAAATGGCAATGGCATAGAAGAAAGCATCCTTTCTAAAACTGACAGGGAGACATAAGGTTAGAATGCTACTAATTTTGCATAGAAAAAGAGCTAGACATGTGTATCCTTGATATAAGGTGTGTGCGTGTCTTAGTTGCTTAGTCGTGTCTGACTCTTTGTGATCCCATGACCTGTAGCCCACCAGACACCAAGCTCCTCTGTCCATGGAATTCTCGAGGCAAGCATATGGAGTATGTTGCCATTCCCTTCTCCAGGGGATCTTCCTGACTCAGGGATTGAACCCTGGTCTCCCGCATTGCAGGTAGATTCTTTATCTCCTGAGCCACAGGGAAGCCCTTAATTTGTTGTCGTTCAGTTGTGTCCCACTCTTTGCAACCCCATGCACTGCAGCACGCCAGGCTTCCTGTCCTCCACCATCTCCTGGAGATTGCTCAAACTCGCCTCCTTTGAGTCAGCCATGCCATCCAACCATCCTGTCCTCTGTTGCCCCCTTCTCCTCCTGCTCTCAATCTTTCCCGGCATCAGGCCTTTTCCAGTGAGTCAGCTCTTTTCATCAGGTGGCCAAAGTATTGGAACTTCAGTTTCAGCATCAGTCCTTCCAATGAATATGCAGGGTTGATTTCCTTTTTCTGATGTGTATATCTAAAATGTACCTTCCCTGAACCATGAGTGGATTCTGTTTTAGGCAAGCCTGTTGAGAATGTTTACTTGTTTTACTTCTTGTCACTGTCTTTTCTGAAGTTGGGTGACCAGGAAATGATTTGTGTACAGCAGCTTGCCTGTTTTGGTAGCCTATGCTGTATGCTTTGTGTTACATGTGAATTTTATAATGTCAATTTCCAGATGGATACTGCTGAAATTTGTAGTTGCTCCTCAGTCACAGATAAACATTTTTAGCAATGTCGTTTATTTGTGTATTTATTTTGAAATTCACAAAACATTTCAAAACTTATGTCCACTTGAAAGCTTTTCTGCTTTCATTTCCACCCTTGCACCCTGTATGTCAATACTTAGAAATATGTGTTTAATGTAAATTATATATTGATCGCCTGTTAACATTCTATCAGATTTCAATCTCTTATAAAGTTATGGAACTGAAAATTTGACAGAAAAATGTGTTTAGCAAGTGATGTGAATAGTAACAAATTTTACCTCATTTCTATCAACTGTGTGTGCTACTATTAATATTACAGTGCGTGGTTCTTGTTCTCTGCAGGTATGTACATAGGGTCTTTGGTCAAAGAGCACATTTGCTTATACTAAGAGATAAATGATTGGTTTGGAATCCCTAACAGTTTAATGAAAAGATACTTTGAGATCTCAAAATACAGATTTAAATACCTGAAATAGAGAGGACAAAATAGGAAAACCAGACATGGAATGAAAGAATATCAGCTTTATGTAAGAGAGAAGTTATTTTATTCAAGGTTACATCCACCTTTGTATAACAAGGAGTGGATTTATTCTGTACAAGATTACGGGGGCAAATGACATAAAAGTACATACTGATAAAGATTGTGCCTTCTGGTGTGTAAAGCCGGTATCTAAATATGTGTCTATTTGTGTCTATATACAGAGTTAAAGGACAGTTTTCCATGAAATAATGCATTCCTTTAGAATTGCTATAGATTTTCATATTTTTAAAACATTCCTATTGTAACCTACATCAAAAGGGCAGCCAGGGTTTTTTTGTGTCTGACTATACATATGCATTATAAAAAAGTGAGTCTACTGTAATTACCAGTTTGCAGAGCGAATTCCTGCAGGGTTTGTACTCTCCCCATTAGTAAAAGAGATAAGTTGAAATGTATTAAAATTTCACTGTACAACTGGGAGTTTTTGTTCACAGTAAATGTGTTAATGTTTCTTCATTGCTTGACTGTTTGTGTTTAAATTTAGGCAGCGTGCCCAACAGGGACAAAATTATAGGATAAAGCTATGTATAAAAGAAAATCCTTCAGAGAGCACCAATAAGGCTTTTTTTAAAAATAAGCAGTTATGTATAATGGTACATGGCCGTAGCCACAGAGAAAAGTTTTATCTGTCTATTTCAGAATTATTGGAATTTTTCTTTCCCTTGTGTGGAAGTTAAGAGGACCGAGCTTATGTCAATAGCTAATATACTTTGACGTAAAAACATTTATTATTTTATTCAGTGTTACTTCTGTAAAAACCAAAAGAAAAGAATCCTTCTTGTTGTCCTTATGACGAAGAGAGGCTAATAGCATTTTGAGAGACAGGTGATAGATCACATTTTCTTCCCTAGTAAAGGAATTCTTTCTTGTTAGGAATTCTAATTTCAGTCTTTTATACTTTTGGAGCATTTTCCTTTGCTTTTCTTCATTGCTATGAACTTAGTAAATACAATTTTCACATACATGAGCTTACATTTAAAAAAATTAATCTGCAGCCACTATCACCTAGTGTGAATGTGTAATGAAAGCACAAACACGGGATAAAGGCTGGTATTTCTCTGCAGCCTAGAGTGAGCAGAAGTTGCAGTTATCTCTAAGTACTGGCTGTATAAGCTTTAGTCAGTCTGTGCACTGACCCTCTCTTCTCTCTCTCTCAAATGCTGAAAATATATTGGCGTTCTTACTGTTTACCTTTTATAGTTTCTTTGGCCTGCTTCTCCATACGTGAAGATGAAGAGTTTACTAGTGTCCATGTGCTGACCCATGTGTCTCTGTAGGCTTCTTGCAGCAGACCCACAAATATAAACCATGTAAAGAAACAAAAATAAAATGTAAATCTTTATTTTTTAAATGTTGCTGTCCTAGACATGGTGTTTACAATGTAGTTAGAGGTATTATCTGTAGGTGTGTGGAGGCACAGAGAGAGAGGAAATGAATGTGTGTATGCATGCATGTCATTTCTTTGGATCCATTTATTCAGGTACCCTGAGGAAAATGTGAAAAGCCCCTTGAACATTTCCTATTGTATATTAGCTTTCCATCATAAAGTGTATTTTTTCCCCTTTAAAATAGGTTAGTTCACCAAAAAGGAAGAGAGGCATTTAATTCTTCCTCCTCTCTACTGTTCTTTAAAAAGTAAAATTTTAACTGATAGACCTTAAAGTCCTTTAGAGCTATTACTTTCTTTTGGCTAATTCGTAGAAAGGCACCATATGAAAATTGGATTTTTGATCTGATGGAGTGATTCTTGAGTTCTTATGAACCATTTATAGTCTACCAAGTAAATCCTTCTTAGTTCACGGATTATTGACCCAATGGACCATATTAGCTGCTTCGAAGCTGTTATAGCCCATTATGTTGATTCAGCTGACACAGGTGTGAACCCAATCCACATGCCCAAGATGACATTAACATTGTTCTGGAAGACTCCCTTTTTTCCCACAAGCTTTCTGTTTATTTCTGAATTTACAAGAGTTGCTCAGAGTTCCTGACAACCATTGCATCAGTCTCCCCATTTGCTCAGTGACGTCAAAGCATTTGATAGCAGCTGGATGGTCTGTTTCTTGCTGTCTTTCTCTATGTGTCTCTCTCTGTCCGTTAAACTAGTCCTTAAAAGTAAAACGAGAGTCATGTTTTTTGCAACACTCTAGGGCACCTGTTACCCTCAGATGCTTATAGAGTCCTTAGAAATTTGTGGGATTTCTGTGAGCATCTGAATGCAACGCATACAATTTGAGAAACCCCCCTTTTAGAAGAAATGATAATGTTGTGTTTTTTAAAAATGTTTCTGTCTGAGTGGTTCCACTTAAAAAATTCCAGCGACTCTAGCCAGTGGTGAAATCAAGATGTGCCTTTAGTGATTTATATGATGCTCTAATGAAGCCCGTCCAGGTCTCAGCACAGACCCCTGGAGAGTCTATGACCTCACATAAATAACGTATAAGAGGGCACTGTAGACTGTTCATCATATCATTATTATTAGTAGTAATAGGTATGACTCCTGAGGTGATATCTGCTCATGGGCAAAGAAACATTCTTTCATAATCAGACATAGTTATGATGCATAGACAGATGCACAATGGAAGGAATTAAAATGTTTGCTGAGATATTCTATGAATGGACAATCCCAAGACAAGTTGAAGCAAGATGGTGTAAAATTAGTGTTCTTGGCAAATCCTCGTCTCACTCCCCACCCCCTCCAGATTTTTGCCTTTTTTTAAGGTAACCATTGACAGATTCCATAGAAAGCGGTTGAGAGTCACTTTCTGTGTCTAAAAATGTGCCACTTGGTTTGTAGAAAATCCTAGTGTAAATGCTTACTTAGCAGTTCCCCTCATCTTTTCAAGTGGCTTAAAACCTTACCCCACCCCTCTCCCTCTGTGGGTAGTTTCACGCGCATCTCCTATTCAGTCTCAAACTCCTCTTGGAACTGGAAGAATGTCTGAGAAAATCTCACTGTGGAGGAGGGTGGCAAGGGGATTATTCAGGGCCTCTCCTCCCTGCATCGGCCGGGTGGAAAGAGCCCCGGATTACTAGCTGTGGCCATTTAAGGGCATCTCACAGCCTCATTTTTCTGCTGTTTGAAAAATCTCTAATTTGGGGGATTTTGATGATTAAATACAGGAATGTATTTGAAGTATTATGCAAGCTTCATGGCACTGTCTGATGCGAGATGTTAAGTCTCACACAGGCTGCCTCAACTGGCCTGGGTAATCAGAGCTGTCATTTGAAATGATACATTCGAAAATGCAGCGACCTGTCTCCCTTTTTGCTTCACTGGGATAAATTCTTCTCACAAACCTAGAGGAGTAAATTTAGTTAAAAGGTCACCCACCTTATGCTCTTGCTTGGTGAGTGGATTGATTACTGTGCTCTGGCATTTGAAATAATGGGGCTGGCTGCTTTTAAAGAGGAGCAAGGTTGAGAGGGATTCCTTCCCTTCAAGAAGTCCTCCCCATGCTGTCTGGGAAGGGGAGGTTGCCCTCGGTTTAGGGTGTTGTCCTCTGTGCAGGGTTTCGTACATGTGGCACAATCTTGGGTTCCTCCCGTGCCTTTCTGCTTGGCCACCAGAGTAGGGGATCGTCATGCGATCAGTCTTCCCAGAATGGAAGCTGCTTCTGAAATACCAGAACTTAGGCTTCATCTTGTCTTACTTCTTGCCTAATGAGAAGTATTTCTTTGTAAAGCTTTTGAAGGTTGATAAATCTCCTCGCATCTCATTATAAATCCCTTCCTTATTAATGGCTTCCCTATCATATTATATTAGTAATTGTTTTCATGAATGCCACAGAGAAATGTAATCACATTACCACCTTTCAAATTGCATTAGCGAAAATGAATAAAATGTATATATATCAATGGAATACAAAATTGCTGATTCAACGTTAAGGTGAAATGAGATGAGTATTACTTATCATTCACATGATATCAGAGGTGCTTTGGCTCCTTATATAAAGTTAAGTAATTCTGGTAAATGTAGAAAGAACTTAGTTAAAATGTGGTTATTCTTTTACAGTGAGCAACTCCTTATTTTCATTTGGATGCTAGGTGTACGTTCACGGGAAGAGTATGTCTTTTCTCATTATGTTATCACAGCTGCCTAAGTAGTCTATAAAATTTTGTAAGCAAACAGGCAATAAATGAGATATCTTAATTGTTAACTGTTAGGTAAGAAAATAAAATGTTTCTGCCCAAATTGAAATGCCTTTTCATTTCCTGTTTCTCTAATATTACTAATTGCCTAACAAAATAGCTTGTACTACCATAGACTTAATTTAATTGGGGGGAAAAAAAGCATAACAGAAGCACTATGCAGGCTTTGATGCCATGGAAGCAGGGATATTTTCCTTATATAATTGGCTATATCCCGCTGTTGATTTTTACTCTGAACTCCTACATTATTTAAATGGGGTCTTCCTCATGTCGATTGATAGTAGGTTGTAGTTGTAAGATAATGACTGCAGATGCTCATTGGATCCATGTCTGTGAAAATTTATGTTCCTCTGCGTATGTCTCTTTCTCCCAGTTTGTATTTATATATTCACACATAGTCATAGAAACATTCACACTCATACACAAGCATCTACTCAGAAGTATATGCTTTCTGTCTTTGCCCCCTCCTCCTGTTCATTTCTTAACTTTTGTGGAGATAATTTTTTCATCCCAATAAGTTGAGCAATGGGGCTTCCCTGGTAGCTCACTAGTAAAGAATCTGCCTGTCAGTGCAGGAGATGCGGGTTTGATCCCTGTGTTGGGAAGATCCCCTGGAGAAGGAAGTGGCAACTCACTCCAATATTCTTCCTGGGAAATGCCATGGTCTAAGGAGCCTGGTGGGCTACAGTGCATGGGGTCGCAATGAGTTGGACATGACTTAGCAACTAAACAACGACAAAACAGAGGAATGCTTTTACTCGTACACATGATAGGATTCTTCATTGTCCATTTAAAACAATTCCTTTTGAGTTTTTCTCATATCTTAGTGTTAATGTGCTGAATGTTATGACTGAGAGGCCTCCTGACCCCCAATTTGTTGAAGGATATAAGATGTCCTGGATTTTCCTGGTAGGAAAAATGGCGTTGGATTTAAAAGTAATTGTCATTTTAACATGGACCTACTGCTGCTGCTGCTAAGTCGCTTCAGTCGTGTCCGACTCTGTGCGACCCCATAGATGGCAGCCCACTAGGCTCTGCCGTCCCTGGGATTCCCCAGGCAAGAAAAGTTTTTACTATTTTCAAAGTAGAGGAATTTCAAGTTTAAGCAGCGGAAATTCTTTAGTTGGTCTGCCTTCTGTTCAATCATTTTGTTGTTGTTCAGTTGCTCAGTCATGTCTGACTCTTTGCGACCCCATGGACTGCAGCACACCAGGCTTGCCTGTCCTTCACCATCTCCCAGAGCCTGCTCAACTCATATCCATTGAGTAGGTGATACCATCCAACCATCTCATCCTCTTTTGTCCCCTTCTCCCACCTTTAGTCTTTCCTAGCATCAGGGTCTCTTATAATGAGTCAGCTTTTCGCATCAGGTGGCCAAGTATTGGAGTTTCAGCTTCAGCATCAGTCTTTCCAGTGAATATTCAGGATTGATCTCCTTTAGGATCAACTGGTTTGATCTCCTTGCAGTCCAGGGGACTCTCAAGAGTCTTCTCCAACACCACAGTTCAGTCATTTAGTATTTGTATATTGACCTTCTAGGTTAAAGAAGGATATTATGCTACGTTATGTCCCCTGAGGAATAATATCTCATGAATTAAATGATTTAAAACCAGTAAAAGAAATTAGGTGGTTGAGTGGGTTTGCTCTCCTCACTTTTAAGCAGTTTTATTGAGATAGAGTTCACAGATCATACATTCTACTCATTTAAAGTGTACAATTTAATGAATTTTAGTATGTTCACAGTTATACACAACCATCATCACAGTGATTTCTGAACTTCTTCGTCACTTTAAAAAGAAACCACTAACTACTCTCTATCTATACAGATCTCTGTGTTCTGCATATTTCATATGAATGGACTTATGCAATATGGGATCTCTTGTGTCTGGTTTCTCTTACTCAGTATGATAAATTCATGCACATTGTGATATTATCAAGTGTTCTTCTCTTTGTATGAACCAGATGAATATTCCATTGTGTAAATACACATATTTTGTTTATCCACTTGCCAGTTGTTTGGGGAGAAAGGAACACACTATTTAAGAGAAAATTAAAGTGAGGTTTTAAGTCTTCTGCTTTTTTAGCAGTAAGTGGTATTCAATGGCTGCCTTTTCACAGTGAATCTCTTTCAGGTGTTTTGGATGTGTTTATTGGGAAGATAATATTTCCTTGGTCAGTAATGTTGTTCTTATGATGTCTTGTTGAAGTCTGCCATTTTCAGTCGCCCAGCTTTCTGTCTTTTTTCTTTTTTAAGTTTATTTTTGGCTGCGCTGGGTCTTCGTTGTACATGTAGACTTCCTCTAGTTGCAGAGAGGACTACTCTCTAGCTTCAGAGGATGGACTTCTCGTTGCAATGGCTTCTCTTGTGGAGCACAGGCTCCAGGGTGTGTGGGCTTAGTAGTTGCTGCTCACAGGTGCTAGAATGAAGGCTCCGCAATTGTGGAGCACAGCCTTAGTTTCCATTCAGTGTGCGGGATCTTCCAGGACCAGGGATCAAACTGGTGTCCCCTGCATTACAAGGCCGATTCCCAACCACTGGACTACCAGGGAAGCCCCCAGCTTTCTGTCTTGACCTTGTTGTCCACTGTTTACATCAGTAGCAGCTACACCTTGTAGTAGCTGTGGACTGACCATGTCTTTGTAAGTCTCCTGACTCAGCTACAAGATTAATAAGGAATCTTTTATTGAAGGCTCAATGAACTTTTTTATTTCTAATTTATCTTACCAGCAGCTAAGATATATACTGTTGCAGTCCTATTGTGTGAATTTGTTGATGGGTTTGGTTAAGCAGACAGGATAACTTCATCGCTTCTTATTTGCTGTTGTTACTATTGTGTTATGAATAGTGGCATTTACATTGTAGTTTAACACTCTGTGCACGCATACACCCTATAATCACTGATAATCACTTGTGAAGTCTGTGAACATAACTCATCAAACTCAGATCTGTACATTTCCTTGCATAAATGCAAAAATGTACCCACCTTACTATAAGTATTTATTTATATTAATAGTCTCATAGAGTTAGATAAGACTTTTCAGGTTGTTATAATACCTCTTTATAGGATATTTAAATTCAGGGGTCTCTTGCTCAGTGTTCTGTGTCTATCCAGCTTAGCTCTTCTTGCCTTGTTTTGATACCTGATTATAAAACCCTGAAGGTGTAAATACCTTACAGCAGATATAAATACCTTTCCTTTTGTCCTATGTTTTGTAATCAAGTAAAAGTAAGTTTCTCATGTAATTGTCTAGTTCGTGTTAGTCATAAGTAAGCTCAGAAGTCTTCTATCATGCAAAAAAAAAATGTCATTGTTCGAGGTGCAATGACTTATGCAAATTTCAGACACTGTGTTCTTCTACAAAGATGGTAACATAGAGATTTTCCATGTCTTCGCCAAAACTCAACGTACTTCTTTTGGAAGTTGTTTCTTTTCAATTAGATTATGAATCAGCCATGTGAAAATGGAGGAGAAAAAAACTGTCCTGAAAAGTATTCAAGGGGCTATTTTCTGACTTAATCACCATTACTGTCATGTGAGTTCTTTAGAATCTTTATGGCAGAGCCTGAAGTACTATATTGGGTTCTCACATATAAGATGTATTTATGGGTGTGGAAGTCCATCTTTTTTTGGTCATATATATATGATTACTCTTTTCATCCATAGTGTTGGTAGCTGTTACTTTGTAATTACTGCAGTGTATTCTGAGGCAATCATAGAATAATTAGTTTCCAGATTCATTGCAGGTACTTTTTTATTCCAAAGATTTTGTATTTTTTTTTAATTTTACTTTATTTTACAATACTGTATTGGTTTTGCCATACATCAACATGAATCCGCCATGGGTGTACATGAGTTCCCAATCCTGAACCCCCCTCGCAGCTCCCTCCCCGTACCATCCCTCTGGGTCATCCCAGTGCACCAGCTCCAGGCATCCTGTATCCTGCATCGAACCTAACTGGCGATTCGTTTCTTACATGATATTATACATGTTTCAGTGCCATTCTCCCAAATCATCCCACCCTCTCCCTCTCCCACAGGGTCCAAAAGTCTGTTCTATACATCTGTGTCTCTTTTGCTGTCTCGCATACAGGGTTATCATTACCATCTTTCTAAATTCCATATATGGGTGTTAGTATACTGTATTGGTGTTTTTCTTTCTGGCTTACTTCACTCTGTATAATTGGCTCCAGTTTCATTCACCTCATTAGAACTGATTCAAATGTATTCTTTTTAATGGCTGGATTTTATATTTTTAAGATAAATGTCTTTGAAGGGCATTTTTTGCCAAGTAAAAAGTTTACTTGATCTTTGGCACCATACACACCTTTTCTTCTGGTACTTGTGTGTATGTTCAGAGATGGGTGATATATGCAGTGATGATTTAATGAGTTAATTATAACATAGACTATGTTATATGTATCCTTATAGAAGGTTGGCTGATCTTACCTATTTATCGTACCTCCATGTGATTTCCAAAGTAGAAAACTCATTTGATTAAGAAATTTGTTCTTGTTAAAAATAAGAGAGGCAAACCATGTCACTGATCAGCATTATGGCCAATTAATTTGTGTGCCTAGATTGTACCACCCAAGTTTATGGGATAAACTGCTGGGACAGATGAATGCTGAATTAATGACTGCGTTTTTCAGTAATTCAGTTTTAGTGCAGGTTATGTACTTAACTTTTTAACATTTAAAAATCATTCTAGTAAAACTTCATAATCCAAGTTGTAAATCTTGGTATTCTCTCCAGAAATGAATAAGGAGAAAGCGGATTTTAAAAGGATTTTTAGTTATACATGGACTATTTGGCCAAGTTAATGAACACTTGAGGCGATCTCATGGCAAATGGTTTTTTAGTGTGAGCAGACAAAGCCCAGAATGGAAGTTAGTCTTGCTTTTAGTAAAAAAAAATGTCATTGTTCGAGGTGCAATGACTTATGCAAATTTCAGACACTGTGTTCTTCTACAAAGATGGTAACATAGAGATTTTCCATGTCTTCGCCAAAACTCAACGTACTTCTTTTGGAAGTTGTTTCTTTTCAATTAGATTATGAATCAGCCATGTGAAAATGGAGGAGAAAAAAACTGTCCTGAAAAGTATTCAAGGGGCTATTTTCTGACTTAATCACCATTACTGTCATGTGAGTTCTTTAGAATCTTTATGGCAGAGCCTGAAGTACTATATTGGGTTCTCACATATAAGATGTATTTATGGGTGTGGAAGTCCATCTTTTTTTGGTCATATATATATGATTACTCTTTTCATCCATAGTGTTGGTAGCTGTTACTTTGTAATTACTGCAGTGTATTCTGAGGCAATCATAGAATAATTAGTTTCCAGATTCATTGCAGGTACTTTTTTATTCCAAAGATTTTGTATTTTTTTTAAATTTTACTTTATTTTACAATACTGTATTGGTTTTGCCATACATCAACATGAATCCGCCATGGGTGTACATGAGTTCCCAATCCTGAACCCCCCTCGCAGCTCCCTCCCCGTACCATCCCTCTGGGTCATCCCAGTGCACCAGCTCCAGGCATCCTGTATCCTGCATCGAACCTAGACTGGCGATTCGTTTCTTACATGATATTATACATGTTTCAGTGCCATTCTCCCAAATCATCCCACCCTCTCCCTCTCCCACAGGGTCCAAAAGTCTGTTCTATACATCTGTGTCTCTTTTGCTGTCTCGCATACAGGGTTATCATTACCATCTTTCTAAATTCCATATATAGGTGTTAGTATACTGTATTGGTGTTTTTCTTTCTGGCTTACTTCACTCTGTATAATTGGCTCCAGTTTCATTCACCTCATTAGAACTGATTCAAATGTATTCTTTTTAATGGCTGGATTTTATATTTTTAAGATAAATGTCTTTGAAGGGCATTTTTTGCCAAGTAAAAAGTTTACTTGATCTTTGGCACCATACACACCTTTTCTTCTGGTACTTGTGTGTATGTTCAGAGATGGGTGATATATGCAGTGATGATTTAATGAGTTAATTATAACATAGACTATGTTATATGTATCCTTATAGAAGGTTGGCTGATCTTACCTATTTATCGTACCTCCATGTGATTTCCAAAGTAGAAAACTCATTTGATTAAGAAATTTGTTCTTGTTAAAAATAAGAGAGGCAAACCATGTCACTGATCAGCATTATGGCCAATTAATTTGTGTGCCTAGATTGTACCACCCAAGTTTATGGGATAAACTGCTGGGACAGATGAATGCTGAATTAATGACTGCGTTTTTCAGTAATTCAGTTTTAGTGCAGGTTATGTACTTAACTTTTTAACATTTAAAAATCATTCTAGTAAAACTTCATAATCCAAGTTGTAAATCTTGGTATTCTCTCCAGAAATGAATAAGGAGAAAGCGGATTTTAAAAGGATTTTTAGTTATACATGGACTATTTGGCCAAGTTAATGAACACTTGAGGCGATCTCATGGCAAATGGTTTTTTAGTGTGAGCAGACAAAGCCCAGAATGGAAGTTAGTCTTGCTTTTAGTGGGGCTTTTTTGAAGGGGAGGTTCTCTGTGATGGCGCCTTCAGAATGTGTCTTAGGTTTCTACATGCCCCCTGACCTTATTTTACCTTTTGTTATTTTGTACTAATAGGTAACTTCTGTAAGTGTTCCCAAACAAGGAACAGCTAATAGGAGATGTATTAGCCTCGTGTATAGTTCTTTTGTGGAATACACTAAATATTAATATTAGCTGAAGCCCCATTCTCTGCTTTCCTGAGGAATGTCATTTAGTGAGAAGACTGACGTTCAGTTCACATAAATTTGCAGAGTTCAAGCCAGCTACAAGTATAATACAGCTAAAGATACTTTAGTTTTAGTGATTATAGAATCTCTTATTTAAAAGGTCCTTGGAACTCATCCAGAATACTTGCAAATGCACTCTTACTTAATATTCAAATATGAGAGTATTACTGACTGAAAGTTGATTAAATATTTTTATATTAAATTGGTCTACTTTATTAATTTTAGATATACTTTTGAACTTGAATATTTATAATTTACTGGTTTCAACTGTGTATCTTCTTTTTTTAACAACTTAAAAAGGTATTGGAGTATAGTTGATTACAATGTGTTAATTTCAGGTGTACAGCAAAGTGAATCAGCTATAAGCATACATATATCCCCTTGTATATCTTTTTCTATAGTTAATGGAAATAAACTGATTAATAATTGGGAAATCCACCCTATCATTTAAGAGATGTGTAACACCTATATAAACATTTTTTAAATCCAGTATTAAAACAAATAATGATCCCTGTCATGCCCAATTTAGAGGATTATAGTATGAAGAAAGTGGCATCATATATGTCTAAGTGTTCATTTACTCATTAAGACTAAATATGTATTAAGCATTTACAAGGTGTGGAAGAAATACATTGGGAAGAATCATAAGGGAAAAATAATTCAGAGGTAAAATGTGGAAAGTTTGTTGAGGTCATAAATGGTTTCCATCTTTTGAGCTTTTGTTATCACTAGACAAAGAGCCACATGCTTTATATTATTTCATTTGAATCTATTATTTCATTTGAATCTATTGACATAGTTGTGGTGTTACTGTTATCATTTCATAGATGGGAAAGAGGCTAAGAGATTGATAAAATTCTTTAAATGCCTTTTGAGCACCTTTATTTGCCAGTATACATTGTAAGCCCAACATATGTCACCCTGCCATTAAGGAGTTTAAATTTTAGAGGGGAAGACATATCTGAATCAAATAACCACCCAGATATACACACACAACACACACACACACACACAAATATATATATACACGTGTGTGCATGTTCAGTCACTCAGTTGCGTCCAACTCTTTGCAACCCCATGGACTGTAGCCCACCAGGCTCCTCTGTCCATGGGATTTCCCGGCAAGAATACTGGATCAGGTTACCATTTCCTTCTCCAGGGGAGTTTCCTGACCCTGGGACTGAACCTTTGTCTCCTGCATTGGCAGGCGTTTTCTTTACCACTGGTATATATAAACTAGTAGTATAGATAAATTATAGATAAATATAATCTTCACAACTGTGGTAAGTGCTGTGACACTTGTGAGTCAGGAGACTAATGGGGATTTTGCCTTGATCAGGAGATGAGAGCAGCTGCTCTGGAGAATGGCAATAATATTTGTGTTGAAAGCTTGAAAGAGAAACGTGAGTTACCAGCATAGAGTGGTGGTGGATGGAGGGCAGGTGGAGGGGCTCTGCCCATGGCTGCCTGGCCGCGTGGGAGGGGGAGCCCCACACACCTGGGTCCGATTACTGTGACTGCAAGTAAGATCCTGAGTTAGCTCCACCGCAGTTTCTTCTCTGTGGAAGAAAGGGAATACTAGTATGGACCTCATGGTATTTTCATGGAGAGCTAATATTTGTAAGTATCTGGAAATGACAAATATCCAGCAGACCTTTGCTATTAATAATAAAATATTAATATTGAATATTCATTATAATGTTACATTAATTATATAAATATTATTAATCATTAATGGTTTGCTGTTGTAGATAAAATTTTTATGTTCTGCCTTTGGTGGAAGAAAAGATAAAGTTGTAAATGTTGAGAAACGATCCTTCTCAAACCTCTTCAGGGGCTCCCTTCCTTTCTCAGGGTGTCTCCTCGGAACCCACTGCCCAAGAGCTCTGACCGTCAAATCCTTGAGCGTAGAGATTCACTATGCATTTCCTTCCACTTAACACAGTACTTGGCTCTGCAGTGATCGGTTTTGCGTAGTGATGATACTTGAAGCTGTAGGAGGGGATGAAATTGCCAAGTTAAAGAACGAGAAGCCTGCCTGTGAGAAACACCTGTATTTATTTACAGTGGAGAGAGACTGAGAGGCGGCTGCCAAAACACTAGGATAGTTTGTCTCTACAGTCCAGGAATGAAGGAGAGTTAGCCTTAAACTGCCTTGAGGTCTTGGAGAACAAGGAGGCTAGAAAAAGGGACCAGATGTGATGAGAATGTCCCTCTTGGAGAAAGCAGTTTCAGGACCGTGTGTGACAGAATCCAGATTATAAAATTAAAATGTAGGTGGAAGCACTGGGTGGTGGATGCATGGATTTTTCTTTCAAGATATCCATGGTAAAGGTAAGCAGAAAAGTATTGCTTTTATTTAAGATGTAGGCTTAAGAACTTTTGTTCTTATCCTTGTGCTGTTGGAAAAGCTGATCATATTGAAATGGAGGTAAGAGTTTCAGGGCATTGGATGAGGTGGGATCCTGGAGGTGTGGAGGGGTTGCTGGCTTGAGTTGGCCAGACTTGCAGAAGGTCCTGAATCTATAAGGAGGAACAACCTGATCAGATCGCCTCTCTTCTCCTGCTGTTTCCTTTCTGTCACTTCGCTATCATCCCTGATTTTTCTGTAGTTGTGGGTGCCCAGCAGTGAGTGGGAGACCTAGTGTATTATTAGCTCCAAATGAAACGAGTGTGATCACCAAAATGAAGGCTTCTCCATCTCTGCTCTTCTCAGCTCTCTCCTCGTAAAGTGTATACGTTTTGAGGCTTAACTGGCTTGGATAGTTTTATGATAATTTATGTTTTTGAAGTGTGGGTGAGTTGGCAAGTGATCACATTGGTTCTGTTTTGTTCTGAATAAATAGTATGTCAAACTTTTATGCTGTTTCAAAAATGTTATTTAGAGTAAAACTTCCTTTGAAGCCACAATAGTCTCGTATTCAAAATATTTATTTAGACCATATTGTTTAAGTATATATAATTCCCTTAAGGCACAATTGTAGTCTATATAAATTTGGATTTAAAACAAATAAACCTTCTGGAATTCATAGAAATACAAAATGGATATTCCAGTGCTTAAGTGTTTATATACAAAAGGAGTTGAGGTGTTCCAATGTTTGTATGTTTAGGTACAAAAGGAGTAGAATTCATGAAAAAGGATGATGGTACAAAAATTTTTAATTCCAAGTGTGGCAGACGTATAAAGTTATTTAGGAAGAGAATAATATTTG
Source organism: Aepyceros melampus (assembly GCA_006408695.1). NCBI lineage: Eukaryota > Metazoa > Chordata > Mammalia > Artiodactyla > Bovidae > Aepyceros > Aepyceros melampus. Next base: position 320,378 of record SJXQ01007849.1, read on the forward strand.
AATCATAAACTAGTTCTGAGTAAATGAATGAATAGTTGAACCAGTAAATAAACAAATATACCTAAAATAAAGCAAATCTACAAGTCTCTTAATTTGTTTTGTCCTGAATATAACTATAATTAAAATTGAGGAAAGTGTATTTTAAAACACAATGTAAAATGAGGCTATTTTTGTGAAATAATAAAATGTTATCAGATTAACAATTTAAAAGATGTATGTCTTTGGTACTGGAATTAACATATAGTTCTTGAGAAATGGCCATTCTTAGTTTTGGTCATTCTTTATTTTGGTAAGCAGAGTTGTTTATTTATTTATTTTAGTGTTTATGAAAGATTCTGTTATTGTATCTCAGATTATATAAATATTTTAATGTCAATCTGATTGCTATCTCTGAATTTATAAGTGAATAGTGTACAGAGTGCCCTGTTTTTTGTAGAAACACTGCCCTCTAAAAAACTGTTAGGGATTTGTTTTACTATAGTACAATCAAACTGAGTTTCCTAATGAACACGCCATTTAGAAAAGCTCTTTCTAACCTGGAAGGTTCTGATGTATTGCTCAGTCAAACTACTGAATTTGTTATAAGAAATTTGGGGAGAAATAGTTTCCCTTCTAACCTCCAGATATATTATTATTGCTATGTCAGCATTTCCTTTGCTCTCCCTGTGTCTTGTTGCTATTTCCTTTATTCACTCATACATACAGCAAAGTTGTACAGCCTCCTAATATGTAATTGGACTGTTGACACTTTAAGAAAGACCTTGAAACATCAGACAGATGGTACCCTTGCCTATTTTTCTTGCAGTGATAGAGGAGCAAACTAGAGTTAGAGGTGAAGCAAGAAAGGAGGCTACAGCCGCGACTCTTAACACTGAAAACTGAATAAGGACCTATAGATTTAACGTTCATTAGCAAAAGAGAAATATTTTAAATTTGCTTGATCTAAAGCATGGGGAACAGTAAAAGCCCATTCATCTTATTCTCTGTAAATGGAATTTGGCTCAACCATGTTAACAATATCTAAAATACTGTCTGTTACAAATGAGACAGTTTATATAAAAACCCAACTGGTTCCAGGAATATGAGCGTCTGAAGCTGTGTAAGTGGGCAGAGCTTTCAGGCCCAGCACTGCAGTTTCAGGTAGCCTCATGCCTCTCCCCCCACCCCCACCCCACCCCCAAATCAGTAATTATTGATTGCATCTAAAGCTGCAGAGAGATCTTTTCCTGGCAGTTCAAGTTAGTTAAGTAGATTGTTAATCTGTGAATGGTTGGACAAAATCCCTTCTGTCTTCAGAATTTCCATGCAAATTAGGACTAAATGTATGAGATAAATTCAGTAACTGCAGTCCTGGAGCGTAGGTCAGCTTCAGCACAATTCTTCAGCCTAGGTTTTTAATCTATAAGAAGTTACACTTCATTAATGTTAATTTCCTAGGGATTCACTTTAAAATGTAAACTGATGAGATGATTCTTAAAGGTACTTGTAAAGAAATAAAACGTTTTTGAGTGTGTCTTCCAGCGATGTATAATATAGGTGAATTGTTCCAAATATCGAATATTCACATAAATGTCTTTTCCTATTCTACATCTGATCTAAAAGCAAATTTAAACTTATTTTCTTACATCATTAAAATAAAGAGAGGGTTGTTTTGCATTTTTCAAAATAGGAATGCAAATGGAATTAATATTTCAAGGATGGAAGAAATCAAGGAGTTAGGAAGTGATAAATGATGCCAGAAATATGATGGATGTTATTGGACCAAAAGGAGTGTCTTTCAGAAGGTGTCTGAGAGATTGATAACGCATTTCAATCAAACACTGCAGAAGAAAAGTCATATTCTGTTAATATGATTTGTATATCATGTTTTATTTTCAACATTTCACTTGTTATTGTATAAGAGGCTATATCTTTTGCACTCTTGTCAGTGAATATTTGGTAGTAGAATCTCTTTTTCTCTTTCTGATCTCTGGTATTACAGAGTCAGCATCTCATAAATAACAGTAAGGTTCACTCTTACGCTCCTTAGTCTATGCTCCCAATTTAAAGCTTATCTATGAATGGCAAGAAACATTCTATTAGCGAATCAGCTTTGTTTTCTAATATGTTTTGGTAAGAGATTTTTGGTGGTTTCAAAATTTTTCTCTAAATCTCTCCAGGCCCCTAAAGCTGTTAAAAATGGGAAGAAGGTGTTATTTCTTAAAATGCTGAAGAAGCAGGGTCCCTTTTGAACAGACGCTGATCTTGTTTCCCTCCTCTCACTCTCAGGCCATCCGCTGCACACTGGTGAACTGCACGTGTGAGTGTTTCCAGCCGGGGAAGATTAACCTGAGGACTTGCGATCAGTGTAAACATGGCTGGGTGGCACACGGTGAGGAAAATCTGGACTTTTCTCCTTGCTCTTGTTATGTTCATGTAAGCGTGTTTTATTTTTCCTTTTAGAGCCATCACTGGCCTGGAGAAGAGAAGGGTCAGCTGTGCCCCAAGTGTTAACTCCCATGTAGCCTGCAGCTTCCAAATAGCATATTCTTGGCTCCCAGAAGCAAGGCCAGGCGGGCAGCTCTCAGCAGAAGGGCTAGATGTTTATAGCACAGTTGGGTTCTGAGTGAACGCAGCAGCAGCCAGCAAGCACCAGGCCCCATGGAAACTCAAACATACCACAGTTGGCCTTTCAGGGCCGGGACCTCAGAGGCGAGCTGGCAAATCCTCTTTGCTTGAGGAGAACTCCTCCATGACTGCTCACCCTTGTCATCTGCTTTCGGGGCAGAGTTGATCCTCCCAGATGTTAAATTGTGTATGGTCTTAAGGTGAGTGAGTGAGTGAACGGGAACATTATTTGACTGGTATCTGAAAAAAGAATCCGTAAATACCCGCTTTCAGCATGCCCAGGGATTGGAGGAGGCTGGCCTCCGGTGGAGGGTGAGCTCGGCATAGGTGTGTGTTCCTGGCGAGGGGGACCCATGGCCACGGCTAGAAGTGCAGAGGCTCCTTGCCAGATGCACAGAGCTGTCCCCTCCCGGGCCTTGACCAAGCAGTTAACTGTCCTTCCGTCTGGTTTATGTTATTTATGTTGAGGCCAGAGGAGACTTGGGAATAAGCAGAGACATTTTCTTTACTTCCTGGACAGTAGAATCTTAAAAGATAGGTAATGTTTACAGAAGAAATCCTGGCTTGAGATTTTTTTGACAGCCTTGGGGGATTGGCTCTTAAGTGGACATATTCTTCATTCCCAAGCAGTGCCAAATATCCAGTGGGTTGTATTTTTATAAATGTCATGTTATTCTAGCAAGATCTGAAGAAAGGACACCGGGCCATGCCTTGAAATGCCTTCAATTTATGATGTATCTTGCTTGCTGGGGGTGTGTGGGTTGGCATTGTGGAGACATTTCAGCCCTGCGTCTATGAGAGAGAAAAGAGGTAGAAAGAGTGGTATGCGAGGAACATACTAGAAGGCGTGTGCCTGGCAGACAAAGCCCTAGTCCTCCAGCACCTCCAGGGAGGGAACTTTCCTGCTTCATTAACAAGGCCAATATCTGTAACAACTCTCAGTCCAGTTCCAACAGCATTTAAGCTGCTGTCAGTTTTGTTTCCAAGTGACTGTTCGATGATTTCTTCTCCTTTCCTACAATAGTCTGCTTGCTAGGACTGCTGTAACAAACTGCCACAAAGTGGGTGCCTTAGACATCAGAAATTTACTTCCGCACAGTTCTGAAGGCCAGAAGTCCAAATTCGGGATGGTTTCGTTCTGAGGATTCTCTTCCTGGCTTCCACATGGCTGCCCTCTGGTCGTGCGCTCTCGTGGTCTGTGGGGGCACACCCGTGTTGCCTCTGTGCATCCAAGTTCCTCTTCTCATGAGGACACCAGTTATGTTGGGGGAGGGCCCAGCCTGATGGCCTCACTTGTCTCCAAATACAGTCACATTCTGAAGCACTAGGGATGAAGGCTTCAACATATGAATTTGGCGAGAACACAGTTCAGTTCATATCACAAATATCCTTCCCCACGATATGTTTTGGCTCTACCAGGTAATAGCTTATGTCTGAGCCCATTAAGACTCTTGGAGACTAGAAAGAAAAGCAAAAACGAAAAAGCATCCGGCAGGCAATGTGGGGTCAAATCTTGGCTCTGCAACTTTGATGGCACATAGGTCAAAATCTCTGCATCTGAATTTATTTGTCTGTAACAGAAGGTTAATAATACCTGCCTTGTAAGATTATTGTGAGTATTGAAAATAAAATATATGAAGTCTTTAAAATAAATAATACATGTTAAAAGTAACAAACTGGACAAACATGAGCAATAAGGCGGGGTGGGGGGCAGTCATTAAACAAAGGACTTTTCATTCATTCCCTCTCATTTTTTCCAAAGCCATCTTGCGTTACCATCATCTATCTACTGTGGTAGCCTTGTGAGTATAAAAGTTTACTGTGTCACCAGTTTATTTTATCTGTCTAACTTCCACATGCATATTACATTAGTAGTGTAATGGGGAGGGAAAAGCAATATTTCTTCCTTCTTGAACAACATAAATTATCCCCAGCCACTGGTTGTTTCTAAGATTTTCTGAGGGATGTGGTTTTTTCCCCAAACTTGAATAAGGTTATTTCTGTTACATCAGACTGGGCTTTTCCTAGTGTGCCATTAGTAATCTTGTGTTTCTGGTATATTAATTTCAAAGTTTCTCATTTCTAACTTTTCCTCACCACTATTATCACCTTGATCTCTCCCCTCCCCAGCAATAGCAACATGTCTGTATACAGCTCACAATATGTACACACAGATACATATCCCATTCTTCCCCTATATGGTAGGACACATACGACAGCGAGGGTTTGGCTCTTAGCTTTTGAGCTGGCAATGAAATGAGAGCATCCACTCTTTTTGCCCTTAGCATTTCAACTAATTGCTTCACACTCTTCCCCTGCACAGAAAACCCTGAAATCATGTCTTCAGTTATTTCTGTTCAGAGGTGAGGCACAGCAGTCCCTCTGGCTGCCTTACTCAGGACATTATTCTTTACGTGGGACAAGGATAAAGTGACTTATTTTTTCTATGATGTGATTTTCTGTGAAAGTGGATACAACAGCAAGCAGTAAGACTACCAAAATACATCTCATATAATCACTTCACCATAGCACTGAACATACTCCACCAGTAATTGTACCATAAAAAGTTAACATTTGCCATTAAAAATAGCTAAATGCCAAAATCAAGGGTTCTTTACAAAAAAATGAATTTTTAGAAATTTGTTGGCCTCTTTTGAATTAATGTCTTGCTAATCTTCTTTGTTATCAGCATCTTCAGTTTCTTCACAAGATTGTGGATTTCATAGGTTATTATTCTCACATACACACACACACACACACACACACACACACACACACACACACACAGTCTATCTCACTTTATAGCCTTAACATTGTATCTTAAACCTACTTGAATTAGTGACTTTAGTTGCTTTACAAAAATTTTAAGATGTTTTAAAAAATTAGAAGGCATAATGAATTCATCATACCGTAACACCTGAACTTTGAAATTACTCACTGGGCATGGTGCTATTCACAGGTTACTTCCTTGGAATCTTAGCACCATTGAGTTGAGAGAGGGGAACCCAAAAATGATTCCTTGACTACCAGGAGGCATTTCCCACTGAATTAATGAAGGATTCCCTGCTCTTTTTCCCCATTAAGGAATTTCAGCTCGTGCACTTTGATAATAAAAGCAGGGCTTTATTGATTTTTAACATTATTTAAAACAAGTTCTTTTGGGGTATAGGTTGTCCATACAGACAGTGTATAATAACCTGGCATTTTCTAATTCTGCCATATTTCACAGTCTTTGGTTAAAGGACTCCAGCATACTGCTACTTAATTCACTTAACAACTGTATTTTTTTTTCCTTCCTCTCTTTGCATTGTCTTCTCTGTGTTTTTCCTTCATTTGTTTTAAGTTACCAGAATGAGTCTTGCAAACATTTTAAATACACGTTTTCTGCAAGTTTAATTTTTCTTGGTTTAACATTATCAGAATAATGTATCACCATCAGAACAGTAATGGACTTCTTTACTGATGACATAAATGTTTAGTTGGTCAAAATTTAGGACATGATGTTTTGACCCTTTCCCACCATACTAAGATAGTAATTTTGCTATTCACAGCATTGAAGCTTCAGGCAAAGAATTTTTTAAAACACTCATTTATCTATTTGGTTGCGCTGGGTGTTACTTGTGGTGCTTGGAATCTCTAGTTTTGGCATTCTGGATGTAGTTCCCTCACCAGGGATCAAGCCTGGGCCCCCAGCATTGGAACTGCAGAGTCTTAGCCACTGGAACCCCAGAGAAGTTGCTCAGCCAAAGATTTTATGTTGTTGTTGCTGTCGTTCAGTCGCTAAGGCATGCCCAGCTCTTTGTGATCCCATGGACTGCAAGCTTCTCTGTCCTTCACTGTCTCCTGCAGTTTGCTCAAACTCATGTCCATTGAGTTGGTGATGCCATGCAACCATTTCATCCTCTGCTGCCCCCTTCTCCTCTGTTTTATACAGTCTTAGAAATTAGCAAGTATTACCAGTATATACCAAGTAGTGGGCAAGCGGGAGTGGAAAGAAGAGTGCTTTATATCATCAGTCTCCTCTGAGGATCTGCTCCCAGCAAAAAGTGTAACTAATCAAATAAACCCTGTTGCCTTTGTCATAAACTGGAGGTGGGACATAAAGGTTGAGGGCTACTATACTAAATGAGTTTTAGTATTTATTATTTGCAAAATAGTTTTAATGTATATAATCTAGATGATTTTATTTCTGAATGATTAAGATAAGGTATTCTAAATGATTTTCAGACAATGATAATCTAGGACAACTGGAAAATTATTGTTTAAAATAAAAATTTGATGGGCTATATTTGATTTGATAAAAGAGGTGGGCAGATTTTAGAAAGATTATTTAGAAATTTTTTCCTTGGTGATATCAGGAATTTTTACTTCTGACAAAACTCACTTGTTAAAACTTCCTTTAAAAAAAATCCACTGTTTCTTGGGATGTTCAGTAAAAAATTTCAAGGGTAAGAGTCTTGATGAAAAATATAAAAAAGGTACTACGTAGCTTAATGACACATAGTAGCTTGCTTGGTGCACATTATTTTCTTTGTAGAATACTTTGACTTTAAATACTTTAATCATTATCTCAACAAGCCAGCTGTTTTCCTGCCAATATTGAAACTATTCAGAATTTTTCATGTAAAATGAACAGGCTTGGCCTATGTCATCTGGACATCAGTGAAGAGATATTTATTGAACATATATCATCTCTAAAGTATTGGGCCAGGTAAGCTTTGATTCTTCAGTTCTGTGCCACAGGAATTGATAAGCAGTATAAAGTTAATTTAGTGTCATCTACCAACCATCTTTATGGTTTAATGTACTGTAAGACTTAATATTCATATAATCCATTAATTTCAAGTATTTCTTTTTTTGTAATTCACTGGAAGTAATTTCTCTTTTTTTTTCTCAGCATCATTGAATTTGAATTCCCAGCTCTTCACTAGATATGTCTTATCAGAACAGGGGTATTTATAGAGACACTCACCCAAATAGAAAATATAGGACATCCCATTAAATTTGAATTTCAGGTAAACAGTGAATAATTTTCTAGTATAAATACATACCTTGCAAATTTAGCTGAGTGGTCCTGTGTTTTTGCTAAATCGGGCAAGCATACACCTAAAAGAAAACCCTAGTTAGGCTTAATTTGCATAATTAAGTCCCAAATCAAGGCCATTGGTTCTGAGCTTTCTATAATCAAAAACCTTTTGATTATGTCCGTCCTACATTTAGAATCACGAGATCACAGTATTCTGTTTACGGGCGCCTCAGATTTGTTGGCTGCATGGTACTTTATAAGGATTTAAGCAGGGTGGATCAAAACCAGTAATTTTTCATTTTATTCCATGAAAGGTCACATATCTTTATTATTTGTCCTAGTCTGTGCTCTTCTTATGAATTGTCTAAACATCTGTGAAAGTAGTTTATCCCCAACTGGTAGCTCTGTAATATTCTCCCTGACTCGAGTCCAGAAGCCAGTGTAACTAAGTATAAGCTTTCCTTTTCCACCCTTTGTTCTTCGCTAGCCTTCTAGAGTCTTCTATCAAAAGCAATAACGCATGACACTTCTGTGACCTCATGCTCACTCTGAGTAACGCAGCAGCAGTTCCTGTATGATCATTTGTAAATTTCAAGAGTAAGAGAGGAAAGTGAATAAAACAGTGTCCTCTGACAAAGGAAAATAATGCTTGCAGATACTAACCAGCAAAGTGCTGGCCTCCTTCTTAGAAACCTGAAGACCTTCCCAGCAAGACTGAATTTTGCTTTGGGAGAGAATTGTTGAAGAGGAATATTTACGATTAGATGAAAAGAATAAGAAAGGTTCTAGCTTGATACCTCACACAGGGAAATAAATGCAGGCTTCAGCATGGCAGTGACAACTGATCCTTTGGGAGGAAGTAGGTTGCCATGCCTCTAGGACTTTCCTTAGAAACACGAGGATGGAAACCCCACCGTTCTCTTCCCTTGGTGCACTGCTTTGGAAAAGGTGGGAATTAGTGGAATATCTGCTAAAAACAGTTTGTCTTTGTAGAAGACTTGGTTCTTCCTGATGGTGACCCTGAAACCTGGCTTGCCTAGCTGAAGGATTCTCTTTCAGTCAGGGAAGCTAGCTCTTAGGTGCCTCCTAGCTCTGCCTCCATGCTCTCTCTATGGACAAAGTCCTTGACCATCTCTCCACTTATTTTTATTTTAGAGAGCAAACACAAGGCCGCTTTCCTGCCTGGCACGTGAACCACCTTTGCATGGCCTGAGGACACTGTGCCCTCTTGTGCTTCTCCCCTTCACTCCCTGATCACAGCTGATAAGCTTGAAGAGGAGGACACCCTCACAAATGGGACGGTTCGCTCCTTGATTCATGGCGTTAACTATATTCTTATTGCGTCCCTGAACTGCTTGTTTTGATTTGTTTCTCAGCCTGCCTACCTTTGGAACAGTGCTTTGAACTCTGATTTTTTTTTTTTTCAAATCACAGCACAAACAGTGCCTCCTCTTCAAAGTCCTGGGCTCTCTGCCTGTTAGCTCCCCAGATGTTTTTTTTTTTCTAGCTCCATTTTATCAGACAGAAACATAAGGTGGATCTGATAAATCCTGACCTCTAAAGCGTACAGCGCAGGTCCCCTGCTAAGGACTTTCCAGGAAGGAAATGGAGATTGAAGCTACAGAGCTGGAGCCCCCGGGTCCAAAGAAGCTTCGGGTACACAGTTGAGGGGAGTGGGCCTGAAGACAAAAGGAGGTAAAGCTGCAGCCCTGTATAAGTTCTCCTCCTGCCTCCACCACCTGCTGTCAGTGGGACCCAGGCCAGGTTACATAACCTCTGTTTTCTCATCTATGAAATGTGGATAATGATAGTGCCTAGTTTGCAGGGTTCTTTCTGATATTAAATGAGATCATCTACTTACTAAGAGTTAGTTGTTTCTACATTCTTACAGAAGTAAAACTTCAACCTTGATGACACAACAGGTGTTTTATCGTAGTTGACGGGGTTAAAAGTTGAGTGTATTCAGGCCAGTTTTCAAATCCCATCTCTGTCTCTGTTTAGTAAGCCCCAGTTCTTTTCATCTGTAAACTCAGATAATAATAGGAAGCTACCTGAATAGCACAGTGATGTTTTGAGGAGGATTAAATAATGGCACCCCACTCCAGTACTCTTGCCTGGAAAATCCCATGGATGGAGGAGCCTGGTAGGCTGCAGTCCGTGGGGTCGCTAAGAGTCGGACACAACTGAGCGACTTCACTTTCACTTTTCACTTTCATGCCTTGGAGAAGGAAATGGCAACCCCCCCCGAGTATTCTTGCCTAGAGAATCCCAGGGATGGGGGAGCCTGGTGGGCTGCCGTCTATGGGGTCGCACAGAGTCGGACATGACTGAAGTGACTTAGCAGCAGCAGCAGATGAAAAAGTGGACTGAACAGTAATGATACTCTCTAGGGCCCCATGCAGGTTTTCTCTGGTGCCCAGTGCTAGAGTAAGGTCATCAGTTTCTTTGGTTGTAGGGCCCAGTTTTCTCAGGGTGGTCTTGTATTCCCTAGCAAATCCAATGTAGCTTCATACTGTCCATTTCTCCTAAAATGTCATGTAGCCCTTACTTGAATAGAAGTCTGAAACAATTCTTTTTCATATTTTAAGAACTGTGCATCAGTTGAACTGAACTATAGGATTGCTTATTTGTTGAAAATCAAAAAAAAAGAAGGAAATGAATTTTAGGCAGGATGAAAGGCTACTCTTGCCTATTTTCATACCTGTATTCTTGCATGTGAAGTGCTTTGATGGGCTAACCACTTTATCATTTTATTGCACTTTATTACATCATAAATTTTTATATCTTGCTAACGATCCTACAGGAAGCTTAATTGTTTATAGGAACATCTTAATTAACTGGAGTTCAGCAGGTTAAGCAGAACACAAATTGAAGGGGTTATAAATGAAACATGCTCAGCTCCTCTCATTTTACTCAGGATGCTCTGTTCAGATAATGAGGAGATGCTTCTGGGTCATAAGAATCCGGGATGCCTCAGCAAAACTCTCAACTGTTCTTCCTCCTCCTATTGTGTCATAGTGAGGACTTCTTCTAAGTGTGGGTGCTCCCCCCATACCCATCCTCCACCCCTCAGCCCTGCACTTGAATAGTAAAATCACTGGAAGAGATACTTGTGATGTTTAGAGAAATTCTGACTTGTATTCTGGGAGGCATAAAATGTTGCCTGTGCAACTCATTCCTCACCAGGGTTTGCCTTTCAGAAGGGTACAAATCTGTAACTCTTCAGAAGCTTGAGTTAATCTGTTATTAGTGAGCATATACCCAAAGCGTTGTATTTGTTGTTGTTTAGTTGCTAAGTCACGGAGAAGGCGATGGCACCCCACTCCAGTACTCTTGCCTGGAAAATCCCATGGACAGAGGAGCCTGGAAGACTGCGGTCCATGGGGTCGCTGAGGGTTGGACACAACTGAGTGACTTCACTTTCACTGTTCACTTTCATGCACTGGAGAAGGAAATGGCAACCCACTCCAGTGTTCTTGCCTGGAGAATCCCAGGGATGGTGGGGCCTGGTGGGCTGCCGTCTATGGGGTCACACAGAGTCGGACATGACTGAAGCGACTTGCAGCAGCAGCAGCAGTTGCTAAGTCATGTCTGACTCTTTGCGATCCCTTGGACTTACAGCCCACTGAGCTCTTCTGTCCATGGGATTTCCTGGACAAAAGGATACTAGAGTGGGTTGCCATTTCCTTCTCCAGGGGATCTTCCCTACCCAGGGATTGAACCCACCTTCCTACATTGGCAGGCAGATTCTTTACCACCGAGCCACCAGGGAAGCCCAAGGTATTGTATCAGTTCAGTTCAGTCAATCAGTTGTGTCCTAGTCTTTGCAACCCCATGGTCTGCAGCACACCAGTCCTCCCTGTCAGTCACCAACTGCCGAAGTTTACCCAAACTCACGTCCATTGAGTTGGTGATGCCATCCAACCATCTCATCCTCTGTCGTCCCCTTCTCCTCCTGCCCTCAGTCTTTCCCAGCAACAGAGTCTTTTCAAATGAGTCAGCTCTTCACATCAGGTGGCCAAAGTATTAGAGTTCACCTTCAACATCAGTCCTTCCAGTGAACACCCAGGACTGATCTCCTTTAGGAGAGAGGAAACTTACTACTGGGCTTCTCAGCAGATTGCTTACAAATCTATCCAGTTATGGCCATAATTCTTTCAAATATTTTCTATACAAGTCAGGAAGCAACAGTTAGAACTAGACATGGAACAACAGACTGGTTCTAAATCCAGACTGTTCCTTGATACACAATGAAATCCCTCCTTTGGCCTCAAGATCTCCCAGCCTGCTTGTATGGTCAGGTGATCCTACAAAATTAAGTGCAAACACATTTAATTGAAAGAAGAGCTTTTTTGGACCTTAAGTTCAATTGGCCAAGGAACACAAGGCAACACTAGACCTGAGTGTCCAAAAGGGAAGCCACTATTTTCAAACTGAGCACTTGAGATATGGTTAGTCCCGACTGAGGTATGCTGTAAGTATGAAGTGTACACTGAAATTTAGAGATTTAATCTTAGGAAGGAAAAAAGAGTGTAAAATAGCTCAATGAAAATGGTTTTATGTGGTCTACTTGTTGTTCAGTCCTCAGTTGTGTCTGACTCTTTGTAACCACATGGACTGCAGCACCCCAGGCTTCCTTGTCCTTCACCATCTCCCAGAGCTTGCTCAAACTCATGTCCAGTTGAGTCCATGATGACATCTAATTTCATCCTCTGTCATCTCCTTCTCCTCCTGCCTTCAATCTTTCCCAGCATTAGGGTCTTTTATAATGAGTCGTCTCTTCGCATCAGGTGGCCAAAGGATTGGAGCTTCAGTCATTCCAGTGATTATTCAGGATTGATTTCCTTTAGAACTGACTGGTATGATCTCCCTTGCAGTCCAAGGGACTCCCAAGAGTCTTCTCCAACACCACATTTCAAAAGCATCAACTCTTTGGCACTCAGCCTTCTTTATGGTACAACTCTGACATCCATACATGACTACTGGAAAAATCACAGCTTTGATTATATGGACCTTTGTTGGCAAAGTAATGTCTCTGCTTTTTAATATGCTGTCCAGGTTTGTCATAGCTTTTCTTCCAAGGAGAAGCATCTTTTAATTTCATGCCTGCAGTCACCATCTGCAGTGATTTTGGAGCCCTAAAATATAAAGTCTGCCACTTTTTCCACTGTTTCTCCATCTATTTGCCATGAAGTGATGGGACCAGATGCCATGATCTTTGTTTTCTGAATGTTGAGTTTTAAGCCAGCCTTTTCACTCTCATCTTTCACCTTCATCAAGAGGCTCTTTAGATCCTCTTCAATTTCTGCCATAAGGGTGGTGTCATCTGCATATCTGATATTTCTCTCAGCAGTCTTGATTCCAGCTTGTGCTTCATCCAGCCTGGCATTTTGCATGATACACTCTGCATATAAGTAAGTGGTCTACATATTGGTGAAATATTTTATGTATTGGACTAAATAGAAAATATTTTTGAAAAACTAGTTTCAGTGTTGGTTTTTTGCTTTTTAAATGAGATTGGCTTCCCAGGTGGCACTAGTGGTACCCACCTGCCAGTGTAGGAGCCGTACAAGACATGGGTTCGATCCCTGGTTCAGAAAGATCCTTGGAAAAGGAAATGGCAACCCATTCCAGTACTCTTGCTTGGGGAATCCCATGGACAGAGGGCCCTGGCAGGCCACAGTCATAAGGTTATGAAGAGTCAGACACGACTGAAGCAGCTGAGCACTGAGAGAGATTTAAAATTACATATGTGACTTGAATCGTTTATGTTAGGCATGGCTGTTGTGGATCTCACTGTGAGATCGTGTGTTTGATTAACCTGGTTTGCTGGTAGAGTAGTTAAAATTGGTGTGAGAATCCTAACATCCCCTATCCCGGCTCCTTTCCTTCCTTCACTCAGTCCTTTGTGCTTTCACATGTGCTGTGCTGTTGATGGTTGCTCTGCCCTGGTCATCAGGGAAGCTGGACCTCCTTGCCCCCAGAAGCAATAAAGTCTTTCCTTCTGTATTGTTGTTCAGTTGCCCAGTCACGTGCTGCTCTTTGTAACCCCATGGACTGCAGTATGCCAGGCCTCCATGTGTCTCATCATCTCCCGAAGTCTGCGCAAGTTCATGTCCATTGCATCGGAGATGCCATCCAGCCATCTCATCCTCTTACACACTCTTCTGCTCTCAATCTTTCTCCGCATCAGGGACTTTTCCAATGAGCCAGCTGTTCACATCAAGTGACCAAAATACTGGAGCTTCAGCTTCAGCATCAGTCCTTCCAATGAGTATTCAGGGTTGATTTCCCTTCAGATTGACTGGATTGATCTCCTTGCTGTCCAGGAGACACTCAAGAGTCTTCTCTAGCACCACAGTTTGAAGGCATCAGTTCTATATAGTATCAGTATATTTCACTGAGACCAGAAGGGTAGTTTCTATAATACCAACCCCTCCACTAGCTTGGGACCTCAGGAAAAACACTTCATCTCTGGGTGCTGATACCCACTGCAGCATCCCGCACATGAGGGAGTGAGGTAGCACATGGCACGAAGGATTATGGGAATCTCCTGCATGTACCTAAAAGTCTCTGATTTCTGATTGCCAGTTTCTTTCCCAGCAGCCTCAAGCACAGCCTGCAAACACCTCACCCTGCCTTTAGCTCTGTTTTTGTGTTTCTTTATCAGTCCTTACTCTTGTTTTCATCTTTGTTCCTCTGTGCGTCTTCAAGCAACAAAACAAGTGAAAGGTAGGTGGAAGGTTTCAGTAGCCTACCCAACCAAGAAGTAAATTTTAGAGAAGTTAAATTTGTTTGATCATTAACAGATATTGGCATTTTTGTTTTATTCAGAAGGTCTCTCTTGAGCTAAATATTTTTCACTTTTTATTTAGTAGCTCTTCAATACTCCTTTGCCTGCAAAAATCTGAGGGTAAGAAATTCTCCCCTCCCCCGCTTTGGCTGTTCATGTTTTCCACTATCAGTAAAAATTAAAAAACAAATCAACCTCTCACATAAAAGAAAACACCTGTTTGGCTTGGAGAATCTGGCCAGGGAGGTCTTTTTCCTGACGGGCCAAAAGCGACCATCACAGGGCCCTTTATAAAAAAAAAAAAAGTCATTTTTTTCCTTTATTTCATATGAGCATTGGCAGAAACTCTGACAAGCAGTTCTTCATATTTTATTATGTTCTTGTCTGCAGAATCTCTGTCAGGCAAAAACCTTGTCAGCGGAAAACCTGTCGTGGGATCAGAGGAGACAAAAACAGGTGTCACATAGGCAGTCAAAACTGAAGGAAAAAAAGATTAGGCTAAAGAGAGAGAGGCAGACAATTACATTAATGCCATTGCTTTTATCTTATAGATGTGTGTTATTATCTCGGGGTGCTGAGTGCGCAATTGCCTCAAAGAAAAGTAGACAGGAGACAAGGGGAAACTTGATAGTTATTAACTGAAGAGGCAGTGTGTCAAAGCTGGATGGGGTTCAAAGTTTTGCAAGGGGAAAAAAACTGCAGGCAGCCAGCAACGGCTGTGTGGTTCTGCTTTCGGCTACATAAACCTAGTAGCAATCTAACATTTTCAACTTGGAAGCAGATCATAGAGAAAAAAATTAATGAAAGATTTCATTTGGAGGTTTGAGGGGGGGTTAACATTTATCCTATAGACATGGACTGAATCATAGTCGTTTCTCTCATAAAATCTTGCTTCGATGTGAGACATGAAGACAGGCATTTGTCAGTTCAGCTTTGTTGTTTGGATATGTTTAAAACACCTATTATCAACACACTTTTAATTAAAAAAAGCTATTAAGAAGCCCTTTTACTAAGTGTGAACATCTGTATGTGCAAGCTGTAAATTAGGAGATCACATATGTGTGCCTCAGTCAGAGACTAAATGAACTTGGCAAGTGTTTTCTATTACTGGTTTTTAAATACAGTAAAATATCTACAGGAACAATGGTTACACTTGAGATTTTGGATCTTCAAAAAAAAGGTGCCTGTTGATCCTGATGAATAGACTTTGTCTTCTAATTAGACATTAGAGTCGTTATTATGAAATTGGTAACCAGGATTCACTGGGCTAACCAGTATCTCCCTTGTTTCTTTGTTCATGTCATTTCAGGAGACTTCTTTTTCTCAAAAGTTGGTCTCCATGAAATATTTGTGATGGTAGAAAATAGTTTCACTTTGCAAGTGGCTTAAACTCTGAATGCTATTTTGCCTTTTTGATAACTCAGTGTCAAAGAGCCAACTGATAGCAAATGGGATGGGAACTTTTAAGGTCTTCCTCTCTGCTCAGCCGTACATCGATGATATTAGTGAAAAAATCAGCAAACATTGCTTTAGTCCTTAACATTTTCTGCTCATGAATTTAAAAATTGGTTAGTTTAGCCTTTTCCTAAGACAGCCTTCTTAGCCCTTTTTTATGAGCAAATCTGTATAGAGAGGTCTTTTATCCCGCCAGTCACTGATGCAAAGCAGTTTGATACTTGATATATGCATTAAGCAAATCCAGCAATCCAGAAGAAAACACACGTCAGTGTCAAAAGTGTGTGTGATAGCCCAGAGTTTCAAGGGATTACAGTGGGGGAAAGAGAGATTGATTATAGATTTAGAGTGAGATTTCAGACTGACTTACTGGGAGAGGGAAGGAAAAATACTTGTGACACAAAGGTGACGTTCAAAAAAAAAGACTGAATATAATCATTTCTTTCTTTTAGGTGTTTTCTACCAAGTGCTGGCTTTTGTATCACTGTTCTCTCTCTAGGTTTTGAAATACTTCTTCACTGCTGTGGTAGAGTTTAAAGCACATATTCTATCAAAAATAAATATGACTTGCATTTGCAATATTTCCATAATGAAGTTTCTGATACAGATCTATGCTACTTCAGGAAAATTAGTCTTTAAAGTTAATAAATTGGGAGTAGGGTGATTATTCTGTTACAGGATTCATTTTTTTGTTTGTTGAATAGAAGGATATTCAGCAAACAAAATATGCTTATTTCAGTAGTTACTTTTAAAGGGGTATGTTTTGTAGTCGGTGTGCATTTAATTCATTGATCTGTGAATTATATAAAGCAGGGTTTTGTGTAGTCAGCTCTCAGCTCTCCCTGGTAACTAGAGACTGGATAGAACAACAGCTGGAATAATAATAATAACAATAATCCCCAAACCTGATCGCAGCAGGCAGATTCAGTTATCTAGACTTACTGTCAAGCTTGCAGATTGCATTTCCTCTTTCTGCTTAACCACCTACTCATGGAGATGCAGATGAGGAGAGACACACCCCCAAAAGTGGGCCTTGAAAGGAAAAGGAAGAAGGAAGAGAAGTACAACCAAGATCTGTTTAGTCTCTTAGCCAAGAGATTGAGCGTTGACAGTCTACTTCTACGTGTGCCTCAGTCAGACTTTAATGATTTCCAAAGTCTGTTGTGAGGACTGTATTATTCATAAGGCCACAGGGGGGGAAATGCCAATCAGTTTGAAATATTACCTATATAGTCTCAAGTGGAGCTCAGATTCTACCCTGGACTAATTGTGAGTGTGTGTGTGTGTGTGTGTGTGTGTGCATATCCATATACACCCAAAGCTGCATGTCAAATAGGGAGCAGTTAAAATCTGTGGGACAGTTGGGGCTCATTGGAACTCCTTCTGTCCCCCTTTCCTCTCTACAGTGTAGGTTCACTTTCCTAATGGACCATAAGAGTATTTATTACTTATCCCTCATGTATTAAGAGAAAAAAAAAAAGATCAAGGACTCTTCACATAAGGCATACAGGGTATAGTAATGCAATCAGGGTTTATGAAGGCTCAGCAGAGGTGTCTGTTTTGTTTTTTTTCTTCTTTTGACTTAAAAACACTGACACACTATTTGTTCAAGTAAAAAAAATAAGCCTTTCACATATAAGGACTGACGGTTTTTATCACCAGGCTTGGGGATCAACTCTTTCAGCTCCATATCATTCCTTTTCTTCTTTCCTTAAAAAAAAAAAACTAAAAACAAGCCTTCTCTCTCTTTGATGTTAAATATCCTAATTAATTCCATCTTGACAGTTACAGTTAGAAAGTTGTGACTTAAAGGGAACATGAGTTATTTTGTACTTAATTTGCTCCCAGTTTGCACACTTGTGTCTCCCCAAAGTAGTGGGTAAAATGTGCAGATCTAAATATTACTTCAAGTCTGACGTGTTTTTCTCTTAGTAACAGTCGTGGTCCGCCTTCCTCATCAATCACCTGACTCACTGAAAAGTTTTTAATGTGTCACCATTGCCATTTGTTACTGTTCTCCTTCAGTGTGACAGCTATTACTAGGAACTAGCTCACAACCTATGGTAGGTTAATCCTTTGCCTTGCACTCTGACGCTCTTGCCTAGTAAGAAAGCTGAGTCTTATAATGGGAAAGAATTGATGTTCTAATGATTCCAGAGGGCCCCTTTATGATGAAATTCTAAATACGCAAAATCCCATTAAACCTGTAGAAGTTCATGGGCTAGCTACATTGAAATGACATATCATTATATTGGGTATAGTGTGCATATTATAAAGTGTGGCATAATTGGAAATTATTGGTCATATTAGCAACCGTGAAGAGCCACCCACCCTCATAAATTCAGAGGTTATGGTCTGGGTACTTGAAGTAGGAAAGGGAACAATATTCTGATTATAAGTAATCACAACTTAAAAAATCTGACCCCAGAAATTGCCCTAATAAAATTCTGTTGCGAACAGCTGTTTTATTTGACTCTTAAAGTAATTGTGGAAAGAATTCCATAAAACAGCCCTTCAAAGACACATTGAAATGTTAACCTCTTAGAGATTAAAGTAGTATGCTAAGACCCAGAGCTCCTACAAGCTGACCACTTGATGCTATTATAATTTGGATCCTAAGGGGAGTTGGGGCAAGAGACTGGAGTTCTCAAAACAATTAGCTTTGCAATTTAGGGCTCACGTGGCTTTCTCTCAAAATCAAAGAATAAGGCTTCTTTAATTTTTTTCACTTGTAAAATTGTTTCAAATTAGTATTTGAAATTTTAAAAATATCCAGGACAGGACTGGAAATTAGTAAAATAGAAGGCTTTCTTTTAGACTGTTTTCATACAAATTTTTAATTTTAAAGTAGTATGCTAAGACCCAGAGCTCCTACAAGCTGACCACTTGATGCTATTATAATTTGGATCCTAAGGGGAGTTGGGGCAAGAGACTGGAGTTCTCAAAACAATTAGCTTTGCAATTTAGGGCTCACGTGGCTTTCTCTCAAAATCAAAGAATAAGGCTTCTTTAATTTTTTTTCACTTGTAAAATTGTTTCAAATTAGTATTTGAAATTTTAAAAATATCCAGGACAGGACTGGAAATTAGTAAAATAGAAGGCTTTCTTTTAGACTGTTTTCATACAAATTTTTAATTGTCTTACTCTGCGAAGTAGGTGGCTTTGAAAAACCATTCTGTTTGGCTCGCTTTTCATTGTATTGAATGGCTATAAGCTTCACACCACCATGCCCAAGCAGCTATTTGGTGGAGTCTACTGGACATCAGGGCCTGGAGTGTTAGAGCATATTCCTGTGGAAACCACCTAAGTCACTTGAATTTGGCTTTTAAAGAAAGTTATGTTTAAAAAAAGTTGTGGAAAACTAAGAACTATAAACTATCAGTGAGAGCCAATTTTCTAGGATCAGTGAAAAGCACTTTTATACTCCAACATTAAGGAAAAAAAAGTATCTGAATATGTTCTTATTTCTATGACCTTCACAGAAAATATTGGAAGTGAAGTCTGTAGAGTTACAGGTTTACATTTATTTTAATTTATTTGAAGGTTTGGGGAGTAATTCCTGTTATTAAAAATTGAAATAAAAAAATAGTTATTCACATTTCATTTGATAGATGCAAGTTCTTTTATAACCACCCCTCACACACTACCAGTACTATTTTATACATTTGAAAACTGAATTTTATAAAGGGCATTACTTTGTTCTTTAAGTTAGCAATGTAGTTAAAAGTATATATTGCTTCACATTTATTACATATTTTGCATTACATTTTACACTTATTTTACATTTAAATTACATACTTCCATTAATGAACCACAAATATGCCGGCTGTTGTCCTTATGGTGATTCTGTTCTTGTCAGAAATGAGTTTTCTTCACACTGATTTATGTGTCTTGTGGCTTAGCCACCACTATCCTTTGAAAAGCTATAGATTCTATCAAAGTGTTTATTGAAATTATATCCAGGCCTTAATTTTTCCTTTGTCTTATAGCCAGAAAATTACCAGTTTAAGCTTCTGTTTTGGACATTTTAAAGAAATCCAGGTAAACTATGTTTCCTCAATAACCTAATTCATAGTTTAAGAAGCTCTTACAGTATGAATTTCTACCACCTTTTTACTAGAATGCCTGTTGAACCCCATGGACAGAGGCACCTGGCAGGCCTTAGGGTCACAAGGAGTCGGACACAGCTGAAGCAGCTTAGCACACACACACATCCATATTGTGCAGTTAAACCCTATTCTTTTTCCCAATAAAATGCTGTATACTAAAAAGAGGTTAATTTACCTGTTTGCTTTTTCTCTTTTCCTCCAGACCTCTTACAAAAGAAAAATAGTATTTTCTTTGTAGATGCTCTTATAATATTATTGTGTTGGCTGTTCTTTGACCCTCTTTCAAAGTCTGTACACTTGTCCTTGGTATCCAAAGGGATTTGGTTCCAGAACCTGTACAGATGTCAAAATCCATAGATGTTCAAGTCCCATATATAAAATGCTGTAGTATTTGTATACAACCTGTGCTGCTGCTGCTGTTGCTGCTAAGTCACTTTAGTCATGTCCAGCTCTGTGCAACCCATAAACAGCAGCCCACCAGGTTCCCCCATCCCTGGGATTCTCCAGGCAAGAACATTGGAGTGGGTTGCCATTTCCTTCTCCAATGTGTGAAAGTGAAAAGTGAAAATGAAGTCACTTAGTCAGTGAAAGTGAAGTCACCCATATAACCTATGCACATCCTCCCAAACCTGTCATATATTTTCATCATCTTGTAATACCTAATGCAATGTAAATGCTATGTAAATCATTGTAAGCGTAATGTAAATGCTGTGTAAGTAGTCTTAGAGTATGGAAAATTCAGGTTTTGCTTTTTGGAAATTTATGGAATATTTTGTATGTGGATATTTTCCATCCATGGTTGATTGAGTCCATGGATCAGTACCCATTGATATGGAGGAGGACTGGCTCTACCGTATCTTTTCCTATAGCTAGGAGACCCTAAATCTAGCATGTGGATCACAAACTTAGTGATCTGTACTGTGATTCTCATAATGTCTGTTCATTATGATCCAGTCTCTGCACCTTGATATTAAGCTTGTTTTCTTTAATATCACTAGATCTCATACTGATTTTACCTAGAAATCCATGGATGCCCCCAAATAACACTTGAAGTTGTAGGAAAGGGAATAAATTATGCAGCTTCAGTCAGTGCCTGCTCAACTAGCAGCCCCACCTCACTTCTTAAACTGCCATAATTACCTTCCCCCACTGTTTTCAAAGGAGTATAAAGAGCAAAACATCTCTTTTGAGAAGACTGACTTGAAAACTGACTGTTCTTTCTGTGTTAGGCCAGAGAGACCAGAGGCAGGCCATACCACACCAGACCAGCCAGGAGTCACTTTCACTAGTGGACTTAGGAGAGTCTAAAAGTCTATACTACTGTGGTAGAAGTTAGTCCAAAGAGGAGGGGTAGATCCAGGGGAGCTGCAGTGGAAACGTTCACAGTCACTCACTTTGAATGTTCATGGTATGTAAAGGTCAATGGAAAAGCAATAGCAAAATAGAAACTTTTAACTCTAGCATAACCTCAACTATATAGAGTTACACAGTTGGACCATAAAGAAGGCTGAGTGCCAAAGGATTTTGAACTGTGGTGTTAGAGAAGGCTCTTGAGAGTCCATTGGACTGCAAGGAGATCAAACCAGTCCATCCTAAAGAAATCAGTCCTGAACATTCATTGGAAGGAGTGATGCTGAAGTTGAAATTCCAATACTTTGGCTACCTGATGCAAAGAACTTACTCATTGGAAAAGACCCTGATGCTGGGAAAGATTGAAGGTGGGAGGAGGTGGTTGGATGACATCACCTAGTAGATGGACATTAGTTGGAGCAAAATCTAGGAGATGGTGATGGACAGGGAAGCCTGGCATGCTGCAGTCCATGGGGTCGCAAAGAGTCAGACACAACTGAAAGACTGAACAACAACCACCATATAGAATTATGGATTGAAGAAAATAGATGCAGCTACATCAATGTGTAGGCAAATAGTGCCTTTGGTTGGTGGGATTATGTATGTTGTCTTCTGCTTGTTTTTCTTGAATTGATATTTTTTTCATTGAGTATCTGTGACATCTTCATTAAAAAAAGTACAACGGGAAAGGTTTGATTTTTAAGCATTTTGGCAGAGTTTCTTACGCTTCCCTTTCACAGTAAAGGAGTCAAGGACATGTTTGGAGTTTAGAGCACAGAGCTTGGGTAGAACTCAACTTACAGGTTAGGGGTGGCCAGTGTAGTGCCAGAGTAGTTGGATTGCTAGAGGCGGATGACCTCAGGTGGATAGCTGGAGAGGTGGTGCCTCTGGAATCCTGACGGGTCCCAGGCGTCTTAGTTGATTTCCCGTCCAAATCCTCCAGACTCAAAAATCTCAGTCATCCTGTAACTCTGACTCATCTTCACTTCAAGTATCTGTTTTCTTCCCCATACTTGTTAGCTTGGTCTCAGTTCTTTGTTCTCCTTTTCTTTCTCCTTGTCCTGTGGTAGCGGTCTTCAGGTTGTTGGCTAGCTTGCCCCCAAAAGAATTTTGAAAAGAAAAAGCCAACCTAATATTTTTGTACATTAAGTAACTTGCCAAGGTCATAAGCAAATTGGTGGCACAGCTAATGTTTGAACCCTTGGTGTCTGGCTTTAGAAACTCTGTTCTCAGTCTGGAGGACAATGAGCACTCTTTAAACATCGGGAACTTTAAGTCATTGCTCTAAGTCATTATTTTTTCTCCTTAACTCTTGTTTCCAGTTCACCGTCTCCAAATAACATTACCAAAAGTGAAATCATATGTTCATTGGAAAGTCTTTTATCATTCATGCCTGCAGGGAAAATTAAGAAAATAAGATACTATATAAGTGGAAATTGTATTGTTTACTTTTGATCATGAAGAGAAATAAGATCAAAGTAATATAAATATTACAGATTTTCCTAACTTATTAAATATAAAGTGAATTTTTGTCAGAAATGGATCTGTCAATAAAATGGATAGGGCAATGAATTGTTTTCTTCCCCGATTAGTTCATGGGTCAGTAAATGAATGGATCTTATTGGAAGAAAGAGAAAATGTACACCCTCGGTTCCTTCCCCATTTTTGCAGATCTAAGTGCTTGGCCACCTGTTCACATGAATAGGTACGACCTGAAACTATACATTGTCATTCAGTTCTTAGGAATCAGTTCAGATAATGTGCCAACAATTACAGAGTGATCAGTTAGTTTTGTTAAGAGGGAAGGAATGCAAGTCATCCAACTTATTACTCAGATGTTGTTAGTCATTTACTTTCTCAATTTCTGCACTAACAAGACATGATGAGTGCCTGTTTATAAATTTAGCCATGAATATTTCATTTAGAGGCATATCATTTATTATTGTATACACCAAAAAGATTGAGAAAATAAAAATACTATGTTATTCAAATGACTTCTGCAATATATCTTTTTTTAAAGGAGATAATTTTATTACTGCAGATTTAGCTATCATAATTGATGAAAATTTCCACCAGTGCTCATGGTCAAATCAGCCTGCCAAATCAGACTTAATTATCATTGAAAAAAAATGAATTCACATTTCAATTCAAATGAATGTATTAGTATACATTTTGAGAAATATTAATAAGAATCAATAAAGTATGGGCTGCATGTCATAGGATAGTTTGCTAAAACAGTCCAGAATAAAATGTGGAGCTACTAAAGTTAACTTACTAAGTACACAATAGAAATGCTATTTCTCATTACTTAATTACTAATGATGTGCTATAAAGTATAACTTTTTTTATGAAGTGAGGAATATGTTAAAATGTAAAATATTACTTTGATAATGCAGTTGGTTTCATCTGTGTATCACTGTCTGGTGTTGGACTTTAGGAACGAGATAGATAAGACTCATATTTTATAAAAACATGGTCAAATTTATAATGAATTTAATGAAAGGAGTTATTGCTAAAAATGAAGTGCTTTGGCATTTAGATCATAGTTTATTAAAATTTTATCTCTATTAAGAGGATGTAGATATTCAAAACTTTATAAGATGCAAATGATGCTTAATAATAACCAAAATAAATATTTTGACAGCACTTGATTAAATGGGTAGTAATTACCTTATTAAATAATAAACATTGTTTCTGAAAGACATCATGTAAAATTCATATCCACAGGTTTTATTCAGTGTATCAACAGATTTCATAGGTCTGAGAAAATATTCAAACTGAATTTAAAAGAGTGGGCATCACATGTGCTTGGGGGCTTTACTTCCCAGGTGGTGGCACTTCCTGGGCGTGCATATCAGGAATAATTGAAAAGAATGGAGGGAAAAGCCCTTTTCAGCATTGGACATTTTTGCTTTGCTCTCATAGGATACTTTCTAAAAAGTGATACATTATCATATATAAGAATTCAGAAGGTGACTGCATGACTGTTGCCCCATTTTACATAATGTCTGAATTCTGAATATTTCAGCATAGACCCAAATACCAGGTTCTGGTTACCCTTTACTTGCATAATCAGGGAAAGAGGGCCCTTGCCTAGGTTCCCAGTGCTTTTACTAATCATTAAACACGGCTTCACAAAGCAGTTCAAACTGGCCATTGTTTTGGCACCAGGAGAGCTTTACACACTAGGCCAGTGCACTGACTGAGTCAAGGCAGAGTGTGCCTTTATTTGGTCAAGAAGAAACAGTATAGTTTTCAAAGGAGGATTCGAGGTGGATAATCTGCATGGATGGGCTTCCCTGGTGGTTCAATAGTAAAGAATCCACCTGCCAATACAGGTGACGTGGGTTTGATCCCTGGGTTGGGAAGATCCCCTGGAGAAGGAAATGGCAAGCCACTCCAGTAATCTTGTCTGGGAAATCTCATGGACTGAGGAGCCTGGTGGGCTACAGTCCATGGCATTGCAGTGAGTCACACATGACTGAGTGACTAAACAACAGTCTGCATGGACAGGCAGGTCTGTTCTCAGGGGGATTCATTTTGGGAAAGAATAGTATGGGATTTCAGGATCGGGAAGCTGAGTCCATGTGTCTGCATATCTCTGAAAGGCCCATGCATACCTCAGGTTTATGCAGATCATCATTTGAAGTCCAGCGGCTTCCCTGGTGGCTCAGATGGTAAAGAATCTGCCTGCAGTGCAGGAGAGACCCAAGTTTGATCCCCAGTTTGGGAATATCCTGGTGTGAGAAAGGAATGGCTATCCACTCAGTAGTCCTGCCTGGAGAATTCCATGGATAGAAGAGCTTAGCAGGCTCCAGTGCATGGGATCACAGAGTCAGACACAATTCAGCAACTAGCACACACACACACAAACCTACACAAGGCATCTCATAGTAGAGCACTGCAAACATTTCCTACCCTTTTCGCTTAGCTCTCGGTCATCTTGCCCTTTGACTCATCTCTGTGGTTTTCAGTGATGTGTCGGTGTTAGGGGTGTATGTCAGCATCACCTGTGGTAATTTTTCTTTTTTAAAAAAATACTGTTTATTTATTTGACTGTATCCAGGCATAGTTGTGGCACGCAGGATCTTCACTGCGGCGGCAGGAGCTGCCGTTGCAGTGCTCAGGCCTCTCTCTAGTTGTGGCATGTGCGATCCAGAGAACGTGAGCTCGGTAGTTAAACAGCACCGGGCTTAGTTGCCCCATGGCCTGTGGGATCTTAATTCCCCCACTAGAGATGGAACTCACATCCCCTGCATTGCATGGCCAATTCTCAACCCCTGAGCCACCAGGGAAGTCCCAGTAGTTTTTCAAATGAACCTTGACCATCTCCCTTTCAACCCTCTTCTTTAGGGGTTGTGGCTGTGAGCCAAGTTGCCCCAGCTGACAACTGTTCCTTTAAAGAAACCTCTGGACTCTCATCAGAGTTTTACATCTAAAATTATGTCATTTTAATCTTATGAAATATTTAGCATGTTCTATGACCAACCTAGATAGCATATTGAAAAGCAGAGACATTACTTTGCCAACAAAGGTCCATCTAGTCAAGGCTATGGTTTTTCCAGGAGTCATGTATGGATGTGAGAGTTGGACTGTGAAGAAGGCTGAGTGCCGAAGAATTGATGCTTTTGAATTGTGGTGTTGGCGAAGACTCTTGAGAGTCCCTTGGACTGCAAGGAGATCCAACCAGTCCATTCTGAAGGAGGTCAACCCTGGGATTTCTTTGGAAGGACTGATGCTAAAGCTGAAACTCCAATACTTTGGCCACCTTATGCGAAGAGCTGACTCTTGGAAAAGACCCTGATGCTGGGAGGGATTGGGGGCAGGAGGAGAAGGGGATGACAGAGGAAGAGATGGCTGGATGGCATCACCGACTCGACGGACATGAGTTTGGGTGAACTCCGGGAGTTGGTGATGGACAGGGAGGCCTGGCGTGCTGCAATTCATGGGGTCCCAAACAGTCGGACACAATTGAACGACTGAACTGAACTAAACTGATATCCTATTAACCAGAAATAAAATTATAACCTTTCCAGCGATTTTGGCTTGCAGTGTTAAGGTTTCTTTCAGACTGCTTATCTGACTTTTCTGTACCCATCTTCCGCCTGTGGGCCGCAGGTTTGTCATATCCATTGGATATTCGGTTCTCTTACACACGTCTCATTAGTGCTGTGGTTCTCAAAGTATGGTCCCTGGCCAGCAGGATCAGTGTCCAGTGGAGGCTTGTTAGAAATACTGTTTCTTGGCCCCCACCCCTGACCCAGTGAATCAGAAACTCCAGGGGAGGGTGACCCAGTGATCTGATCTATGTTTTAACAAGCCCTTTCTGCTGATTCTGAGAAACACACAGTGTTTGAGAATCCCTACCTTAGTCCCATCTACCTGGACTGCCACCTTCCTTTCTTGCTTGGCAGTATCTTATAAGACTCTCCCTCCCCTGCAGAGTCGCCCTTTCTTCTGTGTCCGTCAGTACTTCATCATATTTCTTTTATAGCATAGACGACGAGAGTGTCTGCATGCAGCTCCTGCCTTGGGGATGAGTTGTTAAGTGCCAGTGAGTGAATGCATGTATGCATGAATGAAGCAGAAGAGCGCGTTCGGAGGAGTGGTGATCAATAAGGTCAGCTGCTATGGCGAGATCATGGAGAATAATGAAGGGAAGAGCGATCGGATTTTGTAGGAAGGCAGGTGATGGTGACCTTTGAAATGCTTGCTTCAGCAGAGTGATGGGCAGGAAGCCCAGACTGCTGGCAGTTAGGGACTTCCAGCATGATGAAGACTTGCACATTACTAGAGTTGCTTATCGACTGTTATCTGAACATGCAGTAGCAACAGAATTTCTTGGGAGAAATAACTAAGTGACCTTAGGCCAGTTACTGACCCTCACAGAACTTGTAGGCAGTAATAGTAATGTCTTGTGTTCTTAATCTTTTTAAAGGATTAAACAGGATCATTGTAACCTTAGAATGATGCCTGCCTGACATTTAGTTCGTACTTAAATGGTCATTTCCTTTATTTCCGCCCCCCCCCCATACAACAATTATTTTTATTTATTAATGTTGCTGATGGTGTCCATCACCCTTGGCAAATTTGTGTGAGATATAAAATTGTTAGGGACACCCTCATTCCAGTCACTGGAGATACTGTGAATTGCCTTTGGCCTGGAACTAACATACCTTTAGTTGAACTGCTGACAGCTTCTTTGAAATCCATGTTATCTAGCTGAAAGAATACCCACAAAAGGTAGTTGTCTTAGTGAAGGCTCTTAGATACAAATTACAGAATCCTACTTCCAGCAGAGGTAGGAAGAGAGAAAGGGAGAGAGATTTTGTTGGCTCGTGTAACTGAGAAATAACTGTGTCTTCTGCAACTGTATCTTCTGGCTCAAGCAGCGTTGTTAGTCCTTAGTCTTTCTCCAGCCATTCTGCAGCCCACCTGTCCTCCACGTGACTCTCATTCCCAAGCATATTTGACAACTACCGATTTGAAGGAGGGAAAACTCCCCACAGTTCTAACTGAAACCCTGGATTCAATATCGCTCTTCAGACTTAGGTCACTTGCCCTTTCTTAAACTGGTTTTTATGGCCAAGGAACTGGGAGGTGCTGGTTTTCCAGGCCTGGCTTCAGGGATATTCCATTGTATGAAATAAATTGTAGTGAGTGTAGAAGAAGAGGAGCTCCCTGAAGGGAAATCTGGTTTCTGTACCTGTACCCAGAATGAAGGGGAAGCACAGCTGGAGGAACAACTGATATCATCTCGTTGTATAGAAAAATGCTTTTCTTTTCTTTCTTTTTTTTATTTTTAGAATTTAATTGATTTTTATTTTTTAGTTGTTTTGCTTTACAATACTGTATTCGTTTTGCTATACATTGACATGAATCAGCCACGAGTGTACATGAACTCCCAATCCCAACCCCCATCTCCCCACTCCCGCCCCACACCTTCTCTCTGGATTATCCCCGTGCATCAGTCCCAAACATCCTGCATCCTGCATTAAACCTAGACTGGCGATTCGTTTCACTTATGATATCATACATGTTACATTGCCACTCTGCCAACTCATCCCACCCTCTCCCTCTCCCACAGAGTCCAAAAGGCCGTTCTATACATCTGTGTCTCTTTTGCTGTCTTGCGTACAGGTTTATCATTACCATCATTCTAAATTCCATATATATGTGTAAGTATACTGTATTGGTGTTTTTCTTTCTGGCTTACTTCACTCTGTATAATCGGCTCCAGCGTCATCCACCTCATTAGAACTGATTCAAATGTATTCTTTTTAATGGCTGAGTAATACTCCATTGTGTATATGTACCACAGCTTTCTTATCCATTCATCTGCTGATGGACATCTAGGTTGCTTCCATGTCCTGGCTATTATAAACAGTGCCGCGATGAACATTGGGGTACACGTGTCTCTTTCAATTCTGGTTTCCTCGGTGTGTATGCCCAGCAGTGGGATCGCTGGATCATAAGGCAATTCTGTTTGCAATTTTTTAAGGAATCTCCACACTGTTCTCCATAGTGGCTGTACTAATTTGCATTCCCACCAACAGTGTAAGAGGCTTCCCTTTTCTCCACACCCTCTCCAGCATTTATTGCTTGTTGACTTTTGGATCGCAGCCATTCTGACTGTGCTTCTGAGAACTCCAGGGGTCCCACTGAGATGCTTGAACAGGAAGGGAAGAGATAGTAACTCATAATGGGAAGTTGTCAAATTCATGTCCACTCAAGCTTTACCAAGAGTAGCTTCACCTTCATATATTTTTATGTCCAATTTCTGGTAACAATTTTGTTTGAAAAAGGAATTTTGGCAAAACAATTGGTATAGGACAGTCTTAACAGAGGGTTGGCCATAGCTCATAAAGGTGGGAGACCATCTTTCCCCATTCCATCCTGAACAAGCTCTTGCTCTGCTTTCCCTTCATTCCCATTGGCTCAAATTTCTAACCTGCCTGAGCTCCAGTCTTGATTTCCCGCACAGTCAGACCTAGGAAGAGCATAACCTTAGGCAGAGTCCAGTTCTCAGCTTACTATGACAATTTTAAAAATCATTACTGAACCCTTTGCTTACCAAGGAGACATCCCCCTAAAGTTGTTGACCACTTGGTGACTCAGTACCATCCAGCAGTTATAAAGCAGAAAGTTTTGATTTTGTTTAAGACATTTGAGCATAATCTTTGATTTGTTTATGCTGAAATTTGCAGTTGACATCAGCAAGCTGGGCAGCTTAATT
Source organism: Aepyceros melampus (assembly GCA_006408695.1). Taxonomy (NCBI): domain Eukaryota; kingdom Metazoa; phylum Chordata; class Mammalia; order Artiodactyla; family Bovidae; genus Aepyceros; species Aepyceros melampus. The sequence continues at coordinate 349,954 of SJXQ01007849.1, forward strand.
TTTCCAGCCTTCCTCTATGGCTCATCTTCGTGATAATTGCTGCTTAAATCACACACTAGGAGCTTTTTTCTGTATCAAATATTGACTTTTTAAACTGTTTGGCCCACCCTTTTATTTTTCATATCAGAACCCAAAATGTAAGCCAGGCACTTTTATTTGTTTAAATAAAATTATATTGAAACACAGACATGCCCATTAGTTTAAGTTTGCTTTTCTCTCTATAATAACAGAGGTGAGTAGTTGTGAAACTGGAGGCAAGACCCATAAACCTAAAATATTTACAGTCTAGCCCTCTACACAAAAACTTGTTGACCTCTACTGTCTAGTTACATGGCTTACAACAGTTCCTTCTTCTGGACATGTGACATGCTGAACAATAATGTCCTTTTATTTTCTTAAAAAGTGTTCAGTTAGTTATGACTGCATGGTCTCAGTTGCAGCACACGCGCTCAGTAGTTGCAGCGCGTGAGTTTCATTGCACCACGGCATGCGGGATCTTAGTTTCCTAAGACCACCGATGGAATCCACACCCCCTGTGTTGGAAGACAGATGCTCAACCAGTGAACCACCAGGGAAGTCCCCAGTCATGTCCTTTGAATACTCTTATTCTCTGATGGTCTCATAAGCGTACCTAGGGATAACTTCTGCCTTATCTGTTCCACCTGTGCTTTTTCAGTTCTTTGAACAGCCTCTCTTTGTACCCTCAACAGTTTAGTCCTCTTCATCCTCTAAAACTGGCAGCCCTTTTTAAAGAGTGGGAAGAGAGGGGGTGAACTTTACACCTGGCCCTAGAACACACTGGTACACACCCCTACATATACTCAAGGCGTAGATAACAAGGTGCCAGTCACATGGACAGAAAGCAGGTTGGGTTGTACTCTATGCTCCTGCTCCTCTACCTGATCTTCCCAGATTTCATATTTGTTGTGGTCACAGCAGTGTATCTTGTGAAGAAGAGTGTGATACAAGGAGTTTGATAAAGGGGAAGGGAGGAGGAGCAGATTCCACCCAAGCTGGATACTGGATTCTGTAAGCAGAGCAGCCACTGCTCAGAAGATGAGTAGTTAAGCTGTACTTGAAGAACAGGGATGATAATGCCTCTTTCCTGCCGTCTAAATGCCCTGTGGAGTGAGAGAAGACTTCAGTCCCTAGGCTTGTGAATCCCTTATCTTTCTAAAATGTTAAATTAATTTTTAAAGCTATTTATTCAAAGTTGACTTAACCACTAGAATAGGAAAGATCAGACAAATCAGCTGCAAGAAATGAAGTATGAGGAAACCCGAACTCTTTGACAAAGTATTCCTGGGAGTAAATGTGTTGAATGAAGCCAGCGGGTAAATGATAAGGGCCTTTACACTGTGGATGTAAGAAGGCAATTTATCAAGAGTACATGAACTCTCCAGTGACCACAAGTCAGGAAGAAACGAGAGTGGAGGAGGAGCCCTGAAAAAATACATTTGAAACACGAAAAATTGCATGTGTGTGCGTGTACTTTTAAATACTCGTATTAATATGCAGAAATACCGGTGTATTAAAAGAGGAGCTGCTCAGTGTGTGCACCTCTGGTAGCCTGCACTGCTCAGGGAGAAGGTTATCGGGAAGAGTGATTGAGGCATTCAACCAGACGTTGGTTAGAACTTGCAGAAACCTTGGGTGCTTGCAGGAGAATTAGGTGGATTTGAGCCCGGCGGTTGTTGTCTGATGCCCATTTGGGTGCGCATCTTTCAGGCTGTGTGTTTCTCTCTTTAAATCTCTAGCAGGTCATATCTGTATAATTCTGGCAGCTGATCCAGTGCTTTCGCCTTCTCTTTGGTTCAAAGGCCCTCTCATTCATTATGGCAGTCATCTTCGCAGCCTCTCTTTGAGCCCTGTGGATGGGACAATGCTGCATCTTAATGGGTCACTCTAGAGAAACTGAGTAAAAATGTCGTTTATCTGCAGTAGGGTTCTCAGTAACTCAGATAAGGATGGGGATGAGAATGAATAGCCTTATCTGGCTTTCAGAGCTAGGGCAGAGATGTGATTTCTCAAATTTGAGGAGAAAAAGGCCTGATTATTGAAATATTAGTTCCACTGAACATATTTACTCTGAGAATGGTCATCAGTTTTCTATGCTGAGATGATGCAGCTGAAATACACAGGAATTCTCATTCTTCGATTTTAGTCATTTTTTTTCTATTTTCATCTCATACGAAACCCTTTATCACAGCTGTTAATAAAGTACCTATTTATGACCTGAATTTCTTTTTTTGTTTGTTTATTTCTTCTGAATAACTTAGAGAATACTAAATCTAACAGGTAAACAGCAAGAGGGGCATTTTGGAGAACTGAGTCATGGAATAATTCCTCTTAGCTAATTCAGCTTAAGGTAAATGACCAGCCTCCATCTGGCCCCCAGAGGTCAGCTTTCCTTATTCCCTCTGGATTAACCTCTTACCCCTATACGTCCAAAGAACAACCTCCTCTTCCTTTTCAAGCCATCCAGCTATCTTAAGGGGTGAATCTTACTCAGAAAAGTGATGCTGGTTGAACGTGCAGTTGGGCCTGAGTTGGCAGCTGTGTATGTGTTCCTCCTTTTGGTGCAGGGACGGGGAACATCGTGGTGACTTGGGTTGAGCCGTCGTTCAATTAGCAAATTAATTGGGTTTTTAGTGCCAGCCACAGTCATTTAGAAGCCTCCACGGGGCTCTCTTCCTGCAAACCAAGTGTGTTTTGTGTCTGCTGTTGTCTGGACTTGATAAACACATGGAATACAAGAGCATAAACAAGTCGGGAGGAGGTGGGAGGAGCGCTGTGTGCATTGCACCGTCCGGTTTCGGTTGTGATCCAGGTAGAGAAATGGAGACCCAGACCCCTGTAACTTCCAGTAACTGGCCTCTCCTTTCTTTTATCTCTGCCCTCTCCTTTTCCCCTCTGCCTTCCCGCCACCCCTGGGCCTCCGGCGGGCCCACTGCAGCCTTGGATAAGCTCAGCACCCAGCACCTGTACCACCCCACCCAGGTGGAGATTGTGCAGTCCAACGTGGTGTTCGACATCAGCAGTCTGATGCTCTACGGCACGCAGGCGGTGCCCGTGCGGCTCAAGATCCTCCTGGACCGTCTCTTCAGCGTCCTAAAGCAAGAGGAGGTGCTCCACATCCTGCATGGCCTGGGCTGGACGCTGCGTGACTACGTCCGGGGGTACATCCTTCAGGTAGGGGGAGGCGCCAGAGTGGTGTCTTGGGGCCAGCTGGAGGAGGGCTGGGGTGGGAGCCCTGGGCCAGTCCTGCCCTCCCACCCCCCGCAGGCCCAGGCATGCATGCCCCATTCTGGTTAGCGTGGTCCTTCCGGCTGGCTGGGCAGGGGATTGGAAAGCAGGAACTGTGTGCCAGCCGGCCAGCACCCAGGCTCCGTGGTGAACGTTAGAAGGGAGATGGTGGCCTGTTGCTTAGGGTTGCTCTGTTTGCATTCTTCTGAATTCAGCTCCTTCTCCCTACAACATGGGCCTCCCAGCTTCCCTGAGTCTTTTGGAAGCCTCCTCTGAAAGGGAGGGCTCAGAGGTGGGTGATGGGTGTGCGGCAGTCTGAGACTGCTCTTCATCTGGGTTTAACAGAGTTCGTTCTCACACTTAACCTGGTAGGTTTGGTACTTCCTTGGTGGTCTCTGCACCCTAACCATTTATTGCTTCTTCATCCAAATCAGAGGAAAAACTGTGTAACCTCTGTAGTAGCTCCCTGCTTTTGTAACCAGTAAACCCTCGCAGTCTAAAACCTGCAGACCTGGTTATAGACTTGGCCTTCACAGCAGCTGTTCCTCCAGCTTGAGCCCCTTCTTTGTGTCAGGGGCATCTCGGGTCTGGTAAGAGACTTTTCTGAAGGCCGGCAGCTTCCACTCCCCATACCCTTAGGCTCTTTGCCTTTTCTTTTTTATTTTATTTTAATTTTTTTTTTGCCGTATCTCCTAAGTCGTTATGCATTGTGTACTTTGCCTCTGAAATGTTTTTATGGCCATCTGTCTTCCTACGACCCTTGAAGGGTAAATGTTGAAAGCGGCATGTTGGGAGACCCCAGGATCCAAAAAGACCACACTGGACGATGAAGAGATACTCCCTCTTGCCAAAGGAGATCGCAATTGGAGAAGGTAGAATCTGAAGCAATGTTTTGAAATTTCTCATGGGGAACAATACCAGGAGAACTGACTCCTTCAAAAAAAAATGGTTTTGACTCTGCCAGGCTTGTTGATCCCCCAAACCAGCCTGTGATGTGTGTAACGCTGCCAGCTTGGTGTGTAATGAGTAAGGGTTGAGGGGGGTAGAATTTCGCCCTTGCTTTAACCTGGCATGAACACACACACATTCCTGTCGTTCTCCAGGTGTTAGCCAGGGCAAGTGAGCAGTGGGGGCGCTGTGTGGAAGTAAAGAAAGAGGGAAGGTAGGAGAAGGTCGGATCACCTGTCTGCTCCAATGACTGCTTGGTTAGCGCAGAATCATTCTGTAGTGAGATGTCAACTTGGAAGGCATGGGGAATTTGGCCCTCAGAAGACGAGATGATGCTGATAATAGGAATAATTATATATTACGTTTTCAGTTTATAGAAGACTTTCACAAGCATTATCTCATTTGCCTCGGGATGGGGACATTTCACTGGGGTGAGTGGAGAGTTAAGTCCTGGGTGGTCAGGGGGCCTGAGGGGACCCAGAGTCCAGGAGAAAGAGGCCAGAAAGAGCGAAGCGTGGATGCAGTTTCGCAGTCCTGCTCCTGCCAGCCTAGAGATGCACACAGTGCCCTGTCCTCCTCGAGTGGTGTCCGCATAGGATTATTGGCGTCCGTTTGGGATGGATTTTACCCTACAGGAAGGAACAAGCCTCTTGCAGCGTTTTGAATGGAACTGTCAGCTTGGCTAAGCACTCTTCCGTTTATTAAAAAATTAGAGTAATGTTCCCCAACCTGTTCCCATTTCACTGCCTCCACTGTGATGCTTAGTTCTGTCGCCAGTGCTTTACGTTTGTTCTACGGGTCTGTTTTTGCCTAAGTCACGTGGACCGTACGTATGGCCTCTTCATGGAGGCACATACGTACATGCGTGACTGTGATGATTCGCCATCATGACAGCCCGGTGTACCATGACATTTTGATGGCAATAAATACAGAGTCTGCTAGTTGTTCTGGGGTGTAATCCTATTGTTCTGCCTTGAACAGTGCCTATTCTGTGTTTTACTTGAAATTACTACTTAGGTGTTAATTTTTTCTCAGTATTTCAACATAACCTCTAGGGGAGGCATAGAAAACATACTCCACATTTTGTTCTGTATGAAGGCCTCAGATTTAAAAATACGAATTACAAGAGAAATGAAATTTCAGAGGAAAATTCAACAAAGCCATTAACTAATATTTATAGTCTCTAATTTGGGGGTGAAGTACTACGTAGAAGAAACAGTTTCAATTATTGTGATTCTTAAATTATAGGTAATTTTCATTAATTTCATGGCAATTTTGACAAAGTCTCAAATTTAATATGATATTTTTTCTCAGAAACTGAAATTGACATTTGGAGAAAATTGTAGATGATTGTTAGATTAGAGAGGAACACTGTGTTTAGTTTCTGTCTTGTTTTATTGGTAGGATTGATATAATATGAATTTTATTTAAATGATTCTTTTTGTTATTCAGCATTTATCATCTATTTGTTTCTTATGAAAACAATTCTCAGTTTAAGAAAAAAGCAAAAAGTTGAAGTACATAACACTGTTACTTATGTCATGAGACAATGATCATTCATTAGGAAAAAAACAGGTAGGCTATTTAGAAATAAAGCTTTTTTCTCTCAAGCCATGTTGTTTGATTATTGGCCAGTATTTTTAAAATTATATACAGTAATGATGAGGTATGCTCAGAAGACTTTGAATATAATTACATGTAACATATTTGAGCAGGTAGACTGTAAAATGTGCGTCCAAAGGTTGTGGAAACCTATAACGCACTGTTAGTGTACAAGTCATTTTATCTGGCTAAAACTCAATTGTCTTGTAGCCCTCAAGGCATCAATTTTAGCATTATTGCTCTCAACAACAGTATATTGAATATTATGTCAGTTAAAGGAGAATAATTATCAAGGCAAGTTAGGGTGGCTGTTAGTCTTACCACATATTGACTTGGTTAGCAGTTGGCTATAGATTGTGTTACTGGGCAAATGAAGATGTACTGTAAGTTGAACTGGTAAAGCCAGGATATTAATTTGACTCTCTCTGGGTCCAAACCTATATCCCTCATGTATAAACACAGCCACTTCTGGTTTCAGAAATACTTTTGAATGGGTAAAAAGTATCTATCGCAGTATCTGATCTGATTTTGAAATTTTGGATGTACGGGAAAGGGGCTGGCTTTTTGAAACTATCCTTTGCAAGCATGTTTGAAGAGGTTATTAAAAGAGAAAGGGAGATGATAGTGATGCCACAGATTTCTTTAAAAGACTGGCAATTTTTTAAAGAATCCTGTATTGTTTCTGTAAAATAGCTTTTTACTTATATGATTATCTGTGTGATTCATAAGCTAACCAGCAGGCTGTAAACTGCAGAGCATGATGTGGATTACAGTGAGTTAAGAATCCAGGTAGTATCTTAAAGGTGAAGAACCCAGTATTCTCCAATGTACCAATTAAAGTGTTCATTCAGAAAGTGCCAGAAAAGTGAAGCTAATTTTAGGCATTTTCCCACACAACAGAAAAAGGAAGAAATAGGCAATCTGATCCTAAAAGAACAACATGAAGTTTTTTTTTTTTTTTTCCATGCTGCTGAAGGTCATTCTTATTTCAAGTCTATATCTCATGGTAGATCCGTTGACAAGGGCTAAAAGCAGTATCCTGTTCTTTCCCCATTTTCCCTGACTGCTGCTGCTAAGTCACTTCAGTCGTGTCCGACTCTGTGCGACCCCATAGACGGAAGCCCACCAGGCTCCCCCATCCCTGGGATTCTCCAGGCAAGAACACTGGAGTGGGTTGCCATTTCCTTCTCCAATGCATGAAAGTGAAAAGTGAAAGTGAAGTCGCTCAGTCATGTCTGACCCTCAGCGACCCCAAGGACCGCAGCCTACCAGGCTCCTCCGTCCATGGGATTTTCCAGGCAAGAGTACTGGAGTGGGGTGCCATTGCCTTCTCCGATTTTCCCTGACTATGACCCAGGAAGTGAGAATATGGGTGATTATCACTGTTGAATTTAATCATTTAAAAATCAAGTGTTCACACAGTCTCTGTGGCAGTTTGAACATGTAACTGACTTGCCTGGGCTCATACGCCAGCGCATGTGTGGAAATCTCCTCCTTTACAAAATGAGTCCTGCCAGGATTCAGGGAGCCATATCAGATACTCCAGATAATTAGCTGAGATGTCAGCAGCCTCGTGAGAGAACAAGCAGTGATGCCCATTTCAAGTCACCTGTGTCTTGAAACAATCAGAACTAACAGAACAATCAACCCTCTAGGAGAACATTTCCTCGACTATCTGAGCCCATTGATCTTGGAGGTTCAGCTTAAACATTGGGAGGACCTCCACTCTGGAACCTTTCCTTAGAGCCTTATGATAGTTCAGTTCAGTTCAGTCACTCAGTCGTGTCCAACTCTTTGTGACCCCATGACTTCAGTATGCCAGACCTCCCTGTCCATCACCAGCTCCCGGAGTTTACTCAAATCCATGTCCATTGAGTTGGTGATGCCATCCAACCATCTCATCCCTGTGTCATCTTCTCCTCCCACATCTTTCCCAGCATCAGGGTCTTTTTAAATGAGTCAGTTTTTTGCATCAGGTGGCCAAAGGATTAGAGTTTCGCTTCAGCTCAGTCCTTCACAGTGAATATTCAGGACTGATTTCCTTTAGGATGAACTGGTTGGATCTCCTAGAAGTCCAAGGGACTCTCAATAGTCTTCTCCAACACCACAGTTCAAAAGCATCAATTCAGCTTTCTTTATAGTCCAACTCTCACATCCATACATGACTACTGGAAAAACCATAGCTTTGACTAGACGGACCTTTGTTGGCAAAGTCTCTGCTTTTGAATTTAATGTCTAGATTGGTCATAAATTTTCTTCCAAGGAGCAAGGGTCTTTTAATTTCATGGCTGCAGTCACCATCTGCAGTGGTTTTGGAGCCCCAAATAATAAAGTCTGTCACTCTTTCCACTATTTCCCCATCTATTTGCTACGAAGAGATGGGACCAGATGCCATGATCTTAGTTTTCCGAATGTTGAGTTTTAAGCCAACTTTTTCACTCTCCTCTTTCACTTTCATCAAAAGGCTCTTTAGTTCTTCTTTGCTTTCTGCCGTAAGAGTGGTGTCATCTTCATATCTGAGGTTATTGATATTTCTCCCGGCAGCCTTGATTCCAGGCTTTGTGATAACATTAGCATAAGGCTCTGAGAAGTTCTAGAGCAAGTGATTTGTGAGGTTAGATAAGTAACTTCTACTAACCTTGCTTACTTCATAGCCTCTTTCTGTGAAGCTCATCAGAAATCTTCCATTCCTGAACACACTCTTCTTCATCTTGGGGCACCTACTCATGTGAGTTCTTCTGCCTGGACTCTTTTACTCATTAATTGTCCACCAGAGTCCCATTTTTTCACAGAGACCTTATTCAGTCCGGCTTAACCCATGTAGGTCTTTTCTCACATGGTTGTCTCTCAGAATTCTGTATCCCTCAAGCTCCAATACAATTTGAAATAAATCAAGTCAACTGTTAAAATGTTTTTTCCTGGCTTCCTCACTCAGAAACGCCATGAAGCCAGGATACTCAGTACATACTTGTTAGATGAATGGGTAAAAAATTCTGCTTCACTTGACATAACTTGATGTTCACTATGGAACCCGTGGCATATCCAATGACTTCACTTGGTCCAATGGCCCTTCATCTTTCTTTAGGCGTCCTGGGGACCAAAGGCTGTAATAACAGTTGAGCTACTGAGGGCAGGAAAAAGAGAAACAGAAGCTCCACCCCCCCCCCAACACCCCCTAGCTAGTGGTCTGTGTAGAGTAAGTCTTTTGTGGTATCCGTGTGGTAGGCAACATCAATATTAAGCAAACACTTGGATTTAAACAGCCCTTTTGTGGAGCAAGTTCACATACGTTTGCTCTTTGAATCCTCTCTGTCATACCACCCTCTTGTAGGAATTGCCAGTGAATTAACTTTTGTAGTTGTTGAAGCTCAAAGAGGTCAAGTGACTTTTCCTTGATCACAGAAACTGTTAATTAGCAAAACTTCCAGAGAATTAAGAACCACTTACCTCTTGTTCATCAGTGTAACCTGCCCCCCAGCCTGGCACGTAATAGTGCTTGCTAAATACTGGATGGAGGAAGTTTTGAAATCTGATTCCAGTGTGGGTCTCTGATTCTGTGAGCAGTAAGACTATCAAGCTGTGATACGTGACTGTCTTTTAGATCGAAGAGGTGTGGTTTGGGGAACATAGAAGGCCGGAGAAATATTCAGTAGCAAAATTAGGTGAAATTGGTTCCTGTTTTGGGTTCCTTTTCTTGCCTATTTCCTGATATTCCACCTGTATCATCTTCCCTTTGTTTTCTGATTTCCATGACCCAAATTTTCCCTCTAGATCTAATGCTTAATAATGCTTCATTCTCAATGCTCATCTTTGACTAACCTTTCCAGGGATACATGACTTTTGTAATTGAGTGTAAAAAACTGAAGGTTTTATACCTAGTTAGTAAGACTTCAACTATATCATGTGCCAAGAGTGGAGCAGAGACGAAGTAGCTTTTTCCTGGTCCATAAAAGGATATCAGGTTGGATGGTAAAGGAGGAACTGGGTGATGGGTAAGAAGATTGGGCCAAAGTCTTGTTCCTGCCACCGATTATTTATGTGACATGGAAAATATGCCGTTCTTAGCCATGGTTTCTTCATCTCTAAGTTGAGATAACCCTTTATACCTCTCTTGCTTTTTGGATGGTGAAATGATGAAATAACGTGGGTAAAATCATGTTGTAAACTCTAGTTCCAGCTGGTACTTTCATTTACATCTGTACATAGAGTTGGGTCTCTATAGTTACAGCAGGACAGTGTCCATTCCAGGCTCAACATGTTTCTCTGTAGATGTCAGATGCTTAGTAAAAGATAGGAAGTACGTTTTAGCCATTAGTTAATATCACTAGGATAAATGCTAGTTCTTATTGGACTGCAAGGAGATCCAACCAGTCTGTTCTAAAGGAAATCAGTCCTGGGTGTTTGGAAGGATGATGCTAAAGCTGAAACTCCAGTACTTTGGCCACCTCATGCGAAGAATTGACTCATTGGAAAAGACTCTGATGTTGGGAGGGATTGGGGGCAGGAGGAGAAGGGGACGATAGAGGATGAGATGGCTGGATGGCATCACTGACTCAATGGACATGAGTCTGAGTGAACTCCAGGAGTTGGTGATGGACAGGGAGGCCTGGCGTGCTGTGATTCATGGGGTCACAAAGAGTCAGACACGACTGAGCAACTGAACTGATAGTAAATAAACTGTAAAATCCTAGTGGGCTAACACAGTAGGAGTTTTTTTTCTCCTTCTCAGCCAGTGTCCTGTGTGGTGAATTCTTTCCTCCCTGGGATGATTTGAGGGCTAACTTAGAGCTACTCTGGTGGCTCAGATGGTAAAGAATCTGCCTGCATTGCTGGAGATGTGGGTTCGAGCCCTGGGTCTGGAAGATCCCCTGGAGAAGGGAAAGGCAACCAACTCCAGCATTCTTGCATAGAGAATTCCATGGACAGAGGAGCCTGGTGGACTATAGTCCATGGGGTTGCAGAGTTAGACACGACTGACTAACACTTTCACTTTTTTTTTTTTTTTTTTTTAGGGCTTCTGCCGTTTTATGGCCCTGCTCTCTGCCTCTCTGCCTCTCTGTGGCACTTCCTCTTCCTGATGGCAGCCCCTAGAGAGTGTGGGTGGAGGGGCGATGGGGAAGGTTTTCACAGACCAGGCCTGAAAGGGGGTCACTGGCTCCACATGTCGCTAATGAGAGCTTACGTCTGATTAGGGCCGTGTGCCTGGGGGGAGCTGGGACACTAGTCCCACCGGGCAGTCGCTCCCAGTGGTGCCTCCGCCCCTGCAGAATGCCCACAGGTCAGTACCCCTCTCACGTGTGGTGCAGCGGCCCACATTCTGCCTGCTTTTTAAACAGTTAGGCCAGGAAACTTTGGGCCAAGATGAGTGTAGTTAAGGCAAATGTGTGAGTTTGAATCCTGGATCCAGTTCTTATTAGGTGTGTGAAAATAGAGCCTCAGACTGGGCTCCCTCACCTGTAAAGCAGGGATACTCACTATCTCGTGGGTTTATTGTGAGGATAAACTAAGATGATGCACATACAGCATTAGTCATGCTGCTTGCTAAATGTCCATAATTGTTAACTGTTAACATGATGATGAAAAAGACGGTGATATAGGCTGCTCTAGACTGTTGCCAGCCTGACCATTTTAGAGCTGTGTGTGTAAAGCAGATTTAAATCCTGAATATTGTGCATTCCACCGTGACTCTTAGAACAGGGTGTCTTCCCAGCCAGTCAGGTGAAAATGTAGATACTATTCAATTGTAGATAAATAGTACATATATACCTGTGCATATACATACATACACACAAACTTGCATGTATGTATGTACATGGTACATGTGTGATTACAAGTAAGAGACAGGAGGGGATCGTGACAAAGATTTTGGTCTTTGTAGTGAAACAGACATGGGTATGAACCTTGGTTTACCTCCTGATAGCTCTGTTACCTAAAATAGATTATTTAGCATGTTTGTATCTTAGTATCTTCATCTATAACGGTTGATGAAATGATATGTATAAAGTCCTTAATGCACTAAGTAGACCACAGCACTCTTATTGATATTAACCATTACTATATTGTGTGTGTATATACATGTGAGCTTTTTTGAGTAATGACTTATCCATTTATGACTCTTATTTTATTACCTTTGCATTTCTCTATTTCATCAACTCTTCAATACCCTTCCAAGCACCTGGCACAGAATGAATGAGTACTTGATGAATTTATTTAAATGGTTAGTCTCTGGGTTTTCACTCCATTGCATGAAGTAAAATTTACTTAAAATAGGCACCCTGTTTAATGGCTGTTATCTGACCTGAGAGATTTCTGAGGAAATTTCTGAAACAGAAAGAAAATGGATCTAGGTATACATTCATTTAGATAGTTCTTCAAATAGCCAGTTGTATTGATAAATTACTCTGTGCTGAGTACACAGGAAAAGATCTCTCAGGAAGCCTTTGTTCACATGGAAGAAACATCTTTTAATAAATCATAGGCATTAAGCTCAAAGCTATAAGAATGTACAGATAGGAGGGATTATTTGACTTCAACTAAAGATCAGATTATCACCACCATCATGTAAGGAGTCTTTGTAGAGTTTCCACAATATGTGAATTTTTCAGGCAAGAAGGATTGCAGGTGTGAATGGTCAAGATCCCCTCTGTCTTTGGCAAGGATATACAAAAGTAGATGGTTCAGGACAATTACTATATTTATAGTGTCTGATTTCCCGACTGCTTGGACTATTCTACAGACATTATCCCAGTGATCCTCCTAACCTCCCTATTAGAGAGAGAGTTTCAGAGACTATTATCCCTGGTTCTAAAGTTATCGTGACTAAAGGCCTCTCAGGCAGGGTCAGAGCTGGAAAAGGAATACAGGGATTTTTGAAACCCTGGCCAAAGCTCTTGACTATTTGAACAGCAATGAAAATAAACACCTTATATCCAAGGACATAGCTTGATGTTTTGTACTCAGAGCTAAAATAAAAATATTCCTCCCTTTACCCTTGCAAAGTAGAAATAGATAGCTCACCAAATTCTAAAGTGGAATGCAGCAACTACCAGAAGAAGATTTGTGTCCGTGGGAGGTGGAGGGAGGGTTTGTGTATTGCACAAAAGGAGCAAAATGAGCCCAGATCTCACTGGCTAGTTGCCATGGTAAGAACCAATTCAGGTTTACTTGAAATTGATATTCTCTGTGATGGCATCAGTTAAACCCTATGATCTCCAGAACAACATTCTTACATGCTCCTTGTTGAATCTAAAGTGGAAAGTTGTTGGGTTTTCTTAAAATAGAAAATGTAGTCTGAGCTTTGAGTCCAGACCTCAGTTCTACAACCAATTAGTTCTCTAGTCTTGCAGAAAGGAAATAATTTCTGTAAGCCTCATTTTCCTGATGATACCTTCATGATGGAGTTTTGAGGATAAAAGGTAGTAATTTGTTAAATTCATCTCCTCCAGGGGATCTTCCTGACCCAGGGATCAAACCCACGCTGTTATGTCTCCTACACTGGGGCAGGTTCTTTACCACTAGCGCCACCTGGGATCCCCAGGGCTCAGTATGCTGTGCTGTGCTTAGTTGCTCAGTCGTGTCTGACTTTTTGTGACCCTGTGAACTGTAGCCTGCCAGGCTTCTCTGTCCATGGGGATTCTCTAGGCAAGAATATTGGAGTGGGTTGCCTAGATCCTCCTCCAGCTTTCTTCCCAACCCAGGGATCGAGCCCAGGTCTCCCACATTGCAGGCATTTCTTTACCATCTGAGTCACCAGGGAAGCCCAAGAACACTGGAGTAGGTAGCTTATCCCTTCTCGAGGGGATCTTCCCGACCCAGGAATCGAACTGGAGTCTCTTGCATTGCAGGTGGCTTCTTAACCAGCTGAGATACCAGGGAAGCCCCAGTGCTCAGTATAGTATGTGTTAATTCCTTAAGGCAAGCAGTTTTCCAATTCCACACCCACCAAAACTCCTTAAGTTCCTAGAGCATCAGAGCTTTGTCATTCTACATGTCCATGTATTTTCTTTGAGCTACAGTGTCCTCTAATGCTTCGCTCAATTTGACAGAAGGGGCTGGTGGAGAATGAGAGGGGCTCGCACAGGAACTGAGCTCTATCATGACTATAGCAGAAATCGTGGGCAGGTTCTCAAGCTCGATTATAGACTTCCATCTGTTTCTTTGGAGTGACCTACATTTCAGATGCTCATACGTGAGATCACAAAGAGCTATGAAAAATAGAAAATAAGATGAGGATCTGTGCAGGTTTCTGGAAGCTTTTGTTATATCTGCACAGATGGGACAAACATAAATAAAGATATACTTATTTGATTCATGTATGATAGCTGTGGAGGTATTGCCAGCAGCAGCTGGAAAGTAGAATGCGGGCCAGTACATTTGCTAGCAGAATTAAAGTGACCACTGCCAAATTGAATTACTCTAGGAAGACCTGTTGAAAGAGGAGATTCTTCAGAAAGAAGAGAGATATTGTTACCTAGTAGAAGGGATGGAACAAACCTTTTTCCATGCAGGAAGAGTGCTGTGTTGTAGAGAACTGTGAGAGAGAGCTCTGCTGAGCTGAGGTGTTGGTGAGGGTGGTTAGACCAAGCCTGGACCTATTGATCGGAAGCTCTTTTTTATTCACCTGGTGTTTACATCCCCTTCCGTTTCTAAGGAGAGTGACTGGTGATTCTGTTGGTTCACAAACCTGACATTTGTTGCTAATAACCCTCCAAATTAAAAAGGTGGATCACTGACTAGCAGCTTCCAGAATAGTTGTTTTAGAAACTCCCCATTGAGGTCCTATTGCTACTGAAGAAGTATTATCACTTGTTGGTGGCAACTCAGTGACCTCTTGTGCCCCCCTCCCCTGCCCCCTCTCTGTTTCTCAGTCAAGGTAGACCTGGAACAAGGGACTTGGAGTGTGTAGTTCTGCGTGTCAATAGCGCAGTGCTTTGCATGGCCACAATAGACCATATTACATAAGACCCCAAATTAAGAAAAGGGGATATTGACTGGCACGCATTTACTGTCCAGAGCTCGTCTGCAATTTACTGTGTATTTCTCACCTCTGGTCCCCAGAAAAGCATTTTTTTTAGAGACTCTGAGAACTGAAGGTCCTGTCTGTAAGGAGAGGTTTCCTTGTTCTCATGTAATTTTCTCTCTTTAACAAAGCCATAATGATAGTGTCAGAGGCAGCTTTCTAGTTAGTATGAGTAATGTGGTTACTGTATTTTCTATTTTTATTTTAATATGTTTTTCCTGCTGTGGATTTTTTTTTTCATTTTTGGTTTTAAAAATAGCAGTTGAGTAAATGTGGTATTTCGAGACTAGTGTTCAGTGCATGCTCTTTGGGAGGCGATTCTGAAGGAATACTGTCTACAACAGGCAGTTTTCCCCCCAGATCCTTAGTTGAATAAGTAGGAGAATGTTTGGAGTACAGACCACTGAAGATATTGGCTTACGGTCAGGTTAGGCCAGGCTTCAGAGACATTGACATTTAAACCATCGAGTATCTCTTCGAGAGAGGTTCCTGCCTCTAGAGTATCCGTCAATATTAAGCCTGTTTATTGTATGGTGTGTTGATAAGACACAGAATTAGGTAGCTGGGGATGCGCCTTAAATTGGTTCATTCATTTGCTCCTTTTTAAAGTATGCACGCAGGTTTAGAATTTTAAATGAACAACAAAGCACTCTTAAATTCCCCTTGAAAGAGTAATTAAGAGCTCCTTGTCTCTATGTCCTGCCGGCTCTGCCAGAATAAGAGTTCACGCTGAGTATATTCCATTGAGTCAGCCATCATTCCATCACCAGCAGGAATCGCTTTTCCACGTATTGACATGTGAGGGAATGTCTGCTTGCAGTAGCCATGGGCTTGTGCCAGACTGCGAGATCCATAGGGGCAGAGCTGGGAGCTTTTCAATTCTGAATCAGAGATCCAATTCATAATAGCTGAGCCAGGGAAACCGGGTTGAATCTGTGGCCAAAACCACGGCAGAAAAAAAACTCCTTTTTTTCCCCCTTTCCCTTTTTGCAGTGCTTTATTGCTTTAAAATATGAGTGCCTCTGTCCATTGATTCTCCGGTGACTTTACATTGGATTCAAATTGTGGTCTCTTAGGTGAAAAGGTCAGTGTTTTATTCATGCAGCCCCACGTCGATGGAGATTAACTGAGAAGCAGTACAAGACATTTGGATCCTGCCAGACCTAGGGCACCTGAACGAAGTTTCTTTCTTTTCTCCCTAGCTTTCATTCTGCCTGCTACAGAAGAGGATGGCCCCCATCTCCTGGGAGTGGGGGAGGGTTTGATTGGCTGTGTTAACTGCCTCAAATCCCTGGCCATAGGGCGAGTGAAAACCCCTGAGAATCAAACATGTCATCCATGTAGCATCGCCTGATTTAGTGCTTTTCCTCAAGTCTCAGGTGTCTCCAGGGGCCTTTTTTTCCCTTGCAGCACTGCTCTTTCAATGAGGTGCTAGTGTCTGTCCTGAGCAATAACAAGGAAAAACCACGAAGTGTGAACAGCTCTTATTAGGGGGGTAAATGTCATTAACGCCTTTGTAGCCTTCTCTGCAATCTGAATGCTCTTGTCAAGAGAGTGACTTACTGAAGCCTCCTGTAAAATCGCATACATGGAATTTAAGAGACTGAAGTTTCACATTTTAATTAAGCAAAGTCATTAGCTTCCTTTGCTTATGCATTTTTGTAGTCGATTAAGCTTATGTCTGGACAACCCTCTCCAATAAGGCTTTCGAAAATGCACCTACAAAAATTATTTTAAAAATTAAAGAAATACTCAATTTACTTTAAATCAAAGTTTTAGGTAATTCTTGATGTTTGTTGGGAGTAGGTGCTTCTCTCTGTTTTAATTTTATGGAGACTCATGCATTCATGTACCTGATGAATATGCATGTTTTCATATATGGTGTGAGAAATATTGGCATTTTAATTTGATGAGCAGGTCAGCTGGATTAATAAAAAAATCTTGATGCATATAGTGTTTAAACAATGATTTTATTATTTTCAATACTTAACAAGAATCTTTCTCCAACCATGTAGTCCCCTTATGTAAAAGTCTAAAACTAAAATTTTCCTGAAACTAAAATTTTTATAAGCAAAGTTTGCTTCAGTAAACTACTTACGCAAGTTTGAGAACTTCAGATTAATTTTTTGTTACTTTGAATTGGGTCTTTGAGTTATAAGAGAAAAACATGTTGAATAGTTGTATGGTAGGAGGGTCAGATACAGAAGGAAAATTATCTCTTTTATTATGGCTACTAATTTTTATTACAGAAAAATTAATTAATACATCTGGCTAAAACTGTGGGTAAGTAAATCCAGAAAATTTATAGGGAAGTTGGGGGTGGAAAATGGAAATTAATTAAACAGTTGTTGTTTAATCACTAAGTCGGATCTGACTCTTTTGTGACCCCGTGGACTGTAGCCCACCAGGCTCCTCTGTCCATGGGATTTCCCAGGCAAGAATACTGGAGTGGGTTGCCATTTTCTTCTCCAGGGGCTCTTCCAACCTAGGGATTGAACTAGCATCTCCTACATTGGCAAGCGGATTGTTTACCAGTGAGCCACCACTAATTTAAGGTATATAGTATAATGTGTCCTCTTCACTTAGTGTGTACTTTGTTTCCAATTTGATCCACCATCCCTATTTAAACGTTTCCCTAGGTGGCAATTTTCCTTTTTGTTGGGTGTGTTTCCTTTTGTTTTTCTATTTTGAGGGTTCAGGAAAATATATTCATTGAACAAATACTTACTTGAGTGGGGGCTAGTTTCAAGTGGTGAAGAGAGAGGCACCGTGACCCTCTGTTAAAGCTCTCAGTTTAGTGGAGACTGGGGCTCCGATTAAACTAAAGGGAAGCAGATGCCATTCATGTACCTTTTCTAATGTGTATATATATATATATATATATATATATATATATATATATATGCATGATCTGCAGTCAGTGCAATAGTGAGTTTTATGTAAATAGACTCTTGGGACATATTTCCCACTTAACCTGAAAAGTTAATGCTTTAAAGGATTTTAAACATTTCTAGCTGTCTTGCTTGTACTGTTAAACTCTGCAATTAATAACTGACTAAACCAAATTAATTAACAATCCAGCCCCTACTTTTCTGAATTAAAAACATTTAGTTTGAATGAATGAAGTTATGCTCTTGGAAAACTCACCTGTTTATTAGATCACAGAAGTTAAGTAGCAAAGATTCCCTTCCAATTCCTTAACTCAAAAGTGTTTGGACAAGTTAATAAAAACTCATTTTTAGAATTCCCCTTTCCTGAGAATCCAAAGATGATCATTTAAAGCCCTATTAGGATCATTTCGCAAAAGCTACCCAGAAAGTCACTCACTTAGAACCAGAAAATCTCCATGGAATTACTTTTGCCAACACCACTTGGGCAGTAAGTGGGCCAGTTAAAATTTGATGTTCTATATTAAAGTATGTTGTCTATTAAAATAAAGAACATCAAATTGAAATTAGTCTGTATTCCATTTGTTAGTTTCCTTCATAGAATTTTAGTTCATCTGACTGCTTGCTTGATAAATTTTATATATATATATAATTAAGATGGTTTATATATATATAATTAGGATGGTTATAGTCTGGTGCCAATACTTCCTTCTTGTGGAAAGTAGTCTCGTGTTTAGTTGCACAATAACGAGGATCCATCTGACCATACCATCTGCTTTGTCCTCTTTTCTCTTTTGCACCTTACACTTGGATCCAGGCTATTAGTATAAATTATGATTGCCATGGTTCACATTTTAGGTTGACTCTGACAAAGAGATGTCTGGAGTATCAAGATTATCAAAAGATGTTCAGTAAAGTCTCTTCGTAAGTGTTTTTCAAGGCACCAGATGGAAGGAAGCTTTCCTGTGTTATATTTCCCATATGGAGAAAGTGTCTAGGACCTGAAAGGGGAACACCCTTGGAAGGGGACTACTCCTTACAAAGGAACTTTATAAAGAGTGCTCTAGGATAGCGTTTTCATGTGTGATTTATTCACTTGGGCAGATTGCTTTGAAGGTCCCAACAGCATCTTGCATATAAGTTCCAGACCTGAAAAGTGTCTGATAGGTTAAATTTCACAAACTTTTTAGATTTGCTTATGCCACAGGTCAAGTATGTCTTGCTTATGAGTCTGGTTGCCATTTATTTTAGTCAAGG
This sequence comes from Aepyceros melampus, assembly GCA_006408695.1. Classification (NCBI taxonomy): domain Eukaryota; kingdom Metazoa; phylum Chordata; class Mammalia; order Artiodactyla; family Bovidae; genus Aepyceros; species Aepyceros melampus. The sequence goes on from SJXQ01007849.1 coordinate 368,914, forward strand.
TTTGACTTTTGCTAAAAATGTTAGATTGGGTTTCTTCATGGAACTTAATTGTACCTTCTCTTTCACATGTTATTTTATATTAACAGAAAGTCAAGATGGTAGAATTTAAATGCCAGCATTATATGTTGACAATAGGAAAATGTTATTTGTTTATAGTTGTCGTCTTCATTTTTTGAGAAACAGATCCTATAATCAGTTTCAGTTTATAAATATTATCTGAATGTTGAAGAGGGCTTTGAAGATTATGGTTCTTTTGTTGTTACTCACTTACTTATAGCAATACTTGTGAAAGAAAACTGTGCAGATATTGAATATAAGAACACTTTATGAAGTTTTGCAAATAATACTTCTACAGTATTTTAAGTGGGATGGAAGGAGACTGAATGTACTTATGCATTGAAGAACATCAGACTTTCATAGAAAATATCAAGAAGGTAGACCTTGTAATCATTGCATATGTATTCTTTTGGAAGTGACATTCACAGAATTAAAGCAAATTTTCCTCCAGGGCAAACATGTGAGTGGTGTATCCATCTTCCCTTATCTGGAGTAGGTAGTTGAAAAACCTAAGTGATTATGTGACGTCTAGAACCTCTAAACATGTTTCAGGAGTATTTTCTGCTTAGGATGAGGTCTGCAAGATGCTGTGTAATTTCCACTTTGTAGTTCATGTTTGTGTAGAGCACAGTTTGTGAGATTGGGAGATGGTAATAGGTTAAGTGTCATACCTGAAATATTTAGTTCAGAAAAAAATAATATATTAAATAGAGGAAGTTCCCTCTATAAAGCTGAACTAACCTTGAGGGACATGAAAACCAGTGTGTAAAACAGACAGGCAATATAAGCGGATTAAAAACTGCTTTTGTTAATAAAAATTGAGTTGAGGACAGAACCCAAACTTTGGCTTCAAAATGTTTCCAAATTTTTCTCTTATTTCATTCCCAAATAAATCTTTGGGGGAAAGAATAAAAATGTGAAGATTCATCTCTTCATTTGAACTAGAATATTAGCTTGAGTTAGAATTCTATGAAGTATTTATGGAATAAAAATAGAGAGCTTTATTAATGTTGCTGTTTCTGTGGACAGGGCTTCAAAACAAGACTCTGAGAGAAAGAGGAGAATATTTTTTTTTCTCCATGTCAAATAGGCTGTGCAATTCATGATTATGAAAAGAAAGGAACACAAAGACAAAAGTTTGTTTGCATGAGTTTTACATTATGAGGCCCAAAACACTGATTGAAATATAATAAAAATTCACATACTTATTAATGTTTTCTCTTAAGACTTTCTGCAGAAAAGAAATTGCCAGACTTCACAATGGGAAAGTTTACCTTGGGTATTTTAGATGGCCTTTATAAACATCCACATTTTGTACTTTCACACAATGTTACATGCCTTTAATGAAGTCAGTGAAATAATGGAATTGTGGAAAGGAATATTGGGAGAGTTTTGAAAAAGTGGAATGGAACCAGAGTACCAAGGGTGTTGATCAGCAAGTAAAAGTGTTTCGTTTCATTGGAAGTTGATTCTTGTTAAGTAAGTTATAAATTATATTAGTTAGCCACTGCTGCATGACACACCACCCCAAACTTGGTGGCTTAAAACAACCTCAGTGTTATTGTTGTTCACAAGAGTGTGGGTCATCTGGAAAATTCTGCAGTGAACTGGTACATTGACAAGATGAGGGGAGCAGTGGGTTGGTTGGTGTTGGGTGGCCTCATTTACACATGTAGCTGTTGGGTTGGTACTGGCTGTCTGTTGGGACGTGGTTGTAGTATAACTCATCCTTGAGCCAGTGAGCCTGGTCTTATTCACGTGCAGATAGTTACAGAGTGCTGAAGAGCTATAAAAGAGGGCAAGTGCACGTGTGCAAACACTTCTAAACCGTCTCTGCTGGCCGTATATTTTTTAGTACCCCATTGACCACAGCAATCATATGGCAAAGCCTAGGGCCAGAATAGGAGGTGATTACTTTCAGACATGTGCAGAAGGAAGCCTGAACCACGTGTACTGCAATAATTGATCACCCATGGTGCCTTAGGCAGCTTCATTTTGTAGTGGTATCTATGTAGAACTAAGGAGTGGGGAGCCCGGAGCCAGACTCTCTAGTTGGAAGCTGTCACAGCAGTTCAAGTAGAAATAACCTTAGCATTAGGGTGGTGGCAGAGAGAATAAACAGGAGGATTAGATAAAACTACTTGCTGACTGAATTTGGTAAGCGAAGGGGAGAAGGTGCTCCTCGAGTGATTCCAGGCTTTGAGGTTGAGTATATGGGAATCTCAAGAACCGGTGAGATTTCGGACCTAACTATGTTCGCAGTGAGCATAGGACACCTGTGTTGCTTCCTAAATAATTCCCCCTCCTTTGTCCAGAAACATTAATATGAAATGAGACTGTGTCTTTGAAATTCCTGTTTTTTTAAATCTATTGCTTTAAAAGTCATGACCTCGTCACAGTGACTTCTTGACCCTAATCCTTGTGAAGATGATTAAGTAACTAGAAGTATTTCATCTCTTTTAAAAACATGTGGACAACTTCATTATAAGCAAAATGTTTCAAAGTTTGGATTTCCTAGTTTCATCTCTCAGAGTTTAACATCTGCCTAGGATTTTTGAGAATTTAGTTTTATAGGTATTTCTTTGAGAATATTTTTATATTTGAAAGTATGTCAATTTTGATGAAAAATAAAAATTTGGTAATATATTCCTTTCTGAAGCATTTTATGCTCCAAGTTTCAGAGCCAGAGCATGAAAGTTTTGCATCTTTCTTAATCATTCAGTTCATAATCTGGGATTTAACTCCTCCATAATGTAATTTATATTTTAGAAATCATGTCTGGATTATTTATGAAAATATATACAGGCCATCCTCCTGTTAAATGAATAGAAAATGAGTTTGGCCATGGTTGAACAACCATTTTTTTTGTTGTTGCTAAGGGCATGTGATTTACTACAAAGAAAATGAAAAGAGGGACTTGGAAGAAAGAAACTTAGTGCATGGTTTTCTTCTGGAAGAGAAATATGGAATTTATCATTCAAATTAAGACTAGCTTATATAAACTTATATAATGAATGAAAAAATATGTTTCAATTTTATATTATAGTAGTTAAAAAAGAGAGGATATGAAAAGGGAAAATAATGGAAAGAGAGGCAAATTTTTAAAAATGATCTTCTCAATTTTTTTTTTTTAACAAAGCAATGTGGTTTTACAACTGTAGGTATAAATCGGATTGAATTAGGTGGCATAGTTATATGTTCCGTTCTTGCGTTACTCTCGTGTGATTCTTTTATTCATGGTCATCTCAATTCCTGTGAAGCTAAAACAGGAAGACTTCCAAAATCTTAGATCAAGGAAGAAATATTTTTTCCTAACTCAGAGTGGATTGCCTTGCCAGCCACTAAGCTGATAAATAGAGTAACAAGAACTTGTCCATTGGCTCTTGGGGTTCAGAGCACTTGAAGCTTACAAAAGGATTTCACTTGTACTGATTGACTTAGCATGGAGATCTGTTGAGATCTAATAAAGCAAGTCTTATTAATTTTGCTTTACATGTTATTAAACTAGAACTTAGAGCTGGTGATAGTGAAAAAAACTTAGCAGTATTCAAAACTGAGTACTCAAATTTAGATATTCTGGTATCACATCTAGGGTTCTTTACATTATGCACTGTTTATCTTTAAATAAGAATTATTCATTCAGTATACAGCTAAAAATTTAAAAAGCACTTACATAATTTAAGATTTATTTAATGGTCACAATCAAAGTCTGTCTGTGTTGTGTAGATTTAGATGTCTTTAAAAGCAAATTTTAGAAGTCAGACATATTTTTTATTATTACATTGTAATGTCCTATATTACTCATAAGAACGGCTGTTTAAAATTTGATTTTTAGACTGTGTTTCTCTCTAATAAAATTCACTTCTATAAAATTTTGCCAGCTCCTATAGGAAGATCTATAAAACATTCATTTTTAACTTACTAATACTTTCCTGCCTTTCTTTTCCTTGTTGGCATTTGTAAAATTTCTGAATGGTCTGCTATTTAGTTTCAATATATTTCCTTTTAGTAGATGATTTACAAGTAGCTGCAATGTTGAAAAATGTAATGTTTATTTTAAGTTTATACACCAGAGATTGAAAAAATGAGATTGTGAATGTACAATGTAATACAAATAGGCAGATTTTTATTCTTATTCAGATTTGCTTTTAAGAATATGAGTATTTGATTCATCCTGATTTCCATCTTAACAGACACTGCTACATGTTTAAGCAAAAATAATTTAGCTCTCAACTTTTCTTAAATTTTAACACCTATAAGCTGCCTTTTTTTCATTGGCTTTGATTCAGAATTATTTCAGTCTTCTATACTTTAGTCCTTAGGTGTATTTATATCATAAATCAACAGACAGATTTTTAAAAATATACAGAAAGAGTTGCAGTGGCTAGAATCTCATTTACTAATTTATTATAAACACAGAATAATCCAGGCATTAAATTTTTTTTTTAAACCTGTGTGCCTGGGACTTTATAATCTTTATATTTGTTTCTAGAGGCTGTGCAGGGTGTTTCCTGTCCAAGGCACAAATCATATATTTCATTTGTCATATCTAATGTTTTTCATATCCGGAAATCATGCTCCATGTTATGTTTTACAAGACTTCATAAAAATAAGTGATCCAAAAAAATTTATAGTTATTTAAAAAAATCTGTCATAGCAAAATTATCTCCTCCTCTTCTCTTTCTCCTTCCCAAATGGGTACAGATGGGATTATAAAGTTTAAACAAATGTATGGTTTCAAATGAAGTCTTAAGTTTTGAACCTAGACAGTCATCTATTATTCAGCAGAAACTAGTTGTATGTTGATAAATGCATTACAACAGCTCTCTTAATTTAAACATACCCAAACTGCAGTGTTGGCTGATTGCTATGATGAAAATAGCCCACTGTGGCTGATTTCAGCCTCTAGGCACAAGTCTCTGAACACAGGGTTGGGAAGAGTGTGTAGTAGCACATTTTTCTATAGGACTTCCACCATACAAAACATAAAGAGAAATAAATAATGTCAAGAGCACAGATAATAGTAAAGTGTCGATGAAATGACAAGTTCTAAGTATATTACCTTTATTTTTAATATCATTTCTAATTGTAAGTTTATACAGTTTTACTTTTAATAATGTCTGTGTTTGACAACCAGCCTAAAAACATTCCTAAATCTCTAACAGTCAGCCCTTCTGGGGTGGTGCTATCTGGCTCCAGCAACACCACTGCAAGAAGCTGTCTCCTGTGTTTGGTAGAACTGGAAAGATAGGTTGTGGCTAGCACCCTCTCTGGAGGAGGCCAACTTGAGGTTTGGGTGCCCAGGAAGCAAGGCAGCCATTTTCTCTTGCAGCTTAAATTACTAAGCACCACCTGGTCCCATAAATATTGCTATTTATATTAATATGTCTTCAGTGGGAAGAAAATATTAGAATCTTTTTGTAAAAAGAGCTGGGGAAAATTTAAGATTTTTATTGCAAGAATTATTGTTAATTCTTGCTTTCTCTGTTTGGATGTCTCTTGGCTGTTATATACCTCTCAGTTAAACTTGTGAAGGGAAAAAATCCTGTTGTGATGTCCCATTTGGCAGATTCTGTAATCAGTACCTCCAAAAGCCATTCCAATAGCAAGGATAAGCTGTTTACATTAGTTTTTCTCAACAGGATGTATCGATAATGAATGTGTATTGTAAAGCAGAGTAGCTGTGTTCCTACAGAAGAAAATAAACTGGGATCTTTTAAGCTCGTTAATATATATTAATAGCACCAGCTGAGATAATAAAGTGTACAGTGAAAGAATCTGATGCAGCTAATGGCAGGGTTTAAAATGCATTTTTTTGTCAAACTTTCCTCTTACTTAAAAAGAGAAAGATTGAGCTTCTTCCTGTCTTGCTACTGGCAGCTTATAGGTGGTACTTACTCAAGCCTTTTGAATAAAATAATATGTTAAAAATATAATTGACTTCTTTAGGGTAAATCCAAGAGTCTCTAGACAAATTCATTTAGGTGGTTTGACAGAACTGCTGGCGTGCATGGTTAAGAAGAAAAATTGGGCATATTTTGTGTATAACCCTTTGAGTATTAATTCTGACCAGATCACACTGTAAATAATGTTAACTGTCATAAAATAAACACAGCCGGGGTTTGCACCATATGTTTTATAATTATTTTTTGCAGCTTCTTTTTTTTGTTTGTTTTTACTGAAATGGAACCTACTGATAGCTCTGTGAAGTTATGTTTATATAAAAGTAAATTACACTTGTACTTTAACAAACTTGGCATCGCACACCAATGTCTGTAGGCAGTTTTTGTTTAAAAAAATAATGAGAGCAGAGCTTTTCCCTTCCTTCTTTCTTGCTCTTCCCCCTAAAAAGCGTCTCACACAGAAGCCCGCTGTACCGTCCTTCTTTTTATTGCCCATGTGAAGGAGATGCCTTTGGAATGCCACCCAGAGGACAGACTCGCTTAACCACTGAAACTCACAGAGGGTGTTTGGCTTAAGTAGCCCTGGAGTGGCCTTTCAGACTGAGGATCCTGTGGTCTCCCAGTTTGTTTTTGTTTTGTGCCTTCCCTCTTGCAAGTGTTCAACACCATCAGAAGCAAGAGCTCAAAGCTCCCTTAGAACATTTAGGTAATTTTAAAAAACTGTTATTATTTTCATAATCACCATATCCTCTTGATCTCAGGGGAGGCTGGGAACCCTTGATTGCCTTTAATAGAGCGTATGAAACTGATAGTGCCGATCAGAGGTGGGCGGCACGTTTCGTAATCTGCCTGCTCACACCCCCACCCCCGCCCCCTCCCTGGTCATTGCTAAATCCATCTCTGAGCAAATCTGACAATATCCGTTAATTGTCAGGCACCCAGAGTCCCGACTGCAGAGCTGCCCCTGGGTGGCACATATCCAGCTCGTGTCCTCTTCCTGCCCCATCTCATGCCTTGGCTTGCTGGCGGGCCTCAGAGCAGCAGTCTGCCCTTAGTAAACTCGTCACTTTCTCTGACCCAGAAGTTCCACCCAGACCATGCTGCACACGAAGGTTGACATTGTGGACTTTTTTAAGGCAGACAGTTCTCTTGGCCGTGTGGTAGGAACCGTGCGGGATTTTAGCTCTCCGACTGGGGATGGAACCTGTGCCTCCTCCAGTGGAAGCATGCGGTCTTAAACCCCTGACCACCAGGGTCCAGTGCCTTTTCTGCCTTTGACTCCTTTGCTTAGCATAGTATCATTTTTGTTGTAAAAGCTCATCTTGACCATCATCTTTGGGACAGAGAAGACTTGGCTCAATTTTTATAGAGGTTTGAGGAGAGAGTCCAGGGAACCCCAGCTGACTTTCATAGTGCTTTGCAGTTCTCAAGAAAGGGGAAAAAAGGGAGTAGGAAATGTACAATGATTTGAGGAACTTTTGTTCCAAATAATTCAGTATGATGAAGATACTAAATGTTGCAAATGGAGGAGGACTTAGACATGAAACTGTATTCACAGAGAAAACCTGCAAAGAGGAGAGTGAGGTAAAAGGAAAGATGGACCGTTAACCCCACTCAGTGGTTCATGCCTATGCAACCTGAGCAATGCTTTAAAATCCTTTTTTGAGGAAGAGGTCATAGAATTGGGGTTTGAGTTTTTTTAATGGAATAATTGTCAGGTGTTCATAGGAGGTCTGATTAAGCATAAACCTTTCATTATTAGAAACTGGCAGTCTATTTTATGAATTGTTCTTGGAAATTGTGATCCCTAATAGTTATAAAAATTTATTCTGCTAAATAATTGGCAATTATCTTCTGTTACAAAGGTTTGACTAAACCTTTTCTTCCCTTAACAGGGACCAAAAACATGACAGAGTTAGGTAAGATATTTTGGGAAAATGTCAAAATACATCAAAGCTTCTTTTTAAATAAGTGTTGTTGTTTTTGTTTGTTTATGAAATTAGTACAAAATTGATAGAGAAATTCAAAGATCACGGTAATATATAATGCAAACATATGAAAGCTGTTATAACCCCTTTCCCCAGGGACAACCCCTATTTTAATTTTTGGTTATAGTCCATTTTTATGCATATGTAGTAATAATTTAATTTTACTGATTTTATCAAAGTCGTTATATATGTGTGTGTGTATATGTACACACACTCTCTTTCTCTTGTAGCTTACTGTTTTAAATTTTAATGGTATATCTTAGTTTTTGTGACAGAGCAATAGATGGCTCTTGGCCCCTGCTCCCCGTCTGGACCAAAGAAAGTTAGTCACACAGTCATGTCCAACTCTTTGCCACACCATGGACTGTAGCCCACCGGGGATTTCCCAGGCAAGAATACTGGAGTAGGTAGCCATTCTCTTCTCTAGGGAATCTTCCCCACCCAAGGATCGAACCCAGGTCTCCTACATTGGCAGGCAGATTCTTTACCATCTGAGCCACCAGGGAAACCCCACCCCACCCCACCGATATTCCTGCCAAATACCTGAAACCTGTAATGTTACTTTATTTAGAAAAAGGTTCTTTGCAGATGCGATTAAGGATTTTTGAGATGAGATAATCCTGGATTATCTGAGTGGGTCCTAAATGCCATCATTTGCATCCTTTTAAGAAAGATAGGGACAGATAAATAGAACACACACTGAGGAGGTGATGTCAGCATCGAGGCAGAGATTGTAGTGATGTGCCTCTAAGCTGAGGATTGCCAGCAGCCACCAGAACGCAGGAGATAGGAGTGGAACAGATTCTTTCCCAGAGCCCCTGAAGGGAGCACCATCCTGCCAGCCCGTTTTTTTGTTTTTTGTTTTGTTTTGTTTTGTGCACGGCATGGCGTGTAGGACCTTAGATCCCTAACTAGGGATCAGACCCATGCCCCCTGTAGTGAGTCTTAATCACTGGACTGGCAGGAAAGTCCCCCTGTTAGATTCTTGATTTTTTACTTCTGGCCTCCAGATGTATAGGAAAATAAATTGGTTTTTTTTTTTTTTTTTACTGTTTTAAGCTATTATGGTTGTGGTAATTTGTTACAGCAGCTTTTGGAAACTAATACAGTCCTCTTTTCTTATTGGTATCTATAGATCTACCCATTCTTTTTAACTTCCGTATAGTTTTTCCATTGTGTGGATATACCCTAAATTTATTTAAATAATCCTTTATATATTTGATACTTGGACTGTTTCCAGTGTTTTAACTTTACAAACATTTTTAAGGGAATATCCTTGTACATATGTATCTTTGCAGTTGAATGTAGACTAAGTATTTGGAAATAGAAATTTTAGGTCTGTACACAGGTACTTATTAAAAAGTTATATGTGAACAGGTAATATGTACACCTCAGTACTCCGTCCATTCAGCTCAGATGCAACCTCTTTATTCACTTCTTATATTTGTATGCCTTACAGAGATAATCTGTAATGGTGTGCATATAAGTATTATTTTTTCTTTATTTACACAAATAATACTATACAGTCTTAGCATTCTATTCCTTGGTTTTTTCACTAAATAGTTACCATGGAGAGAAGGTATGGGTAGTTCATTTATCATAGTTTTTGTCAGAGTGTATCCTAAGGTATTCTCCAAAAGCTCATACTAATATATATACTCCATTAACAATATGTGACTTCATTTATTTTCTAAAATGGGACCAATTCCTGAATCACCTTTTTTTTCTCTTTTCCTTCTCTTGACAGCTCTTATAGTGATAGAAAAATACATATGATCATAGGAATTTTCACGTCCTATAAGAAGGAAAATATAGAAATTTGTTCAGGAAATTTGTTCTCATAGACTTCTAACTCAATATATATTGAACTTCCAGGCTTCTCAGAACATTGACTCGAAAGAATACTTCCACTGTTGAATTTCTTACATTAATACATGAGACAGTTTCCATAGAATGTAGCTTATGGTTTAGAATCATGATAGAGTAGCATTAATATTCATATCAAAGTGGCAGATGTTATACTTATCATATAGAAAATACAGTAAAAACTATCTCCAGTAATAATTAACCCAATAACTTAAATTTTTAAACCAAACTTAAATTTTTAAACCAAACTTCTGTACTTTCTTTTTCTCATTGAGGTTCTAATTTTGCTATTCGACATGACTTTTCTATCTCTCCACGTTTCCAACCTGGGTTCACTCTTGAAAATACAAGATGCATTTGGCATCTGTTCTGTTGCTAAAGCCCTTAGGAAAAATTAGAAAGCTGTTTTTGCAAGTTCATCATTATTATTAAGACCCATAATTCACCTCATGGTTATCTCTGCCTTTCTCCACATCTGAGTTCCAGGATGACAGTGCCTTCCTAAGGCGAGGCTGCGTTGCAGAGTCTCATCTCTCCCACCTTAATTTGTAGCGATGCCTTGCATTTGGGTGACAGGCAGTTGTTCGTGCTTGAATAACCCAGGATTTGAATTCTACAGTTTGTGGCATCCATGTAATGCTTAGCAGTAGGTACAGCTGTTAACTATTCGCTTATAAATAATCTTTTTCCCTTCTCAACCTGTCTCCCAGGTAGTGTACCTGTCACCATTAATAACTCTTCAGCAGCTCCCTGGTGATTTGACCCATCACTTGTCTTTCACGGAGGAGTGGTGCTCTGGCCTGCTATTGAAGCTCGTGTACGTTCCTGTAGCTGTTCAGTCACCCCAGCAGCTGTATTGTTGCAGGTCCCCTGACTGCAGGGGAAGTTGTGTTTTGGGGCTTCACATACAAGCAGCCACGCTCCTCATGCAATTTGAGAAAGGTGGCATTACATTTGGGGCTGGGGGTGATAAGAGCTCGCACTTAGACCCCGTAGCACGGCCACGGTGTGGATGGAGCAGCGGATGATACATCATCTCTGTCTCTGGTGCTTTAGGGACACATATCTATTATGCCATCATCTGTCATTCTCTGATATTTAGAGGCTTGTGGTAGGCATACTTGGTCTGGTTAGTGACCCTAGCAGATGTGGTATTCTGCCTGTGCTGAAAGTCAGAATGAGAGGCTAGTAGCTATAATTCAGAGGATGGGATCTGCCCCTTACATCCTCTGGCAATTCTGTGGTTCCATCACTGACGTACACTCACTTGCCCCCATTGTCTCTGTCTGCAATGAGCTGCTTCCTACAGTTCTCAAGCTGATACCTACCTGCCTATGGGCCTCAGCTTAGCGATCACTTTTCCAGGAAATTGCTCCTTTTCTCTGTGTTTGGTGTTTGGCTGTACCACCTCAAGTGCCCATATGGAGTTTTATTTACTCTGCAGTAATTGCCTCTTTACATGTCTGTTTCTGCTACTAGATTGTAAGTTCTTTGACGGATGGTTCTTAGTGTTGTTTGCTATATCCACATTCTGACTGAACCATAGAACCTCAATAAATTAATGTTGAGAGAATGAAAGAGAGTTTATTTTTTATGAATTCACTTTGCATTGACATATCATAGTCATATCAAGGGAGAGTTCAAGCAGTAAATTACAGGCATATACAGTCTCCCATACACTGTGGTACTACCCCGGGTATAGACAGGAAAACGTTTTGATTACTTATTGCCTTTTAGTCAATGACTAATGTGATACATTTCTTTGTCTAAGAATGTCTTAGCAGTACAGGATTTCTTCAGACATGGCTTAGGAAATGGCTGAGAGTAAGACATCAGAAGGCAAAAAAAAGCATTAAACTGTATCTGGGAAGTAATCCCAGTATTTGTGAACACAGACAATGATTTTAAAATAAATCCTCCAAAGAAGTAAATCAGTTAATTATATTGGTTAGGTTATCACTTAGAAATGGATTCACTCTCCAAGTGATCTTTACAGTCATTAGCTCACTGAATGTAATGAAATAGAAAATGATAAAATTTTCTAATAATCAGAATTATCTATATATACATTTATATAATTTGGGTATAGAAATACACACATACACCCTGTAATTTATAATGTACATGCTTGTTTGTCAGCTGTTCAGTCACTAAGTTGTTTCTGACTCTTTTGGGATTCATTGACTTTAGCCTGCTAGGTTCCTATGTCCATGGGATTTCCCGGGCAAGAATATCAGAATGGGTTGCCATCTCCAGGGACTCTTCCCTCCCCAGGGGTTGAACCTGTGTCTTCTGCATTGGCAAGTGGGTTCTTTACCACTGAGCCACCAGGGAAGCCCGTGTGTGTATTTATTTATAGCTAAATGCAATAGCAGTCTGAAAAAATCAAAAAGTAAAAAATCTTAAATTTTCAAGGAAATTCAGAAACAGCAACCCAAAATAAAATCTTTTAATTTACTTTGATAAGGGCAAGGATAATTATACCTGTAAGAACTTATACTGTCTGGTAGGTCAAGTGACTGAAAATACTAAGATAAATAGAAAGGTATTAGTTATAAGTTCAAGGATGATAGACTCTTGATTCTGCTATATGAAATACATTTTTTAAGTAATAACATTTTAGAAAGAAATAGATAACTGTAGTCAGAAAAATAAATTATGCAAAGGACTATATAGTTGAAAGTAAGTCTTTGATATTGGAGTAGAGTTCTGGAAATAGTCTATGCATATAAAGCACACATATCCTTCTGTTTGTTTAATAAAAATGGTGAGGGAGGCTACAATCAGCACATTATTCCACACTCTGCATTTTCACTTAATAGTACATCTTGTAAACAATTTCATTTCAACACATAAAGCACTGCCTTACTCTTTCTAAACAGCTGCATTGTATGGATAGATCATAATTTATGGGCCTATTCCCTCATGCATTGATAGAATAGGTGTTGAAACAAATTTTTTGATCTTTGACTTTCTGGTAGTTGATAGGGGATATATGGTAGTGTGCTGCTTTAATTTGCATTTCTCTTAATGATGAGTAAGGTTTACTCTCTTTTTTGTGATTGTCAGTCATTTCCGTTTCCATTTTTCCAAAATGTCTTTTCAAGTTCTTCATACATCTCTAATCTCATGGTAAATCTTGTTTCGTATTTATTCTTAACCCTCTTTGAAATACCTTATTAGTCACAGTTGGTTTTTAGCTCTTTGTTTTGCTTTTTTGTTTTCTTTTCTCAGTCTGAGTTTCTTTTGATTTAACTATAGCTGATTTATAATGTTGTTAAAGTATACAGCAAAGTGATTCAGTTATATATACGTACATTTTTTTTTTTTTTTCAGATTCTTTTTCCTTATAGGTTATTAAAAATACTGAGTCTGGTTCCCTGTGCTATAACAGTAGGTCCTACTTGCTTATCTATTTTATATATGTTTGGTTTCGCCTTGCAGTTTTTAAGTTTCAAGTGGTTTTATTAACCTTTGATTGACTTCTCACTCTTAAATCAAGCTTAGAAAGCTCTTCCAGTCTTCAAGACAAATAGAAGGAGCAATTCATGTTATCTCCTACGATTGTTCTGTTGTATTTTTCTTCAATTAATTTCAGTCTTACTGAATAGTTTTTCAACCAGGATTTCTATGTTTCTTGAGGCAGAAAAAAGTATGTTGTTTAGAGGTGATCTATTTTTTTTACCCAGTGGGTGTCATTTTAATGACATTTGATTATTGAAAGTATGTAAAACATTGCCAGAAAATCATTACATATACAAACAGCAGAGTTCAAATTAACAAATCTGTTACTTAATGTTAACTTTAATTATTTTCAGGTACCGTAGTGAATGCATGTTTAGAATAAACATGCATGAGGTCAGCCCCCAAAAGAGAAAAGTACTATAGTCATGGAAATTCAGGCATTTATCTCCTAAGGGAATTTAACAGAAATGCATACATAGAAATCCTTGGTTACAGCTTGGTTTTCTTCCTCCACCTAGAACTTTCTACAGCGCACTGGAACGCCAATGGCCTGGCCAGATGAGAGACCTGAAGCTGAAGCCTGTTTAGGTCCCTGGTAAATCTGCTTCTGCCTCTGGTAGTAGATCCTCCTCCCTTCTTCATACAGTTTCCTGGGTGATCAGCACCCACTGTGAGGAGGGTGGACAGCTTTGAGGGCATCGTCAGCTCTGCTTCTCCTGACTTCCTTGGCATCCTGTTTAATGCTACTGTCTTCATCATGGTTTGCTTCTCTTACCGTGCATGGTGTGCTCACTTCAAGTGCTCACCAAGTGGTAAATAGAAAAGGAAGAAGTGGAAAAAGCAATTTAATTCACAGCACAATTGCATATAGCAATGTTTCTTTTTTTTTTTTTTTTCTTTTTTTCTTTCTGTTTTTAGTGAAGCTCAAGTCAGAATTCTCAAATAGTACACTTGTTAAGAGACCCTTTTAATCTCTCTTCTGTTCTTTGGCTGAAAAGATTATACATTTCTTTTGTCATATTTTGAGGAAGACTTAGCAAGATTCATCCTCACAGTTGTTTCCCAAAACAACTTTATGACCTGACCTAAACATTAAAAAAAAAAAGACACTTTCTATGGTATACTTGTCAATGGAGCCATTCTCACTGTTTCTAATTTGCAAACATGCAAATAACAGATACTGAAAAAAGAAAAATGGATACCCATGTTCTCTTACCGCCTCTGCTTCCATGTTTCTTTTTTATATTCCTCAGCCTCCTGATCAAGTAAGTGAGTACATGACAACCTCAGAGTAAGGTGGCAATGAATTCTTGGAGCCTTCGGCCTTCATCATGGGGTTTAAACTAACTGTTATTTGCCCTATGGTTTTAGGCTTCATAGTGACTTTATACTTTTCTGGGTAGCTGAGAGTTAAAAGAGAGCTGGTGGTTTCGAGTTTTGGCATTTTTCAACTCTCCTCGGGAGAATATAAAGTGCCTGTGGAGTGGGTCCAAACCAGTGGATGTTTAAGAGAAAGGAAAAAAAATATTAGCTGAAAACATTCTTAGGCAATTTAGTTGCCTTCTGTTGCATTAAATGGACAGAAAAGGGGGTAAGTGTTGTGTGTTGTGCTTTATAATTTTCAACATTAAAACTTTCAAAAATCCCACACCCTAAAAAACATGAAATGACCTTCAGGCCTATTGGCTCCCACTGTTTCATTTATCGAGTCTTTGTGACAGCCTTTCCCTTCCATGTAAAAAAAAAAAAAACACACAGAGGGAAGTGTGAAAAGCATCAGAAGTCTCCTTTATGCCAGTTCAGGCTTTTAGTTGCTTGCCAGCACCTTCATCTCTTCATATGTTTCTCGCTAAGGTCTAACATGGAACAAAAACCCGACAGCAATGGAGACCAGATGCTGGTATTTCTTCTCTGTCACTTGGCTGCGGAGCAGATGGAATTATATCAATCGGGCATGCTAGGAGGAAGAGGCCATGGCAGCCAACATGTGGAACTGGGGCTGAGTGACATTTCTGCTAATGTTTTGTCCTTGTAGAACATTATGCTTCCTCTTTGCTTATGAGCTGTGGTTTTCCTGACTCAGACGAGGTTCCAGCTCCAGCTGGAATGGCTGTCGCTCTTCCCCTCTCCCCCGGCCCCCCCTTTTCAGGGAGTGCTGGGAGCTATGGAGGAGTAGTGGGGCCTGCACAATGGAGCTCTTTATTAAAATACCTGACATCTGCGTGCAATGCACCCAAATCATCGGAGCTCCGCGGAGGAATGCGCCAGGCACTGCGAGTCACTTTTTGTCTAGTGCCGTGCGCTTGTTTGATTTATATAATGAGTGAATGCCTCTGGCAAAAGAGGACGTTGAGCATGTTATTGGAGGGAGGGAGCTTTTTAATTTTTTCCAAGAAGCATTGTCACAGACAGACCTAAAATATGAGTATTTAAAGGCAGTTGTAGCCATCATGTAGATTTCTTGCTATGGTTTAAAAACATTTGCTCATACCTTCTCTTCCCCTCCTCACCCCACTTAAGGTAAGGTCAGGAAACTCAAAAACCCAGTTTAACATCATAGGGAGTTTTAATGTTGGCATCTACTATTGATAAGAAGTGGTACTTTTAAGGAATTTCAGGTTACAAAGACTCCAGAGGAAAAACATAAAATACATGTTTATAAAAGCAAGGCCATACAGATAAGAATAGTTGTGGAGTTTCTAATTCTGGTCTCCTCCCTCAGAAAAGTACACGACCCTTTTCATAGTAGAAGATATGTATAGATACACAAATCATAATACTTTCTCTTTTAATAATTACATTTACCTGTTTATGGCAAGTAAATAGGAAAATGCTGCCATATGAATACACTATTTCAGAAAGCAATGAAGTGGTCCTGAAATTGCTGCTTACACTGCAAAATTATCAACTACTCCATTCCTCCTTAGTCAGATCCCTGATTTCTTGGTGGAAATTCGCCTTAGGTTTTGATTTGGTTGCCAAGGGATCCAGGGAAGGATACTAGTCAAGTGAGCTGGAGAGAGGTAGCGCTTCCACCACTTTTGTCTCTTATTTCAAAATGTAGCTTCTGGCAGATCTTTTCCAAACATGTTGGCCATTTATATCATGTCTTGAGTCTTCTCGAAAACAGCTAGGGCAGCCTGGCCATCCCTCTCCCATCAGGAAGTCTAAAACTGTGCATTTGGCACTTGGTTTTGAATGGGGCTGCTGCCTGGGGAGTTCCTCCTACATCTCGCTGGTTTGTGTGATGATGAGTCCCACCGCTGCGCTGGGATTGAAGTGAACCCGCTAGACTGGGTAGATGATAGAGTAAAAGGCTAAGATTAGTGTGTCTGGAGAGAGTCCCAATTCATGTGTTTTTGGAAAAAATTCTTCGAAATTGCCGTGGACCTCTTTTTTTTTTTTTCTTTGCTGTTTTCTTATCTATGTTTGGACTTCTTAGCTATAGAGTCATTTAAGTACCCTGGTGTGAGGAACCTATATTAATACAGCATATACCTAGTATATGCATGCCTGCTAGAATCTGGAGTCACAAAATAAAATCACTCCTCAGTATGCAAACCTCAACCATCTGTGCTCAGAGACAAAATAAGTTCAGATAAATTATTTAGATTGGTCTGTGTGAATGAAAGGAATCTCCCTTTGTCTACGCTGTCTTATGTGCTATTCAGATAATATCTTATCTCTTGCCTTCCAAACTCTTGCCTCCTGAACCATGATTGTCCAAACACAGGAACAAGCTAGACAGTGAGAAATGCCTTGATATCCAACTACATATGATATTCCAGTAGGAAGGGAATCTCTTGCTCCCAGTTTAGGTTGAACTTTCATCAGTTCTTGTCTTGCTCAATTTTATACTTAACCGTTTGTTTTTAAAATCTTAAGCTCCATTTTCTTTTCAAAATTTTCTCCCTTGTTTCCTCCTCCCTCAAAATCATTTATGTCATAGAGCAGAGACTCCTCATGTTGCCCTTTTTTGTGATTTCGTATCAAGCATATACTTCATCTGGAAAAGCCCAGGTGTCTTCCAGAGGTGTTATTTTGGGGCTGATATTGAATAGTCCAGGATGATTGTTACCCGCTTGGTTCAAGGTCCCACCAGCATTTCAAGTGTGAGAAAATGCTTCCTTGTGGGCCTCCCGGCACTCGTGTGTTTGAGCATATTTAACTGGAGGGGAAAGGAACTGATTCCATCCTATAGAAAAATGATGGTAGCCAAAGTCTTTGCATGTCTGACCTTTAGATGTCCTCAGGGAGCATTCTTGAAGATAATTTGATTCGGTCCTTGGATTTTGGCCCCAGGAGTGTGGAGCATCACATCCTGCCACAGTGTGTACTGATAGAAGTCATCTGCCCTCTTCTGAGATGAGGGTCGTTTAGTTCAATCTGAAAGGACACTGGGCACAAGTGGGTATTAAATGTCAAAGCCCAATTTTGTTTCTTCCTGGATGCATGAATTTGAGCAAATTACTTAATCTTGATGAACCTCACTTTTCTGTAAAATATCAAAATATCAGTGGTAAATATCTTAACTTACAGGGTTGCAAAACAGCAACAACAACAAATAGAGATAATGGTAAAGTGAGTGCCTGACACAAAGTAGGAACTCCAGAATTGGCAGCTATGGTCATTTGCCATTGTTGTAATGGCCACGGCACCCTTGGCTGGCCTTCTAATCGGTCCTCTTTCTGTTTGTGTGGTCAACAGCAACCCAGCTACAACTGGGATGTGCTGCCTCCTGAGTCTAGCCACGTCCTCTAGAGCTCTTTAGCCACTACAAAGCAAGAAATGCATGTGGACGTGATGTTGACTATTCTAGTCCAAAGAGATGCTTCTCTTCCTTGAATCCCTACATCCTAAGAAGTATGTGCTGTGATTTACGGCAAAAGCTTCAAACTCCTAGGAAAAGTGAGTTCCTGTCTTTTGAGAGTTTGTATTTGGCTCCCTGCAACATAAACTTGTCCTTGTTGCCTGCCCTGGATTCCTTCATCCAGGGCTGTGACTGGGAATCACCCCCGTGATTCCTCTCCTTCCCTTTGTGGGTTGCATAATGCACTGGGATTTGTTATGCAAATGAAGATTACACCTCTGAGAGACAAAGAGACCCTCTTCCCTACTCTCTGCTACATCTTGTTGTTTTATTTATCTAGGCTATACTGGGTCTTCGTTGCTGCATGTGGGCTTTCTCTACTTGGAGCGAGTGAGGCTTCTCTAGTTGGAATGCATGTGGACTCAGTATTCGCAGCTCACGGGCTCTGGAGCACAGGCTCAGTAGTTGTGGCGCATGGGCCCAGCAGTCCCATAGCCTGTGAATGACACCCTCTTCCCGGAACAAGGATCAAACCCGCATCCCCTGCGTTGGCAGGCAGGCTCCTATCTGCTGACCGCCAGGGAAGTCCTCTGCTACATTTCAGTGGCCGTTGAGAAGGGGGCTGGAAAAAGGGAGCATTCATCCCTCTTTATAAGGAAATGGGGCAAGGCTGTTGTTTCTGTCTCTTTAAGGTTAATCTGACAATCCTGGCAAATCATCTTCTCTTCTTAACATGAGGATATGTTGGTCATGCATCTGTGTGTTTTCTTGTTTGACCCATTAAACTATATGATAGAGATATTTGTTTTCCAGTTTTATCGGCGTCTGGCTCCTGTTTTTATGTCAAATCACACATAACAGATTATAAAAGAATAAAGTGAATATTAAAGTGGGGGCATTGTCTTTATGCGTAAAAGGTATGTTTTCTATTTTATATGTTAGTTTTTATTATGATACTTTTATAAAGAATTCAAGCTACACAGAAATACAGTAGTGGATGAATATCATCTTCTCTTGCTCCTCCCCAAATTTCACTCTCAAGTAGTAACTGTTAGGCCCTGTTACCCAGTTATTTAGTGTTCTTTCCAGAGCAGCCAGCTTTTAAAAAGATTTGGTTGAAATCCTGGCATGAGATATTTATACCATTTAAGGTTGGTCTACAAATCTAAGCTGTGGTTGAGGATTACACAGTTATTTTGTACAATGATCAGTTTAGAAACACAACTGGACAACTCCTTTGTTCCCTTTTAGATGTCAAAATTTTTATGGTAACATCAAACCTATACTTCACTTTGTTTATTTAAACACCTCAGACTGACTTTCTTTCAAAAATGAGCTAAATGACATAATTTTTTGTCTCCTATTAAACTTTGGAGGAAGGAAATAAGCTAATGAACTTCATACTATTATAAATAACAATAAAATGAAATTGGCTTTCCTTCACAGGACATCATATCAGGTGTGTCCATTTATCTGTCTTTTTTTTAATTTTGGTGTCACTAAAATTAGTTTGTCATTGTAAATTCCAGCATATAGGATTTTCCCCCTTTTCTTTCTGGCAAGGAAAAATGTAAAACACACACTTGTGATTAGGACTGGACTAAAATTTCTGGCAGCTATACTTAATATATCACAAAAACTTTAATACAGTAATGCAAATATTATGATAAATGCCAGTATATCAGCGTATAATAGCATATCCCTCCCTTTCATTTAGCTAAGATTGACTAACATTTAATTGCCTTGCCTATGTTAAAAAAGGAAAGAAATTACCTTATA
Organism: Aepyceros melampus; assembly: GCA_006408695.1. Classification (NCBI taxonomy): domain Eukaryota; kingdom Metazoa; phylum Chordata; class Mammalia; order Artiodactyla; family Bovidae; genus Aepyceros; species Aepyceros melampus. Next base: position 388,782 of record SJXQ01007849.1, read on the forward strand.
GGGGTATGCAGACTCCTGAGGTTTCTCAGCAGTGAGCTCCGCCAAGTTGCCCCCCTCCCAACTCATTACTTTACTCCTTAACACACAGATCCTTATACACAACAGTAAATAACCCTCAGTAAATTTGAATCTTATCGCAATCTAAAGACACCACCATCATTATGGGGGAATGTTGTTAGTCTGCAAAACCTCAGTTTAGAACAACACAGCAGTATCCAAACTTCTTGGCTTTGTCTGGATATCGTTACTTCATGTGTTGCCGCTGCCTTCCTGGGTGCATTTATAGAGTGTTTTCTTAAACATTGGTGGTGTCACTGTGTAAGTGGCCGGTTGAGAGCAGTTTTGTCATTTTCCCTGAGAACCGAAAAACATCTAGCTATCATTTACTCCATTTAGAATTGGAAATCACCCGATTATCTCACTGTGTTTGAAATAAGTATAAAAGATGCTTCTCCCTTGTAAATTTAGCATATTAAAACTATCTGGGTGAATACACTTCTTTCCCACTTTTTTGTTAAGGTGTAATTCCAAACTCTTAATATGAAATTATTTCAAATTACTTTGTATTAAAACATAGAAGAGAAAGCAGAACACTTAAGGACCGAGCTTGTTTTGTGTGCTTTCTCTGTGCAGTAGGACTGTGTAAACCGGAAGAAACTGACTGCTGCATATAAAGAATCTTTGAGTCCTCACTGTTTCCTGGGATCTTCCGCAAATGTAGCTGTGCAATACAGACATTGATAATAAATAAGACATGTTTATCTCTGTTTAAATAAGATCTCCTGAGTTATCTTGAGACCTGCTTGATTGTTATCTGTGCTAGATTCACTTCTTTAGAAGACAGGATTAGTGAGTGTATTGTGATCTTTCTTTAAATTCCTCATAATCTAAGAGGAATTTTAGCATTTAACTTGCAAAGGCTCCTGACAGTAGAGATACCCTACATAGCATCACAAGGACATTGCCCATACTAGCTCTGTCTTAGTAGGAATAAAATACACACACACCCCCCACACACAAAGAAAATGCATGTTAATGTGACTGAATATTCATTAGAACCCTGCGGCCTGGGGCTGGAAGCACAGTGAAGCTGTGTGTTTACCACACCACCCAAAAGGCAAGAGGGCAGAAGGCACTTATAAACAGTGGCGCAGCGCAAGCAATGTTGTCTTTGAAAAGTTTTCATTTTCCCTTGAATCAGCTACAGTCTCTTACTTAAGGTCACTGCAGTTTGCAATCTTTGGCAGAAGGCTTCTTCCTTTTTTGGTTGTGGCAGTCTGGCTTTTTTTTTTTTTTTCCCTTTTGGAAGTGTTTTCCTCTCAAACTGCCATTATCTCCCAAACCTGTTTCATGTTATCATTGTCAGATGCCTCTTCTCTGAGTTTCTTAGAACAAAATGTGATGATATATATATATATGAAATTTTTTAAAGCATAGAATTGAAAGTCATATGGTTATGATTTGAGAATGTCAAGCTTGATTTTTTTTCAGAGTTTAAGGGGAGGAAAAAAAAAAAGAAAACCTCGTACCTTTTTCTCTGGGCAGTGAACTCGCTGTAGAAACATCAAAGAGAATGTGTACTGGATCAAGGTGATTTTTTTTTTTTCGACCACATCATTGCCAGCTGTGGTGTTTATGATTAGAGGCAGGCGTTCCAGACACCTCCGAGTCCTCACTAAGCGTCAGATCTTTAACAGGATCCATCCCAACTGAGTGACACTAAACAGACAGCCAGAGGGGAGTTGGTGGGCTGGAAGACGGAAGGCGGTGGGGGTGAGGGAGGCTTTGGTGCCTGGTACACTCCCCAGCCTAGCTGTATAACAGACTCTGCTAATGCCAGGCTGCAGGCTGCCCAGAGGCCCCATAGCATGCCTTTCAGTCCAGCTTTCATTAGCCAGGGGGATGACTAGAGCCTAGCAAACACAGTCATTGATCCTCTCTCGCTGAGCGCAAGGATGTGCAATGTTCAGGTCACAGCCCAGTCGGCTTTGAAGCAGCTCCATTTCATCGCTGTCAGCCACTGACTTCTGGCTTCCAGGAGCTCACACAATTCCCTCTCGGATCTCCATGCTCTGCACCACACAGCTAACTACATTGAATTCCCTCTGGATATTGCCTCCCCTTTGCAATATTAACACTTGTTTACTGGTCCTGTTGACATAAGAATTCTGCAAATAGCCAACAGTTCTGATAGCAGTCGTTGGAAGGGAGTTTTCTTTCCTGCCTCCTGTTCCATTCTAGGTCAGAGTAACTGCCAGGCAGTTTTTGCTAGATTTAAATCCCAGAATATGCTGCTGGAGTCAGGAATCAATCCTATGAGTTTGGAGTTGAATATTTGGGATTATTCATCTCAGGATGATAAGTTTTATTCCAGTGGTGGCCAGTAACAGTGAAGAAAGAAGTGGTTTGATTGACAGCTACTTCTTTTTCAGTGTGAAAGTGTTATTTTGAATTTCCAAAAGTGTCAGGTGCATCCCTTGCTGAGAGAGCCTTGTGATTATAGAATTAAGATCCTGTAAAGCAGAGACATTACTTTGCCAACAAAGGTCCGTCTAGTCAAGGCTGTGGTTTTTCCTGTGGTCATGTATGGATGTGAGAGTTGGACTGTGAAGAAAGCTGAGCGCCGAAGAATTGATGCTTTTGAACTGTGGTGTTGGAGAAGACTCTTGAGAGTCCCTTGGGCTGCAAGGAGATCCAACTAGTCCATTCTGAAGGAGATCAGCCCTGGGATTTCTTTGGAAGGAATGATGCTAAAGCTGAAACTCCAGTACTTTGACCACCTCATGCGAAGAGTTGTCTCATTGGAAAAGACCCTGATGCTGGGAGGGATTGGGGGCAGGAGGAGAAGGGGACGACAGAGGGATGAGATGACTAGATGGCATCACGGATTCAGTGGACGTGAGTTTGAGCGAACTCTGGGAGTTTGTGATGGACAGGGAGGCCTGGCGTGCTGCGATTCATGGGGTTGCAAAGAGTCGGACGCAACTGAACTGAACTGAAGGGAAAAAAAGTTACAATTAAAAAACAAATCTTGCTTTCCTGTTGGTGGGAGGACAGTAAGATTTTTAAATTAAAACATCTAAGAGAGAGAGGAAAAAAAGGGAGTTGATGCACATGATTTCAAAGAGGTAGACAGATAATAGATTGATAGCACAGAGCTGCTGTGGAGATCCTCTCCTTGATTATCAGCATCTTGTTGTTGTTGTTATTTTGGCATCTTCTTAGCAATTAGCTATCAGGGCTGGGTGAAAGCAAAATGAGGAAAGTGTAAGATTCTGGCTTCAGCTCCTCAGTTGACTCTTCCTGCTCTACATCTCCACGTCCTCCTTCCCTTCTAAATCCTCCCAGCTGACTCTTAGCTGCTCATATCGTAGCCAGTGGTGTTTTGGAAGCTCTCCTCCTTGACTGGTGAAAAGTACACGGGTTCTTTGCAGAGAAGGAATGTAAAAGTTGGCCTGAAACTTGGTAGTTCTCAGGCTGTGTGGTCTGGGCGGTAATAGATGTGATGGTAACTCGTCCCTTGAAACCAGGTGACTCCAGAGTTATCAGGTTGGACCCATGCTGTCACTGGTGGTACTTCAAGAAGGAAGGGTATATGGTTGGGACTCACATGTTGGTAGGATTTCAATGGTACAGGTTTCCACTGGAAAACTGATGTCAACTATCATCTTACAGAAGAAGGCTGTAGGAGAAGTCCACATGTAAAGGTGATCCCTGCTCATCTGGCTACTATAATGATAATCTTCCAGAATACTAGTTTGGGACCTTTACACAGCAAAGGCACCAGTGTGAAATGTGATGATAGCCTTGCATTTTGAACCCCTTGAGTTGGCTCACCCTTAGAAAGTTTTCCTGAGGGAAAGCCTTAGACCTAGCCCTAACCATTAGCATTCCTTACTATCTTTCTCTTGTCCAAGTTGCCTCATTGTCTTCAGTATACTGCCTTTTCCAAACACTGACTGTCATACAACTTGGAATAAAACTAGTCTTTCAAAGAAGACTCTAGTTTTCCTCCTGGTCCTACTCACCTCTCTATTTCATCATACTTGAGTAATCTTTTGATTATTAGCAAACTTTTCTTAAGTCTTAGACCTTCTTCTTCATAAAACTTACTTCCATTGATAAGATTCTAGAATTTTAAGGGGAAAACAATAATGACTAAATAATATTTTACATCATTCATTTGTGTAAACACCTTCTATCGTCAATCAACTTGTTTTTTTTTTTTTAAAGTTTACCTTATAAGAAAAAAGTTAATTAGGCTTTCTGCCAGGGTTTCATTTCCTTAGGCATATATACTCACTAATTAATGTTTAGGATGCTTTTTTTCCTTTGATTAAAAAAATATTATGCTTTATATTTCTAAAACGATTCTTAATAGTTTTTTATAGAAACCTTTAAAGCATCAAAGTTTTATAGTGTATTTAGACTATGTAGTTGCCCATGTGTTAACATTGTAGGTAAATGTATAAAGTAGAACAACAAAGTAGTTTTGTTTGATGTGTCTTTGTCCTCATGCAGTAGGTTGCTTCAGTCAGTTGCTTATTTATTACACCATTGCCCACATTCTGGTTTACTGTTTCTTCACAACTGCTGTATGTCAGCATTAACCCATTTTACAGGTTTTACAGTGGAGGCAGAAAAAGAATCTTACTAGTTTGAGAGTTTTTGGCTGGAGATAACTCAAGATAGTCTAGTATCCTCAGTAACAACAACTTTTTAAATTGCTATGACTTGTTCATATTTACGTGTTCAACTGGCGTTGTTTTTAAAAGTGCTAAGTTCTGTTTGAGAGGATGTAGTTAATATCAGCCATTTGACGAACAAGAAAACTTTCAACCCTTTTCCTTTCCCGTCCCTTCAGGGAAGGAGAAAATGTTTAAAATAGTGAGGAGGATATTTGTCAAGTTTTCATCAAAGGATGAGGTCTGTGTGTACACGCACATGTGTAGGCAGATCACCAGATTGATCTGAACAGAAATAAAAGTACTAACAACCTGGGGTGTGTGTGCACGTTCAGTTGCTCAGTTGTGTCTGACTCAGTACGACCCCATGGACTATAGCCCGCCAGACCCTCTGTCCATGGGATTTTCCAGGCAAGAATACTGGAATGGGTTGCCATTTCCTCCTCCACAGCATCTTCCTGATCCGGAGGTCGAACCCACGTCTCCTGTGTCTCCTGCATATGCAGGCAGATTCTTTACTACTGCGCCACCTGGGAAGTCCCACATTAATCTTTGATTCTGTTGTGAATGTTTACATTAGTATCATAAATAACATCACAACAAAGAAACTGTTATGGAGAGTACTGCTGATAGAATTTAAAATGCTTGCTTTAGTAGGTTCTTGGCTGGCATAAACAGTTAAGAGCACAGATGCCGGAGTGTGGTTGTCTTGTGCTTGTTCATGTGGGAAGAAATGCCGTTGTCTACTAACGCAGCCAGAAGACTCGATTTTCTGCTCCGGGAGTTGTGCTATGCTGTGTTCAGTTGCTCAGTTATGTCTGACCCTTTGCAACCGCATGGACTGTAGCCCGCCAGGCTCCTCTGTCCATGGCATTTCCCAGGCAAAATACTGGAGTGGGTTGCCATCACCTTCTCCAGGGGATCTTCCCGACCCAAGGATTGAACCCCCGTCTGTTGTGTTCCTGCAATGACAGGCAGGTTCTTTACCACTAGCACCACCCCAGGGGTTAGATTGAGTAAATTTAGTGATACTCATGAGCATTTCCCAGAATACAGTTAAGTAAAAGCCCAGGTAGGTGCTGTTAACTCCTAGTTTTGCTCTTCCTTCTCTGTTTTTGGTGGAACAAATGGGTGTTTCCTGACAGCCCCCAGGTATACGTCTGAAAAAGTCTTTTAATGAGACCTTCACACTTGGGGTCAACTGAGAGGAAATGTACTTTCTGCCTGTGTGAAATCCCACAACCGCTACCCAATTTGAGGACAAACTGAAGCTGACTAGCTCAGGGAAATTTGCAGTTCTGTCATTAGAGCACCAAATACTGCCTCCTGCAATGAATCACCTGAAGATTTTATCCATCACCCATTGCTAAAACTTGATAACATATGTAGGCCAATTTATTCCCCTGGAATTTCCTCCCCACCTTCCCCAGCCTATAATGTGCATAGTTTGAAGAGGAGGAAATGATTCAAAAAATCTGTGAAGACTTAAACACCTATTGATTTCCAACCTACAGGAAAAAAAATATTAACCGAGTTTTCAACCTTGTATTTGAAGAGCTGGTGCAAACATATATGTAATATGTAGCTCTGTTGGGACGCAGTGAATTTCCCTAACGTTGTGGCATGATACATGGAATTTGAGAGTGGGTGAAAGGAAAGAGTGCCTGAAAGGAGGTCAGATGCCTCTGGGAAAACTGTTTCAATATCCAATAGCTGAACTTCCTGCCTTTTTATTTCCTAATTTCATTGCACAGTGGTGTTAAGTGGATCTCCCTGCCTTCCTTTCATAACCAAGTAGGAGACTTGCCTTTTAGAAGCAGTTGTACACCTCTAGAAAAATCACCAGCCAAAAAGAAACCAGGATGAAGGCCTAGCAGGACGCTCTTCGCCCAATGAGGAAGTTGAACTTTTCTCTTCTATAAAGATGATTGATGACTTGTGGATTAAAATGAAACATGGGCACAGAGGCCAGTTTCTCTAAGACGGCCTGAGTGTGTGGCTAATACCGCCTTGGTTAGCAGAGGTCTTCCTGACCTTGGCAGTTTGTGGTGACCTATAGACTTGCAGGAATGAATTGTTCCTGAACAATTCCTGCAACATCTGAGGGACAAACAGGTCTCTGGAACCATTTGTTGGACACCAGAGGGAAAAAGGTCGCACCCACTGAAAGCCTGAAACAGACTCGTATATTCAAAAACATTGGGCCCTCACATTTACCTTAAATTCAGAACCTCAAACCTGGACTGTAAGAGAAGTGCCGCCTGACCACTACATGTTAAACACTGAGCCAGTTCATCTCTGTTTCTTAGAATTGTCCAAAAGACTTCTTCATGTTTCTTCTTTCATTGTTAAGTGGCATTAAAGGAACCCTGAGCTTTGGAGGCTCTCTTAAAAGAGCCAGTGATGCTGCTTTCTTTGGCCAGATACCAATTTTCCTGCTTTCCTGAATAAAAATTTGATAGATTTTGGAACCTCATCCTTTAGCATGGAACCAGTTCTCCAGCAGCCTGCAGAAGGCCTCTCTACCCAACTTAGTAACTTTGACTTATTCTCCTTTTAAATTAAGAGTCTAATTCTGTTCCTGTTGCTACATCACCCTGGGTTTCTGTAACTTGCATGGTATCCATAAAGAAGTCTGATGTTCCATTTTAAAAAATTTTGTGCGGTGGTGTGCATTACTCCTGCCAGTGTTGTCCATGGAATTCACTGAGTGACTATGGCTGCAGGGCCCTTTCCACTAACGATTACAGGCACTGACGTGTTTCCTGTCCTCAGGGTCTGTGGAGCAGTGGTCCTAGGTGACACGAAGTACATTTTCCAAAATTTACCCTTACCAGGAAGTATAGGTTTATAGATTGGCCTTGGAGGACTTTAGTGCCCAGGTGACTTAAAAGATAACAGGACCGGGTGCTTCCTTCAGAAGATAGCTCCCAGATGAGGTATGACTTCTTCAAGCTAATTATTCAAGGTGCTAATGGGGATTGATAGGTGAATGTGAAGTGGGCATCCTGGCTGAGGTTTAAGATGTGCAAAGTGTATATAGATCGGAGAAGTAAGTAGGCTTTTCATGAGCTAGAAGGCAGAATATCCTGGATGGAAGAAAAACTGATGGTTAAGAAATGGCTTTGTTGAAAGGGAGCTGGTACAGCATGTGAAGACTTTCTTTTGGGGCCCCTGGGTGGCAAAGAATCAATCAGAGTTTTGAGTTGTGGGACCATATGATGCCCGACTCATGGCAGGGAAATTATTCTGATGAAAATATCTTCAATAAATTTAGGCGTGAAGAAACAGGAGGAATTCAGCAATCCAGGTCAACACACACATAGCAGGAATAAAACAGAATGGATAGAAGTTTGAAATACTTGTAGTGAGAGAATCTACAAAAATTGTGTTTTTTTGGATTGAGTGTTAATGGTGAAAGAAAACCGTGTCTCTCCTTTTGTGTTTTGTTACTGATTACAAAATGTTGGTGATTTAGTTTACAGTTGTCCGACTGTGTGACAGGAATCCTACGTACTAAAACCTGTTGGGATGTGTTGGAAAAGGTCCATAGTGACCAAGTCCAAGATGTCTTTCACCAGAAATGATAGGATGGTAATGAGCAGAAAGAAAAGTAAAGTTAGGTTTTTGTGGCTAAATTTTAAAAGTTGTTAATGTGTTCATCTATGGTCAAAGAAACAGTGGAGACTTTTGTTAGAGTAAGTAAATTTTATTTACCGGTATTGTCTTATATTTTATCTATTTCACTAGACTTTATATCCCTTAGCAGCAGAGAAACTGTTTCTTCCTTATATTGCTATCTTCTGTGCCCAGGAAAATGCCTGACATGTAATCAGTTCAGTTCAGTTCAGTCACGCAGTCATGTCCGACTCTTTGCGACCCCATGAATCGCAGTACGCCAGGCCTCCCTGTCCATCACCAACTCCCGGAGTTCACTCAGACTCATGTCCACGAGTCCATGATGCCATCTAGCCATCTCATCCTCGGTCGTCCCCTTCTCCTCCTGCCCCCAATCCCTCCCAGCATCAGGGTCTTTTCCAATGAGTCAACTCTTCGCATAAGGTGGCCAAAGTACTGGAGCTTCAGTTTTAGCATCATTTCTTCCAAAGAAATCCCAGGGTTGATCTCCCTCAGAATGGACTGGTTGGATCTCCTTGCAGCCCAAGGGACTCTCAAGAGTCTTCTCCAACACCACAGTTCAAAAGCATCAATTCTTCTGTGCTCAGCCTTCTTCACAGTCCAACTCTCACATCCATACATGACCACAGGAAAAACCATAGCCTTGACTAGACGGACCTTAGTCGGCAAAGTAATGTCTCTGCTTTTGAATATACTATCTAGGTTGGTCATAACTTTTCTTCCAAGGAGTAAGCGCCTTTTAATTTCATGGCTGCAGTCACCATCTGCAGTGATTTTGGAGCCCAAAAAAACAAAGTCTGACACTGTTTCTACTGTTTCCCCATCTATTTCCCATGAAGTGATGGGGCCAGATGCCATGATCTTCGTTTTCTGAATGTTGAGCTTTAGCCTTGACTAGACGGACCTTAGTCGGCAAAGTAATGTCTCTGCTTTTGAATATACTATCTAGGTTGGTCATAACTTTTCTTCCAAGGAGTAAGCGCCTTTTAATTTCATGGCTGCAGTCACCATCTGCAGTGATTTGGAATGTCAGGTTGCAGATTATCTGATCCTGAAAGTGAAAGTGAAGTCGCTCAGTTGTGTCTGACTCTTTGCGACCCTGTGGACTGTAGCCCAATAGGCTCCTCCGTCCATGGGATTCTCCAGGCAAGAATACTGGAGTGGGTTGCCATTTCCTTCTCCAGGGGATCTTCCCGACCCAGGGATCGAACCCAGGTCTCCTGCATTGCAGGCAGACGCTTTAACCTCTGAGCCACCAAGGAAGCCCCTTATCTGGTCCTACTACCTCATTATTCAGAGGAGAAAATGAAAGCACAGCGAGGGGAATGAACATTCAATTGGGCTTTCCTTGATTGCTTCTAAAGATGAGGAGCTCACTACCTAACAAAGCACTTGTTCCCAAAATGGGTTGGATGTTTATTAAATTAAATTTGCTTCGATCGGCACAGTTCAGTTCAGTCGCGCAGTCGTGTCCGACTCTTTGCGACCCCATGAATCGCAGCACGCCAGGCCTCCCTGTCCATCACCAACTCCCGCAGTTCACTCAGACTCACGTCCATTGAGTCTGTGATGCCATCCAGCCATCTCATCCTCGGTTGTCCCTTTCTCCTCCTGCCCCCAATCCCTCCCAGCATCAGGGTCTTTTCCAATGAGTCAACTCTTCGCATAAGGTGCCCAAAGTATATACCCCAAATTATACATAATAGAATATGCAGAGTTACGCAGAAGTAGCAGTCCCGACCCTCATTGAGACAAGGCTTTCTTTTTTGCATACTCTCCTCTTACAAAAGTCTCAGGTGGTTTACGCTATCTTCTGGCCAAGAGGCCTATTAACATTTCTATGGCTCTCTTCTGATGAAGTTTTGTTAACCAGAAGACTATTTTGTGTTAATCTTTCCAAAGTCTGAAGCCACTCTCAGAAAACATTAAATAAGAATACAGCAGTTTGTAATACAGTGATTTATAGCAAAAGAAAAGTAATTTACTCAAAAGTTCAGTATTGCTAATATCAAAACTACTACATATCGCTTTTTCCATATCCCATTTATATAGATTACATCTTTCCGGGTGCCTGAGAGATAAGAAATAAGGAGGTCTGGCAGCAATCATTGAGTCAACCGTGAAATCCTGTCACCAATATAAATTTGAAAAGACTGAAACTTTAAGATACTTTGAGGCTTTTGTGCCTCCCACAGCTGGGGGGTTGTGAGCAATTCACAAGCTTGCAAAAAGTCAAGGGACCCTGTTTAGGCAGGCTAGAGGGTTATCAAAGGGGGGTTGGGCTGAAACACTTTCAAATGCAGGAAACCAAAGCTTAGAATTAACTCTTCCCAAGAAACTGGCAGAGAATAATGGGAAAACAGACAAATTCTTATTTTGGGGGGCACATGTTCAGGAAAAACCAGGGAGAAATCCGATGACTCAAATTGCCCTGCCATCTGAGTTTGCCACGTGACCCTGTCACGGGTGGGATTCCTCACGCTGGCCCCCGACACATGCTAAAGAAAATCAGTCCTGAATATTCATTGGAAAGACTGATGCTGAAGCTGAAACTCCAATACTTTGGTCACCTGATGCAAAGAACTGACTCATTGGAAAAGTCCCTGATGCTAGGAAATATTGAAAACTGGAGCAGAAGAGGGGATGACGGAAGATGAGATGGTTGGATGGCATCACTGACTAAATACACATGAGTTTGAGTAAGCTCTGGGGGCTTCGTGATGGACAGGGAAGCCTGGTGTGCTGCAGTCCAAGGGGTTGCAAAGAGTCAGACATGACTGAGCAACTGAACTGAAATTAACTGAATAAATGCAGAGGAAAGCAGCACAAGCACAAAAAATTCATTGCTTCTTGGTTAATAAAATTTTAATCAAAACCCTATTAGAGAGTATTGTTTCATTTAGGTGGACTTTTTAAAACTGATTTTTAAATCATCTCTTGTGTGATGTCGCTTGTGCATGTGTCCTCAGTCGTGTCTGACTCTTTGCGACCCCATGGACTGTAGCCCACCAGCTTCCTCTGTCCATGGGATTCTCCAAGCAAGGTTACTGGAGTGGGCTGCCATTTCCTCCTTCTGAGGATCATCCCAAAATAGCTCAAAACACCGAAGACAGTTTTGAAGAGACTTTAATGCTAAATGACACATCCTTTCAGATACCAGGACTAATTGTGAAACTATACCAATGAAAACACTGAATGGTGCAAGTATAAGTAAATAGAACAATTTAAAAAATCAAGATAGACCATTAGATACATGTATAGATATTTGAAATATGAAAGAAAGAGGCATTGCAGATGAGTGAAACAAATAATCCATGGGCGGTTTGTTATCCACGTGAACAAACATTGGATTACTGTCTCATTCCGCACACAAAATCAATTTCAATTACATTCTTGTATGTTCGTCTCTAGGCAACAAGATAGAGAAGAGTTCTTTAGTGAGAACATGCAAAATAAGGGAAAAATTATTAAACTTAGTGTTTGTTATATTAAAAGAGAGGGGTTTCCCTATGGCTCAGCAGTAAAGAATCCACCTGCAATGCAGGAGGAGCGGCTTTTATCCCTGGATGGGGAAGATCCCCTGATGGAGGAAATGGCAACCCACTCCAGTACTCTTGCTTGGAGAATACCACAGATAGAGGAGCCCGGTGGGCTACAGTCCACGGGGTTGCAAAGAGTCAGTCATGACTGAGCAACTGAGCGGGAGCATATATCGAAAACCTTGGTTTGATTCACGAAAACTTTTTTTAAAAGGCAAATCTCCTGAAGCAGGCTGAGAAGGAACCAGCCAGCTCTTCCCTCCTGCTGGTTGTTTTTCTTTCCCATCCCAGTTTATTTTTTGTTTCCCTGCTCCCCTACCTCTGAAGCCAATCTATGAACTGTCCTGTGTTACCTGAGCCTCCAGTAAAAGCAAAAATGGGCTTTCCTCTTGGAAAAAAAAAAAAAAAGCAAACTCAAACTAGATAGTGTAAATACTAGAGTAAAATGTTGATGGTCAGAACATAAGGAATTTCTCTAGGCTGATATACAAGATTTATAATCCAATATAGGGTTAAAGTCAAAGTATAGATAATGTATGGAGAAAGAAAGGATGCCAGTAAACACGAAAAAAATACTCAGCTTCATTGATAATCAGGATAATGAGAATTAAAATCACAGATCCCATTGCTAATTGCATCCTAGAGAAACTCTTGGGAATGCGATTTGAATGAACAAGAATGCTAATAACGCTGTTGTAAGAGGGGAAACCTAATGATCATTAGTGTTTAGTTATGAAATTAGATATGGTTTACTAAAGGCATCAGATAGAACACTATGCTGCAGTAAGAGCAAATGGACTAGAAATTCAACAATCTATATGTATGATTCTTTGAAAAACTTGAGCAAAGAATAAAAGCAAACTGAAGTATACATTAAAGAATCTAAAAGCATGCAAAATAATAGAAGTAGTCTAGAGATTAAAAAAAAGTCATAAAATTTTAAGACTTGCATGGGAATGAAATATACCACATTCAGAGTGCTTACTTTTTCTGGGTTAAAGAAAGTTTGTAGTAAAAAGGGGTACATGCAGGGCTCCTATTCTATTTTTAATGTTTGTTTCCTAAGCTGAGAGTTAAATGTATGGGTATTTATTATGTTATTCATCATACCTTTTATGTCTGAAATATTTCATAATAAAAAGAACAGGTTAAAATTCTTAACCACAGCTTTTTAAAATCCTGTGTGGTTTCATAAATATTTAAGTGTTATTTTTCAAAATAGATTGTAAAGTGTCTTATAACTCAAATAGATCCATTTGGAAATAATCCTAGCACTTTGTCATTACCGAAAAAGGGCCAAAGAATGTATACATCCCTGGACACATACACATGCCTACAAACTTATAGTCTCTCTTGAGCTAAGACACATATGATTGTAAAAGTTCCAGTACATATAATGTAAAAGGAAATTGGCAGCATAGTCTTATGATGAAAGATTCAATACACACTATTACCATTTAAATTATATTTTGATGAAGAATAAGTTTTTTGAGCTTAAAATGATTATAAATCTATGAAATGCTATATTAATGATGACATGATCATATCTGGCATGCATCCTCTATTTAGCTGTAAAAGAGCAAACAAATACATAAATTTATTATTAATTAAAGGCAATGTTTATAATTTCAAGTTTGCTTAAAATTATTTAGTCTCTGAATCACAAGGTAACCCAAATGTACTGGTCATCTATCCATGTATTCAATTATTTATTGAATTCTTGGACTTCCTGGGTGGCTCAGATGGTAAAAGTGTCTGTCTACAATGCAGGAGACCCAGGTTCGATCCCTGGGTCAGGAAAATCTGCTGGAGAAGGAAATGTCAATCCACTCCAGTACTATTGCCTGGAAAATCCCATGGACAGAGGAGCCTGGTAGGCTACAGTCCATGGGATCGCAAAGAGCTGGACACGACTGAGCAACTTCACTTTTTCACTTTTACTGTATGATAAACTCTTGTATGCTTCTGGGTGATTAGATTAGTCAGAAAATGTCAATGACAATATTTATTCTTCAGTTGGAATTGATAGTCAATCGACATATAAATGGACTCCCCAGATCATTCAGTGGTAAAAAATCTACCTGTAATGCAGGAGATATGTGTTTGTTTCCTGGGTCAAGAAGAGCCCCTGGAGGAGAAAATGGCAACCTACTCCAGTATTGTTGCCTAGGAAGTCTCATGGACAGAGGAGCCTGGTGGGCTACAGTCCATGCAGTTGCAAGAGTCAGAAGACATGACTTAGTGACTCAACAATAAAAACAAAGACATATAAATAATATTACTTTTAGTCATGGTAAACTCTATGAAGAAAAAATGGGGTCAAAGGAAAGAGGATTAAAGGTTGTATGGGTAAAATTCATTTCTCTGTGTTAGGGAAGGCATCATGAGAAGGTATCATTTGGTTTGTGACTTGAATAATGAAAATGAGTGGTTTCCCAAAAGGTGGGATCAGTCTCTCAAATCTCTGAGAACTAGACAAGCATGGCTTGTGGAAGGGAGAGAAAGAATCCCATTATAGAATATCACAGAAAGGTGAGCATGGACCAACTCACCTGTCATGATATGGCATTGCAATAGATTTTAAGATGGTACTAGTGTGATCTGATAGACATCACAAAGGTGTTAGCTGGTTTCCAGAGGCAGTGAGTGCTGGTCAGAAGTATTCTGGAGTTGTCTGTTGGAGATGGGGTGGGGTCTAGTAGGGTGTGAGTAGAGACAGAAGGATCTGTAAGGTTTCCAGGACTTGCCACTGGATTGAAACCTGACTACTGGTAAAACATGAAGGAATTCAAGGTTTTATTTTGATTCTGCTGAGTTAAGAATGTGGAATTGAAGTGATGTATTTCAAGTGGTCATGAAACTGGTAGTTACATGCAGGTAAGCAAAATGGTAGTATAACATAAGGTGTGTGTGCGTTAGGTCACTTTAGCCGTATCCAACTCCTTGTGGCCCCATGGACTGTAGTCCACCAGGCTTCTCTGTCCATGGGATTCTCCAGGCAGGAATACTGAGCAGGTTTCCATTTCTCTCTCCAGGGGATCCTCCCAACCTAGGTACTGAGCGTGCATCTGTCTTCTGCCTTGGCAGGTGGATTCTTTACCACTAGTGCCACCTGGGAAGCCCAACATAAGGTAGTACATAGTAAAAGGCTTTGAAGAGGGAGCGATACTTTCAAGTTAGAGTTTAAAAACTACTCAGAAGTAGGTATAATCTTTAAATTACTTCAGTAGCATTTCTAGTTAAGAGTCAGTTGTAGCGAAAATTGTTTATAGAACAAAATTCATGCTTAGTCACTTCAGTAGTGTCCAACTCTCTGCGACCCCATGGACCATGGCCTGCCAGGCTCCCCTGTCCATGGGATTCTTCAGGCAAGAATACTGGATTGGGGTGCCATTTCCTTCTCCAGTGATAAAGTATGAAGTGAGTGAAGTGAGTGAAGTGAAGTCACTCAGCTGTATCCGACTCTTTGCAACCCCATGACTGTAGCCTACCAGGCTCCTCTGTCCATGGGATTGTCCAGGCAAGAGTACTGGAGTGAGGTGCCATTTCCTTCTCCTATGGAGGAGGGTAAACCACCGTAAGGTTTCACATTACATTCTGTAAAAGTATGCAATTAGGAACAGCATTAGCTTAACCTGTATAAAGAGTAGATGAGGGCTATGAACTTAGTTTCTTTTCTTACATCTACAGACAAATTTCAAATGTTCTGCAGTTACTAAAAAATACCCTAAGATAATTAACTAACTTTTCTCATGCATACTGATTAGGACAGAAGAAGATGAATAATGAAGACTAATAACAGAAGAGAATATGGATATTTTCAGGACAGAAATAATAGCCACATAGAGTCAACTATGTCATTGATTCCTTTGGGAAATGACATTGGTGATATCAAGTATGTCATCATTTGTGGTTCATTGTATTTTATTTGTGCATATTAATAAGTTAAGATTCCCAAATATTTTTATCCCATAAGGAGTTCAATTATTCTCAAATCAGGGTTTTCATTAAAATATTCAGAATTTAGAGAACAAGAGTAACAGAGATTTGCTGCTGCTGCTAATGAGAGGGTAACAGGCAGGAAGGACAGGGATCTCCAAACGGAGGAAACAGCCTGCAAGTGTCAGACATTTTATCTCTCTTAAGCGGCAGGAGGAAACAAACTAGCGATATTTTTTCCTTCTCTATACAAATTTAAAAGGAGGTTTCTCTTAAAATTCTGTGTTGCCATAATGACATCTGGTTTCACCTGAAGTTAACCAATGCCTTTTTCTTATGGAAATGTTTGTCTTAAGCTATGCTAATGTACTATGCATCCACTCCAAACTCTGTCTCCAAGTTGGTTCCGCCTTTTGGGCTCAGAACCGACTTGATAAACCAGTATGTTATACTCCTATATTGTTCCACTAATCTATGTAAATGAAACTTTTTGTATGGTGACCTGCCCTTCTTCAAGATTCAAGTTAATCATTTTATGGCCCAAGAAAAACCATTTGGAGCCAGGTTATCCTAAAATACATCTTATGGGTGAGGGGCCTGGTGCGGTGGTGACTATATAACATCCAGCTGAAGGCTAGCAGGGGGGTACTCTTTCTACCCCCTTCTGATGCCTATGTCAGAAGCTTTCTCTATCTCCTTTATACTTTAATAAAACTTTATTACACAAAAGCTCTGAGCGATCAAGCCTCGTCTGTGGCCCCGGATTGAATTCTTCTCCTCCGGAGGCCAAGAATCTCGGCGTCATGATTCAACAACAACCTTTCATTAAGTCGCTTCAGTTGTGTCCAACTCTGTGCGGCCCCATAGACGGTAGCCCACCAGGCTCCCCCGTCCCTGGGATTCTCCAGGCAAGAACACTGGAGTGGGTTGCCATTTCCTCCTCCAGTGCATGAAAGTGAAAAGCGAAAGTGAAGTCGCTCAGTCGTGTCCGACTCTTCGCGACCCCATGGACTGCAGCCTAGCAGGCTCCTCCGTCCATGGGATTTTCCAGGCAAGAGTACTGGGGTGGGGTGCCATCGCCTTCTCTGCACAGAGGTTTAGGTAGTGGTATATAATTACTTTTGTCTGAATTATATGGACCCAAACTGATATCTGCAGGGAAAATGATGCACATTGCGAGTGGACAAGAGCAATGCCAGTACCTCTTACAGAATGATGACTTAGTGACTGTTTTCCTCCCCCCCAGTCTTTGAAGAGAACAGCAATAAGCTGTCCTCTCCATAACAAATCCTACCACAATTCCAGCCACCTTTAACAGGGCTCATAGTCGACCATTTATGTCCAGGTCTTTTTGTCTCCTGTGTTTCTAACTGTTGTGTTTTCCGACAACTCATTTCAGTGATCCTCCCTCATGACCAGACATCAGATTTGCTCTAAATGTGAAATAATCAACTTAATATCAGTCAACTTGTTTGAAAGTTTTGTATACAGTGAAAGATAAATATATTTCAGCCACTCATTATGTGTGTGCGCTCAGTCGTGTCTGACACTTTACAACCTCATGGACTGTAGCCTGCAGGCTTCCTGTCCGTGGAATTTTCCAGGCAAGAACACTGGAGTGGGTTGCCATTTCCTTCTCCAAGGGATCTTCCTGACCCAGGGACCAAATTGAAGTCCCTTGTGTCTCCCACGTTGGCAAGTGTGTTCTTTATCACTAGCAACCTGAGAAGCCCAGCCAGTTATTAGTTAACATTATTATTGCTACTGTTATTTTGTTATTCTTCCCATTATTCTATTCTTCCTGCTTGCTTGTTTGGCTACACTGTTCTTCAGTCTGATCAGGAAAGGTAATCCACTGAGCCTCTCAAAAAATATTTCTCCATTAGCACCTTCTAATCTTTATACCTTTCCCATTGTAGTCTGGATGCATAAATACTATAAATCTCGATCACACGGTCCATGCATTAAACTGCTATTCTGCCTAAAGTCCTAATTTCCTGGTCCCATTTTTGCTCATTTACCATGGGGATAGAAAATAAGATGATTTCAAACCACTGCTCTCTTCATTCCTCTTTTTCCACTGCTCCTTAGGAAAAAAATAAATCATAGTGTAAACTGATGATCACCAAACTTCCAGTATGAGGGAAATGTGTACTTAAGAAGTTCATGTTCCAATTTCCATCATTTTCACTCTTTTTAAAATTCAGCCTTCATATCATACTGTCAGCAAATGGACTCATTGACTTTATAAGGTGAAAGAAATTATCATAAAGAAATATTTGTCCCATAAATCTTCAAATCTACAAACATAAGACCACTTGAGTCTTCAAGAAGTTAATGACATGAAAAATAAGGGGTGGGGACTATTCTAGACTGAAGGAGATTTAAGAGACATAAAAATGCAGGGTTTACATCTTTTTCATATTGATTTGAATAAGTTAAGTGTAAAAATACCGCTTTTAAGACAAATATGGACATTTCCATAAGAATGAAATATTTGATGATATTAAGGAATTGAAATTTTTAGGTGCAATAATGTTCTTTTGGTTATGTCAGAAAACGTTCTAATTTTATAGGTCTAAAACTAAACTATATAGGGATAAAATATCAGGGATATGACTTAAAATATTTTAGCAAAGGAAAAATACAGATAAACCAAATACAGCCAAGTGTTGAATACTATGAGCTTCTCAGATGGCTCAATGGTAAAGAATATGGCTGTAATGCAGGAGTTATAGGTTCAGCTCCTGGGTTAGGAAATCCCCTGGCCAAGAAAATGGCAACCCACTCCAATATTCTTGCCTGTGAAATCCCATGGATAGAGGAGACAGGTGGCTACAGTCCATGGGGTTAAAAAGAGAAGGACATAACTTAACAACCAAAACAACAACAACAAAAAATTGATTATATCATTCAGTTCAGTTCAGTTCAGTCACGCAGTCGTGTCCGACTCTTTGCAACCCCATGAATCGCAGCACGCCAGGCCTCCCTGTCCATCACCAACTCCCGGAGTTCACTCAGACTCACCCCCATCGAGTCAATGATGCCATCCAGCCATCTCATCCTCTGTCATCCCTTCCTCCTCCTGCCTTCAATCCCTCCCAGCATCAGGGTCTTTTCCAATGAGTCAACTCTTCGCATGAGGTGGCCAAAGTACTGGAGCTTCAGTTTTAGCATCATTCCTTCCAAAGAAATCCCAGGGTTGGTCTCCCTCAGAATGGACTGGTTGGATCTCCTTGCAGTCCAAGGGACTCTCCAGAGTCTTCTCCAACACCACAGTTCAAAAGCATCAATTCTTCAGCGCTCAGCCTTCTTCACAGTCCAACTCTCACATCCATACATGACCACAGGAAAAACCATAGCCTTGACTAGATGGACCTTAGTTGGCAAAGTAATGTCTCTGCTTTTGAATGTGCTATCTAGGTTGGTCGTAACTTTTCTTCCAAGGAGTAAGCGCCTTTTAATTTCATGGCTGCAGTCACCATCTAAGGTGATTTTGGAGCCCAAAAAAACAAAGTCTGACACTGTTTCTACTGTTTCCCCATCTATTTCCCATGAAGTGATGGGGCCAGATGCCATGATCTTCGTTTTCTGAATGTTGAGCTTTAAGCCAACTTTTTCACTCTCCTCTCTCACTTTCAACAAGAGGCTTTTTAGCTCCTCTTCACTTTCTGCCATAAGGGTGGTGTCATCTGCATATCTGAGGTTATTGATATTTCTCCCGGCAATCTTGATTCCAGCTTGTGTTTCTTCCAGCCCAGCGTTTCTCATGATGTACTCTGCATATAAGTTAAATAAGCAGGGTGACAATATACAGCCTTGACGTACTCCTTTTCCTATTTGGAACCAGTCTGTTGTTCCATGTCCAGTTCTAACTGTTGCTTCCTGACCTGCATACAGATTTCTCAAGAGGCAGGTCAGGTGGTCTGGTATTCCCATCTCTTTCAGAATTTTCCACAGTTTACTGTGATCCACACAGTTAAAGGATTTTACATAGTCAATAAAGGAGAAATAGATGTTTTTCTGGAACTCTCTTGCTTTTTCCATGATCCAGCGGATGTTGGCAGTTTGATCTCTGGTTCCTTTGCCTTTTCTAAAACCAGCTTGAACATCAGGGAGCTCACGGTTCACATATTGCTGAAGTCTGGCTTGGAGAATTTTGAGCATGACTTTACTAGCATGTGAGCTGAGTGCAATTGTGCGGTAGTTTGAGCATTCTTTGGCATTGCCTTTCTTTGGAATTGGAATGAAAACTGACCTTTTCCAGTCCTGTGGCCACTGCTGAGTTTTCCAAATTTGCTGGCAAATTGAGTGCAGCACTTTCACAGCATCGTCATTCAGGATTTGAAACAGCTCAACTGGAATTCCATCACCTCCACTAGTTTTGTTCGTAGTGATGCTTTCTAAGGCCCACTTGACTTCACATTCCAAGATTATGTCATTGCATATTATAATTCTCACTAAAAAATAAAAGCTTCGTCAAAACTCCAAAAGTACTTAAACTCATTTCAAAATGACTGTTTATTTACTAGACTATCTGCTTTCCCTGTAAAAACATCATGAATGAAATAAGAAACTTTGAAAATGAGTGTTGACTTTAGTGATATAGAAAAAAAAAATCCTGGATTTGCTTTTAAAGTCATATACCATATGTACAACAGTATATTTAATATATTATATAATACAATAGCACAAAATAAGGTTTGTCAACAACCATAACTTTAAATCAAAAATAAACTCTTAATCCCTAGCCAAAATGTCTCTTTTAAAAATTAGTTTAAATGCAACAAAGTGGAGAAGAACCATATTTGCCTTGATCCAAGTTAGTTCACAGCTGCTGCTCAGTCATGTCCATCTTTTACAACGCCATGGACTGTAGCCCATCAGACTCCTCTGTCCTTGGCATTTTTCAGGTAAGAATACGGGCAGGGGTTGTCATTTCCTCCTCCAGGGAATCCTTCAGACCTAGGGATCAAACTGGAGTCTACTGTGTTTCCTGCATTGCAGGCAGATTCTTTACCAGATGAGCCATCAAGGAAGTTTTGATACAATTTATGACCTAAACTAATAAAGATACAATTGACGACCTAAACTGGGCTTCCCTGGTGGTTTAGACAGTAAAGGATTTGCCTGCAATGTGGGAGACCCGGGTTTGATCCTGGGCTCAGGAAGATCCCCTGGAGAAGGAAATGGCAACCCACTCCAGTATTCTTGGCTGGAGAATCCCATGGACAGAAGAGCCTGGCAGGGTGACTAACATGACCTAAAGTAATAAAGATAGATGTATGTACCATATTTTGCTGATGAATAATACTAATTGTAAGCTCTTTAATATGCAATGGAAGAAAAGATGTGATGTTATTAAAGAATCAAAGAACGATGATTAAATTTCTCAAAAGTGTATCATATAATCCAGATGCATAATGGGCTTAAATCTTCAGTTTATCTGAAATAATATTCAATTAGAACATTTTGAAATTTTGGAAAACATCATTGATAAATCATCAACTAAACCTATGGTTTAATAAATAAAACTTTCAGTTTTATGCATAATTCACAAATAAAATCAACATACATATAATGACAATATGCCAGCTTTCAGGTTAGGATAATATGTCTGATTTTTTTCATGTTTTATGTCTTTTGTGATTACTCTGTGGATTTAGCCTTTTTTCAGGTCTTTTTGAAATATATCCTATATGCCTAATCAACATAAAACTTTAATGACTTTTCTAACACCAAAGTACCCTCCCCAAGGATTCCTCCTTGTTATAAAACTAGTCCTAACTCAGAGCCTTCAGGATGTGTTAGTTCTGCCAAACTCTAAATCTATTATAAAACTTATTTGCCTAGTTTTTATTTCTTCCATGCCCAGGGCTCTGAAAATAATATGAAAATAATATTGCTGAAAATTCTCACAGGTAACTTGTATCTAATCCAATTGGGACTTCACAAATTTCATATTTATTTTTCCTAAATGATTAAAGATTTAATGGAAACTCAGGCATAAAACCAGGTGGCACAGTGGTAAAGAATCTGCCTGCCAGTGCAGGAGACACAGAGATGCGTGTTCAATCCCTGGGTTGAGATGATCCCCTGGAGAAGGAAATGGCAATCCACTCCAGTATTCTTGTCTAGGAAATCCCAAGGACAGAGGAGCCAGACAGGCTATAGCTTATGGGGTCACAGAGAGTCAGACATGAGTAAGCACATATATAGTCATAAAAATGTATCCAGGAAGGCTATCTTTCAGTTCAGTTCAATTAGCCTTAATTTTGGCTCAGAGGGTAAAGGGTCTGCCTGCAATGCAGGAGACCTGGGTTCGCTCCCTGGGTCAGGAAGGTCCTCTGGAAAATCCCATGGACGGAGGAGTCCGGGGGGCTACAGTCCATGGGGTCGCAAAGAGTCAGACATGACTGAGCGACTTCACTTTCCCTTTATGTAAACTTTGGGTTTCCACTTCTGTCCTTAGGACTAGTCCTACACAGAATATGGGAGTCTTATATAATTATTGCGTGTCATCACTGATACATATGCTGTTCTGGAAATTAGTCAGTAGGCAATTCTCCTGCTAAAAAATAATTTTATTTATTTATTATCCAATAAACCTCACTGAGCTGGGTTCTTAGCTATATAATCAATAGACATTAGGTGCATTAATAGGTTTTGGGAGACTTGCAAGTGTTCTAAGGACAGCTAATATACATTTTATGATTTCTTTCAGGTTTCTATGCTTCAGATATTAATCACATTTCTGAAATAAGACCAAAAAATATGTTGCTGAAATTCATCCTCTTTATCACCTTATAAGGTTCAGCTTTATTTGTATAAGTTTATATATAATTTAAAGGTGCTTGGCACAACAGGTAATATTTAGGCCTTATTTTTATAAATAAATTGTGTTTGCAAGTAAAGTTAATCAATGTTTTATTGCTTACAATAACCTAATCTGAGTTTTGATGAACTGTTAGTGTGAAATAGAGGTGAAATTGAACAGATGATTATAAAACAAGCCCATATATTCTAGGGTTCCTCCTTCATTAAACTGCCCCAAAGTTTCTATAGGTCTCTTTCAGGCACCCTCCTTTCTAGCTGTGTCCTGTGTAGTAATTAACAGTGGAAATGTTGGTTAGGTCCTTGACAGGTCTGTGGTGGGGGGAGGACACCTTCCTCTTGAAAACTTGGAACAGTGGCCAAATTGTCTGAAAATACATCAGCTTTTTCCAAATGTCAATACTGGTCTGATTGGCACAGACTTGAAAGTCCTTATCAGCACTTGCCACTTCTCAATTCTCGTTGTTAGTTTTGAATCTTACCTTCCACATACTGGGCTTCCCTGGTAGTTCAGATGGTAAAGAAGCTGCCTGTAATGCAGGAGACCTGGATTTGATCCTTGGATCAAGAAGATTCCCCCATGGAGAAGGGAATGGCAACCCACTCCAGTATTCTTGTCTGGAAAATCCCATGAACAGAGGAGCCTGGTGGCTATAGTCTTTGGGGCCGCAAAGAGTAGGACATGACTGAGCATCTAACACACACACAAACACACACATGCATTAAACATGTAAATTAATCAATGAAATGTAGTAAGATTTTGACAGGGATGGCAAGTGAATACAAATGATATAATATTAAAACCATGCAGAAAAATATGTGCAGAATTAACTGCATTTGGCTTAGTGACCATGTCCCAGATGTGTACTGTATAACAGCAGGTTGGTATGGACACTTTCATATGGTTACCACTCCTATTTTCTTTCATAAAAGAAGCATCTTCAAAACAACTTAATTAGCAATTTGTACATACTCAAATATGTAATTTGCTAAGAATTGATATTTGTCACAACTTTATAACCTTGCTATTATCTGTACTACTGTAATTCACACCAACCACCATCCAGTTCAAAGCTCTTCAGAATGGATGTGTTTTCACTATTCAGATACAAAAGGAGCAAGGTAGGAGGGATAAAGTTACATTGAGACAAATGAGACAGTTAAATATGTGTCCATAAAAGATGCCCAGCTGTTACTCTTTTGAGGACTTTGTCTATGGTCCATTTTATATGATCCTGCTGAGTGCTACTTTTTCAAGAATTATCTTCCATCCTTTTGAAAGACACTGCATAAGCAAGACTGAGAACAGCTTTACCAATTGGGGTACCATATTAATTTAAGCCTTTTTAGTCTTGCCTGGAGAATCATAGGGACAGGGGAGCCTGGTGGGCTGCTGTCTATGGGTTTGCACAGAGTCGGACACGACTGAAGTGCCTTAGCAGCAGCAGCAGCAGTCTCTGCCTATTACCTTTACCGCTGAGAAAAAGCACTTTCACTTCAAAGAGAAAAATAAATTTAGTGATTAAACATCACTGGGAAAAGCATATTAATCTATCAAATACTGGTAGAAGAATCAACTGAGAAAAGTCTTTGGGGGCAAGAAATGAATGGCAATGGAGTAGGGAGGGAATTCTGTGGGTAAATGCAAATAAATATGGATGTCCATTGCCTGAGAAAACCCTTGATGGAGTTTGTTTCAGAGTGGAAATAGAGGTGCCTTGAGGCAGAGAGGAATTTTGATTTGGTGTTTCCAGTTGCTGAGGGATCTAACAATATGGCACCATTTTAAAACAAGTTCATAACTTGAGATTGAGTCAATTGTCTATTGCTAATTTGTTAAACCTCTCAAGATACGAATAGTCTTGTTTTGCTTCCAGAGCTTTTCTTTTTCAAATTAACACACTGTCCAAGTTCAATAGTAAATAGATTTTAACTCAGTTTCTCAAGCAATAATCTCCAACAATCAGTGCTATCTTCTTTCCAATCTACCAGTTAACTCCAGTATTATAAAATTATGAAGAAAAAACTATTATCAATATTTAATGATATGTGGCATTTTCTCACAAAGAAAAAATACTTAATAATAATTGTTATGCTATAAAAACCACCTTCTTACTTGGATGCAAGGTTTCATATTCATATTCATATGGTATAAAGAACCATCAGTCATAAATGAACACGTTTTTAAGAAAATCATGAAGTATAATTATATAAAGTCCTGTGCACAAGAGTAGAACAGCTGTGTTTCTATGCAGTATGTGTAATTTTCACAGTTATTTAATGGACAAAAAAATTAAATCAATACAGATTGTGACTATACAATTAAAATTATTAAAATCCACTGACTTTAGAGTTTTGAATAAAAGCATCACTTTTCATGAGTAGAAAAATAATCACACAATATACAAATCTTTCAACAAAAATGGAGATTTTAAAGGAGCTGATGGCAGGGAAGAAATGAAGCCTAGGAAAATAACAAAAATATACAACTTTATAATTTAAGAGAAGCTCATTTTAAGAGTCTTTTACATTATGTCAAGTATTTCATTTTCAAAAAAATCTGTCATTACATGTACGTGATATTGGTTGCTCAAAAATAGCATGCACTCTGGGCAGAATTAAAGTTTTCTTCTGCTCCTCTTGACTGTTCTGAAAGCTATAATTTATCATGTTGCTAAAAGTGTTAATCTCTCAGTTGTGTTGACTCTTTGCAACCGTATGGACTGTAGCCCACAAGGCTCCTCTGTCCATGGAATTCTCCAGGCAAGAATACTGGAGTGGGTTTGCCATTTCCTTCTTCAGGGGATTTTCCCAACCCAGGGATCGAACCCAGGTCTCCTGCATTGCAGGCAGATCATTTACCATCTGAACCACCAGAGAAGCCCTCAGCCATTCCTATGTAAGGCCACTGACATTCAGAATAGAAGGTTAAGCCCTTTTAATTAGAGACTTTCATGCTGGTACTGAGGATACCTAATTTGAATTACTTTCTACTAACTATTAAGTCTATATTTAAATCCTTGTCAAATCCACATACCTCAATCTCTGCTTTAATTTTTAATAAATATTCAGTTTTCTGGATTGGCAAAATCTATATATATTGCTAAAACCTGTCCACTTAGTTCTAAAAACCATTCTCCCTGATGATTTGATAAGTTACCTTTTATTTTTGACTATTTTGATCATAATTAATGAACCTCTTAGATATATTTAATACTCCTGCATCTGATTTTGAATATTATCATTTTTCAGAGACTTTTACAAAACCCCAACTACTAGAAGTTATTGGATCAAGACACTGATCTAGATAAAAGCTAGTGCCCATTCAGACTCTGTGACTTAGAATGAGGGTTACCAATCTGGGTAAGGAACACACTTTTGTCAGGACTGGTTACTTTAGTTCTGATTTATTTCTTCTATCCTCCAAACTGCTGAGGTCCAAAGATGCCTGCTGACCAAGCCCATATGCACTATAACGTGATTAGTGATGGCATAAACATCCATATCTTACAGGTTGTTTTGACAATCAATGAAATCAGGTATTTGTGTGGGCTGTATAAGCTGGGAAAACAATAAAAATGTCCCTTATTTATAAGATTAATCTAGTGAGTGTTTATATTTGTGTGTCAAAGGGATATAATACGTATTTAAGTTTGTTGTTTTTATTGACACTGCTGAGTTGAAAATGTATAGAAGGAAAAGCAATGTCATAGGTAGGTTGTCAGAAACACTAGTGAGCTCCAAGACATTGAAATTGCCAGAATGGCACATGGCCACGAAGTAGCGGTACACCACCCCTCCACAGCCACCGTGCATGTGGCTCCTCTCTCCAAGGGAAGCGGGCAAGACCAGGTGGTGAGTGCACAGAATTGTAGCATCTCTTCCCTCAGTTGGAACACAATTTAATGGAGCTTCTTTTATGATATAAAAGAGATCATTTACTTTGATTGACTCCCGTTTATTTACTTTCTTGAAAAAGTTGACTGCTTATGGGTTTTTTATGATTTTAAACAGCTTACAAGGTGATGTGAAAAGATTCGGAATATCCATGAATATGTATCACTGCGGCATTCACTCCTTTGACAAAGAGCTTCACGCCTCTAGGCAAGCATGTGCCATCTGGAGCTGTATAATTGCCAAAAACTCAGAATGCAAGGAAAATAGTCCAAAGATTCCAGCCACCGTCACAGAACTGTATTCAAAGCCTTCCAATAAAGGTTCTGCAAGAGTTCCCAAGTCATTAATTGTGAATCTGAGGGTGAGGAGGAAAGCATCACAAAACTGCTTCTCTATGGCTTTCTAACTCTCCTAATTAGAAATCCAGAGAGTGTGTTTCTCTCTTAAGGACCACTCCAGGCTTGACGGTGGCTGAAGTTCCAGATGTGGGCTAGAAGACCACTGCTCCTTGAGCAGAAATAACTAGGTGTACAACCTCCCCCCTGGACTTCTACATTCTGTTAACTTAAACATACCATGTATATTTTTACCTTAAGAAATCAAGCAAAAAAAAAAAGAAGAAGAAATTAAGCAGACTGCTGAATGAGGCGGAATTTTCTAAACCTTGGCTATGATTTAAAAAAATAGCATATTTTATAAATGACGATGTGAAAAATAGCCTGAAAAATTAATAAATCTTCATCCGACTCTGGAAACAAGACTAGCTCTTGGACCTTTGTGACATTTTGCACATCAGAGAATTGCTCTCAGAAGAAACAGGCCTCTGTGATGAGATCCTTTTTGCCAGCCTCTTCACACTTTTGCTTTTTCACCTCAATGCTCCCCAATTTTCACATCATTGCAAACATGATTAACATTTCTTTCCTTTCTGAGGAAGGAGATCTTATTACCCACTGTGGCTCAGAACCTTGATTAGCAGGGGTTGCCATATGGCATTTTCAAAATTGTTTTTGATCTGCATAATGCCATTGGACCTTTTCATTAAACACCAAACTGCAAGAAAAATTAGAGATGACTTGGCATGCCTGCTGAGTCTTATTGGATTTAAGCTGAGCTCACAGGAGTTAAGAAAATCAGAAACCAAATTCAAATCTTCTGGATATACACACACATGCACATATGCACACACGCACACACATTCAAATCGTAAACTTGCAAGAAATGAGAGAAATTTTGATGAGTGTGAAATTACCTTTTCTTTGCAGATAAGAATAAACCATAACTGGAGAAATTTCTAGTTTTTCTATAATGAAAGAGGGCAGATCTTACTTTCTCAGAATTTTCACACTCACACACTAGTTACTGTGAAATTGGGGAGTATATTGCAACTTACTATACTTGATCACTTGACAGCTAAAATAATGCCCCCCACCCATTCATTTAGCCCTCAGTGGATCATATATGTCATTTTTCCCCTTGATGGGTTTACTTTTCATCATCAATCAAGGAATACAAATAGATAATATTTTCCCCTTGATGGGTTTACTTTTCATCATCAATCAAGGAATACAAATAGATAATATCTGTATGGCCAGCCCCTCCCAGCCTGCTACCCCCTACCTGCCACTCTCTACAGTTTCCTAGGCTTGCATAGCAAATGCCACTGGTTTTCTCAGAACCATTTTCTGCTGAATGTACCATTATGTCCTTCCTAGCACCATCTTCCAGAACAACTAGCTACTTTCATCAAAAGGAATTGGCACAAGAGACACAATTCAGTTTGTATATTCATTAAATCACCCAGATTACTTCTCACTTCTAAGGTGCTACTGCTCCTCCACCACCTTTATCCTTTTAAGAAAATCACAGGGATCACTTCTTAATTTATCCCCATATATTCATATAATTGAGTCATATTCTATTATACTTGGAAGAAAATGAACTATTCCTCTGATGCAATATTAATTTTATAGAAGAGGAAATGAAAGCCTAGAATCAACCAACTGGTATATTTTTTTTCACAACAACTTAGCTTCGAATTTCATGGTGAAATACAGACATCTGAACTCTAAATCTAGGCATCATTCCACTGCAGTATATTGCATCCCATATCATTTTCATGAACAGATAGAAGTTTTCTACTTTTTACTGTTTAAAAAATCCTATAGAAATAACATTATTTGGTCACTGTTAGTGCATTTTATTCAAAAGTTTAAATGCAAGTAGTAATTCAACATTTGTTGAATCCATATTATAATTGAAGTATTGATACTTTGTTCATCACTTTGTGTATAAATACTAATATTTTCAATGCTCAACGATAGGTGCCCATTCACACCCAAGTTTATCTAATTCAAGATGACCTTCCCACTAAACTTTGACTCTCTTCTGTTTTATTCTTCAGGTTTTATTTTTTGTGTGTGTGCTCAGTCATGTCCAACTCTTTGAGACCTCATGAATTGTAGGCCATCAGGTTTTATTTTAACTGAGGTAAAATTCATATAACATAAAAACAGCCATTTGAAAATGTACGACTCAGTGGCATTTAGTGCATTCACAATATTGTGCAATCATCACATTTAGCTAGTTCCAAATCCTTTCCATCAGCCCCCAAAGCCATTAGCAGTCATTTCCCATTTCTCCCTCTTCCAAGCCCCTGGCAAACACTAATCTGATTTCTACTTCTCTGGATTTACCTATTCTGGACATTTCACATAAATAGGATCATACTAGTTGTAATCTTTGGTGTCTGGCACCTTACACCAGACACCAAAGATTACAACTTTATTTTTGGGCTTCAAAACCACAGCAGATGGTGACTGCAGCCATGAAATTAAAAGATGCTCACTCCTTGGAAGAAAAGTTTTGACCAACCTAGACAACATGTTAAAAAGCAGAGACACTACTTTGCCAACAAAGGTTAGTCTAGTCAAAGTTATGGTTTTCCAATAGTTATGTATGGATGTAAGAGTTGGACTATTAAAAAAAGCTGAGCACCAAAGAATTGATGCTTTTTAACGTGTTGGAGAAGACTCTTGAGAGTCCTTTGGACTGCAAGGAGATCAAACCAGTCCATCCTAAAGGAAATCAGTCCTGAATGTTCATTGGAAGGACTGATCCTGAAGCTGAAACTCCAATACTTTGGCTACCTGATGCGAAGAACTGACTCATTTGAAAAGACCCTGATGCTGGGAATGATTGAAGCCGGAGAAGGGAACGACAGAGGATGAGATGGTTGGATGTCATCACTGACTCGATGGGCATGAGTTTGAGTAAACTCTGGGAGTTGGTAATAGCCAGGGAATCCTGGAGTGCTGCAGCCAAGGGGTCACAAAGAGTTGGACCAACTGAACTGAACTGACTTTTCACTTAGCTGAAGCATGTGTTGGTCTTTCTTTGCTAGATTCACAATCTCTTCCATTGGTTTATATATTTATATAGGACATGGTCTCTACATTTTGTATATTTTAAAGTGACTTTGGTTCAAATACACACACACACACACACACACACATGCACAACACCCCCTTGCAATGAAGCACAGTAAAGGAAGAGAGGAAGTTTACTTTCACACGTATTATCATCTCAAACTTCTTATCCACCAGAGGGAAAGAATGCCTTTGTAGTTACCCTCCCCTTTGCATAGTCAGATGCATTTTCAGTATCTTTAAATTCTTCCAGTGAGCTGAGAATCCAGCACAGACCTCAGTCCAGCACATTCTCTTTTATAGGAGAAATGCTTTTCATGGCAGGTTTTATTATCACTGAGACATGTGCTAAGTAAGAGTTCCTCCTTCCATAGAGATAATGAGCATCCTTTCCCAATTAATACATTATCAGTTTCTCCACCTAACCTGGTAAAACAGAGGACTGGGAGAAATCACATCAGAGTTCTTTTACAGACTATTCTGTAGGGCTTCCTTGTGAGTATTTCTAAGCACATGCCAGCCAAGAAGTAGCTCTCAAGGCCCAAGGCTTTCCATTGAAATCGTATAAATCTACTCCAAGTAATTTGTCACCACTGCTCCCCTCAACTGGGCTAATTGCACTTATCCTTTGTTTAGGTTTCACCCAGAAGACACCCTCAAGTTTATTGAATCCTCATTGCTTGACTGCTTGTTGGCCAGGCTCTGTAATCATCACGTTTGTTGGGAAACAGAAATCATTAACAAACCTTTCATGACCAAAAGGATACTGATCTCAGAAAAGGTAATGCAGTTAATTTGCAGAAAAAAATCCAAAATTTAAGTTTTAATTTCAAATAAAACATTAAATTCTGGATATTTCATGAAAATAATTTATAGATCACTCCACTAATGCTGATAATTTGGGTGACTCTACAGGATATAATATTCTCTACATTTAGTGTGGATGTATGGCTGCCCTTGGCATTGTGTATCCGTGGAGGGTTGTTGTGCGTGAGTACTGTGTCTGACTCTTTGCAACCCCATGGGCTGTAGCCCTCCAGGCTCCTCTGTCCGTGGAACTTTCCAGGCAAGAATACTGGAGTGGGCTGCCATGCCTTCCTCCAGGGGATCTTCCTCACTCAGGAATGGAACCCCCATCTCCTGTGTCTCCTGCACTGCAAGTAGATTCTTTACTGATGAATTACCAAGGAAGCCTGAAGTGGTTGATAGGGATAGAAAAGTGTTTTGGAGCCCTTCTGTTAAATTCTGCAATGCAAATGAATCTCTTTAATGAAGGATATAAGTTTTATGAAGTATGTAAGCTAGTCAGAATTACTATTAAACTCAGAGTCAATTTAACATGGGGGAACTAGGGGCTTAAGGAAAGATTCTGAGTGGATGCTAGTTAAGGAAAGTGAACTTGGAAAAGAAGACTGCAACTCCTTAACAACTGTGTATCACAGGTAATAAAAGTTTCAACTCGCTGGCACTGATTTCACTGGCAAAGCTTAAATGGAAGGAGTTTTGTGGTAGAAGTGAGCTTTATGGATATATGCATATCAAGAAGGTAGAATATTTGAACTTTCTCTCCTAAGACTCCGTCTTTAAGTTGACAAGCATGGTCTGAAAGCAGTGACATGTACATGCTGACCAGCACCATTCCCAGTAACGGATGCTTCTGGCACTCCACCTTCTATCAAGACTTTTACTCAAATATCTGCAACTGTCTACATGAAGGCATTTTCTAGCCATGAGCATGTACTCTATCCAGCCCTAATGGGACAGTGGAGTTGGTAGATAAGGCTCATGGTTCTTCTCCCTAGGTCTGTCACTTCTGAGGCATACACTGCATGGTAGTGTAAAAGCCCTAGTGAGACAGCTACAGGTGACCAGGGTTAACCTGCTCATTGGGACAGGGTGCTTTTTCTGGCTTCGCTTCCAGTCTCACTTTCTTGCTCCATAGCTTTGGTCTCTGGGATTCCCCCCACCCCATCACTGTTAGGGTCATCTCCAGAGGCAGGTGGACCCCCATCCAAAGTTTGGTTCAGTTCAATTCAGTCCAGTTGCTCAGTCATGTCCAGCTCTTTGTGACCCCATGAACTGCAGCACACCAGGCCTGCCTGTCCATCACCAACTCCCAAAGCTCATTTAAACCCATGCCCATTGAGTCAGTGATGACATCCAACCATCTCATCCTCTATCATCCCCTTCTCCTCATGTCTTCAATCTTTCCCAGCATCAGGGTCTTTTCAAGTGAATCAGTTCTTTGTGTCACGTGGCCAAAGTATTGGAGTTTCAGCTTCAGCATCAGTCTTTCCAATGAATATTCAGGACTGATTTCCTTTAGGATGGACTGTTTGGATATCCTTGCAGTCCAAGGGACTCTCAAGAGTCTTCTCCAACACCACAGTTTAAAAGCATCAATTCTTCAGCACTCAGCTTTCTTTACGGTCCAACTCTCACATCCATACATGACCACTGGAAAGACCATAGCTTTGAGAAGATGGACCTTTGTCAGCAAAGTAATGTCTTTGCTTTTTAATATGCTGTCTAGGTTGGTTGTAGCTTTTGCTCCAAGGAGCAAATGCCTTTTAATTTCATGGCTGTAGTCACCATCTGCAGTGATTTTAGAGCCCAAGAAAATAAAGTCTGTCACTGTTTCTATTGTTTCCCCATCTATTCACCATGAAGTGATGGAACTGGATGCTATGATTTTAGTTTTTTCAATGTTGAATTTTAAGCCAACTTTTTCACTCTCCTCTTTCAATTTCATCAAGAGGCTCTTTAGTTCTTCTTTACTTTCTGCCATAAGGGTGGTGTCATCTGCATATCTTAGGTTCTTGATATTTCTCCCGGCAATCTTGATTCCAGCTTGCACTTCATCCAGCCCGGCATTTCACATGATATACTCTGCATATAAGTTAAATAAGCAAGGTGACAATATATAGCCTTGACGTAATCCTTTCCCAATTTGGAACCGTCCTTTGTTCCATGTCCATTTCTGACTCTTGTTTCCTGACCTGCACACAGATTTCAGGAAGCAGGTCAGGTGGTCTGGTATTCCCATCTCTTGAAGAATTTTCCACAGTGTGTTGTGATCTACACAGTTAAAGGCTTTGGTGTAATCAATAAAGCAGAAGTTGATGTTTCATTAGAACTCTCTTGCTTTTTCTATGATCCAACAGATGTTGGCAATTTGATCTCTGGTTCCTCTGCCTTTTCTAAATCCAGCTAATATCTGGAAGTTCTCGGTTCACATATTGTTAAAGCCTGACCTGAAGAATTTTGAGCATTACTTTGCTAGAGTATAGTTCAGTTCAGTTCAGTCGCTCAGTCATGTTCGACTCTTTGCCACCCCATGGACTGCAGCACACCAGGCCTCCCTGTCCATCATCAACTCCTGGAGCTTACTCAAACTAATGTCCATTCAGTCAGTGATGGCATCCAACCATCTCATCCTCTGTTGTCCCCTTCTCCGCCTGCCTTCAATCTTTCCCAGAATTAACATCTTTGCTAGCATGTAAGATGAGAGCAATTTTGCAGTGGTTTGAACATTTTTTGGTATTGCCTTTCTTTCAGGGGTCAATGCAAATGATGCCTCACACCTATCAAGAGTGTAGGAGAAGGTTAATATTTACACTATTGAGGCCTGTAGTGGAGAGCAGGGCAGTTCTTTCAAACAGGTCTGAGATTGCTTGAGAAAGTGACAATAGGTAAGTGGCTTGGACTTGAATTGTGTTTAAGGGCTGGGCCAAAGTGAGGAGTCTCCCCCAGTACTGGCTTGCAGCACTCTCCTGCTCCGTGCAGTGCTGAAGGGGAACACCCAGTCTTTCTCATCACCTCACACATGTGGGAGGTAGAAGGATATGAACGAGGGATGAGGCATAAAAGTCATCATCATTCAACCTTCACATGTTGGGTTGGACTTTCTTACAATTCACATCAATGTTTGACCAAGTGACTGAATTGTGCCATGTTTTATTTGATTGCATCGAGTTTATGATGTGAATCATGATGGCGCTCTGTGACTGAGGCCTGAGGCCAGTCAAGGCAGTGAGATTTTCCTGCAAGTGTGTCTTCTCTCGAGCATGATCACTGCCTGCCTGCTGAGACGGTCAGTACCTCTTTCTTGTTGGTATCGGGAATGACGTCGTCTTCAACTAATCAAAATGTTCTCAGGAATTTAATTGAGATGTTGGAGGGTGTGCTTGCAGTCTGTGTGGGACACTGGTTTATCCCTTTTTGTAAGCTCTTTTGTCCATATCTGCATGTCCTTGCTTAGGGACAGACACATGAATCGCCTTAGAGGAGCACATTATCAGTGGCCAGGTCATTTCTGAGCTCCTGGAAAAAGATCAATGCAGTTAAATTTTTTTTTCCTCTAGAGTCTGTGCATGATGGTAAGGCTGGATACACCCCACTGGTAGCCTAATAAATGTGAATCATTTCCTTTTGCAGCTTAGAGGCTACTGAAACAGACACTGAGGAGAATATATTAGTCAAGTATATAATAAGAAGATTTACTGGTTGCTAATTGAAAGGCATCAATAATTTTAATAATACTGGGTATGGCAAATTTATCTGTATCTACCAGGTTGAAGTTGAAGTAATCTAACTTGAGGTGTCATTTATTTTTTCCAAGTTTAAAAAATAGGCTAAGATGGGCTGTAAAGAAGCAATGGAGGTATTCACTTCTTCTCCAACTAGGTCTTATATAGTAAGTTTCAAACCTTGAAGCCCCTATTTTATTTATACTAGACCATATTAACTATTTTAACTGAGAAGTAAGGACCATGGGGCCCCATTTTATCAAGCCAGTTTGTAAGTGGCAGAGATGTAATTTAATTTTAATTTATTATTCATTAGGTCAGAGCATCTGTGCCCTCTATGAGCTATTTTAGGGCAGTGGAGGCTAGGACTATGGGAAATTTAAGCAAGGCAATCATTCTGAAGAGACATGCCTGTGTGTCCTCTATTTTAATCCCAAAGAAAGGTAATGCCAAAGAATGCTCAAACTACTGCAAATTGCACTCATCTCACATGCTAGTAAAGTAATGCTCAAAATTCTCCAAGCCAGGCTTCAGCAATACATGAACCGTGAACTTCCAGATGTTCAAGCTGGTTTTAGAAAAGGCAGAGGAACCAGATATCAAATTGCCAACATCTGCTGGATCATCGAAAAAGCAAGAGAGTTCCAGAAAAACATTTCTTTCTGCTTTATTGACTATGCCAAAGCCTTTGACTGTGTGGATCACAATAAACTGGAAAATTCTGAAAGAGGTGGGAATACCAGACCACCTCACCTGCCTCTTGAGAAACCTATATGCAGGTCAGGAAGCAACAGTTAGAACTGGACATGGAACAACAGACTGGTTCCAAATAGGAAAAGGAGTATATCAAGGATGTATATTGTCACCCTACTTATTTAACTTCTATGCAGAGTACATCATGAGAAACACTGGACTGGAAGAAGCACAAGCTGGAATCAAGATTGCCGGGAGAAATATCAATAACCTCAGATATGCAGATGACACCACTCTTATGGCAGAAAGTGAAGAAGAACTAAAGAGCCTCTTGATGAAAGTGAAAGAGGAGAGTGAAAAAGTTGGCTTCAAGCTCAACATTCAGAAAACGAAGATCATGGCATCTTGTCCCATCACTTCATGGGAAATAGATGGAGAAACAGTGGAAACAGTGTCAGACTATTTTTTTGGGCTCCAAAATCAGTGCAGATGGTGACTGCAGCCATGAAATTAAAAGACACTTACTTCTTGGAAGGAAAGTTATGACTAACTTAGATAGCATATTGAAAAGCAGAGACATTACTTTGCCAACAAAGGTCTGTCTTGTCAAGGCTATGGTTTTTCCAGTGGTCATGTATGGATGTGAGAGCTGGACTGTGAAGAAAGCTGAGTGTCAAAGAATTGATGCTTTTAAACTGTGGTGTTGGAGAAGACTCTTGAGAGTCCCTTGGACTTCAAGGAGATCCAACCAGTCCATTCTGAAGGCGATCAGCCCTGGGATTTCTTTGGAAGGAATGGTGCTGAAGCTGAAACTCTAGTACTTTGGCCACCTCATGCGAAGAGTTGACTCATTGGAAAAGACTCTGATGCTGGGAGGGATTGGGGGCAGGAGGAGAAGGGGATGACAGAGGATGAGATGGCTGGATGGCATCACGGACTCAATGGACGTGAGTCTGGGTGAACTCTGGGAGTTGGTGATGGACAGGGAGGCCTGGTGTGCTGCGATTCACGGGGTTGCAAAGAGTCGGACACGACTGAGCGACTGAAGTGAACTGAACTGAGCTCCACTAAGTTAAGAGGGGCACCGTGTTTAAATTTAGTGGCATCTCCTGGTCCAGACTTAAGTCCCAGTATTGATTAAGGACATGAAGGTTTTTAGTTGGTGTAAAATACTCTCTATAGATGTTAAAATTAACTCAAAATCTGTATTAAAGATGTGTTGAAGCCATTGAGCACTCATTTCTTTGTATTTTTTATTTTTTTTGGAATTTTAATTGGCCTAAGCTGTGAACCTTCGTTTCAGCTTTGTTGTTTTTTTCATGTCTCCTTCCCCTGCATCTAGGTCTCTTTCTGTTTTTCATTCATTTGCATCTTTTGATGTTTTTAAACCACTAGATTTATTCCAGAGTGAGCCTCCTTATTCAGCTTGCCTTTATAAAGTTTTATCCCCAAGAAGCCACAGATCATTATTGTCAGGTTACGGGAACTCCCTCAATGGCAATTAAAGCCTCCTGGCCTAAGCAGGTTTGATTCAGCCTCTTTGCTGTGCCACACATGTGGCAAGGGTGTATGTCTGTAGAACCTTGAGGATCAGGATCCTTTCATAACAGAATTATAGGCAACAACAGTAATAGCAGAAGAAATATGTAAGGGTCCTGGTGAACCATATGATTAAGAGCATGGGTCTAACCTCATGGCTGCTTTTGTTCCTCTTTTCTCTCCTTCTCTCTCTCTCTCTTAAAAGCTGTTCCCTTTGAGCTGTCACCCTATGGGTTCATATCTCCCATAGGACATTCTTCTCTGAACATCAGCAGGGGCTAATGGAATTGCACAATCTGTCTCCAGGTAAACTTTTCCCCTGAGACTAGCATCAATCACAGCTTTACTCTAAAACATAGGAAGTAGGTTTTGGCTGAGCCATATGACCCAAGGAAGGCCACTTTAAGGAAGACTCCAATCCCACACTCCTGAATCTAAATGCGAGCATGTTAGACTTAGTTTGGTGACATCTATAACAGGCTTGTTTAGACTCAGCAATCCAACAGACACAGATGAAATCAAAAGCTACTCAACAGACAACAGTTCAAAGTGCATGCTTGCTATCTAGCAGATTAGCAAAGCAAAGGGAGAGAAGACAGACCCATGGCGATGGTGGTCATTGTCTTGACACCCTGATCACAAATCCAATTTATTATGGCCCAGTCTGCCTTTGCAGATGAACATGTTTTCCCAAATAAACAACATAATCCTTGGTGAATCCAGGTTAAGACATAACACTTTTATTCCAGTAACCAAACCTCCCACCGCATTTGAGCAACTGTTCTTCACTTATTCCATGCATGGTTTCTAATCACACTCCCCATTTGCCCACAGGAATGGGTACTCAGGCCACAGCTCCCCAAGCTGAGCATCCTAGGTAACTGACCAAAATGATCATTCAAGGGCTGGTATGGAATTCAGTCCAGGTCAGTACCAAGTCTTTCCCTGGAATGTTATTTTGGATCTGTTTAGTGAGAGAAAGAAGCTCTCTTTTCTGAGGCCTGAGTAAAGATAACATAAACCTGCAATTGTGTGTTGTCAAATGAAGAGGCTTTATCTGCAGAAAGAGAAGATAAAACCATTTTGCAGAAAGGAACAGGCACAGATTCTGGTTTGCGGTGGCAGAGCAAGATTGAAGGCCAAGAGCTAGAGCAGGAGACAGAAAGAAAAAAGAACACCATGAACAATATAATAGGAGTTCATGGATCCAGCACTGCCCTTACATGTTATTTAAATACCCACACAATTTGTTTTAGCTAGTTTGATTTGGGTTTTCTGATGTGCCAAACATCTCAGATAGTCCATATTATTTATTCATATAAAAAGTGGTGCAGATCTAGTAAGGAAAGAGACATTTAATTTTTTTCCTTAGTAGTATGTCAAGAAGAATGAGTTTGTCTAGTTTATATAATTGCCTATTGCCTTGAAAGAGGTAGTCTATAAGCACAGATATGATGCATAATTTAGAAAGAGATTTGTCCTATTTCTGTTCCTTATCTCTTTTCAGCTGGCTCTCATCCCTTTATTATATCTATCACTGCACATTTTCTCTTCCTTATGAGACATAAGCAAAGTAAACACAGAATCCACCACTGATGTATTCCTTTTACCAACTTCATACTCAATAAATATGTGTTGAATGAATGGGTATAAGGGTAGGGCTGAGATAACCTTTAAAATATGAAAAAATAATGTGAACTTAGATTCTCTGAAATATCAAGTGTCTAACCCCAATTCTGAAAGTCCTCACAAGATGAGCTATTTGATCCATTCAGAATATTTCAAAGAGTAACCATCTCGCATGGCAAAAAAAATAAAGATCTTAAGCTCCAAACCTAAAACTTCAGAGGAAAAGTGATGGTAAATATAAACATTGGGTGTTTTTTCTATTTCTCTATAAATCATTGACTTTCTCTTTCTTGTATTTCTTTTTTAGACACTAGTCTCATGGAAAAAATATTAATGTAAAAGTTGAATCATAAATTTGAGATATAATACAACCAGTGATGACAGAATAATAAATATAAATGTGTATATTCTGGACATCTGACTGCCTTAAGTAATTCCATTATTCAGTCAAATATATATATATATATATATATATAAATTCTAATAGGTTAGAATGATCAAAATATTAGAGATTCAATTTTTTAAAAATTCTGATGTAAAGTTACAAAACATCTATTTAAATTTTCTAACTAACTTATACCTACATTTCCAGTTTTATGTTTTCTAAAAGACTGAAGCTGAAGCACAATGATATTGCCACTGTTGCACAGTCTACGTTCCTTTATTGTCTATATTCTGCAATGTTTGTTCATCACTTTGAATATGGTTCTAAAGTCACGCATAGAAATATATGGTATTAAAGGGGGGTTTATTACAGTCAAAGACATTTTAATCTGAGCTGAACATAAAAAAATCATTTAGCTCTAGCTCTTGACATATGTTTTTAAATGATTTCTTTGTTTTCTGAAAAGCAATACAGGTGCAAGTAGTACTTTTCTGACACTCAGATCTCAGGATGTAGATTCTTAGAACACATGGAAGGGACTTAAATACCATAATGTACTAGGCTCGAATCAAAGTTATTTTCCCTAAATTGGCTCCTAGCAAAATCTTTTTTGACATAGAGGTGGGTGTTGACCATTAATTCCATAATTTTTATAAATACACAGCACAGTAATGTTGGTTTTTATAGGTCTTTGCACAATACAATGAAGATTCTCAGAGTACTTGAGAAAAAAAGACATTGAATTTCCAAGATTTCAACCCTGCTGTTTTATGAGTCATTTCTGTCTCTCTTGCTAAATTCTGAACAGTTCAAAGCAAGGATTTTCATCGTTTCCTTCTTTATATTCCTCATGAAACCTTGGAAAATGTTTCACACACAGGAGTCCCTAAAAATACTGATGTGTTATGGAGATAACAGAAATAGCTCTGGGATCTGCCAATGATTCAGAAAGAAACTTCACATACAGATTGATCACCTAAAGCACCAAGCAAACAAGTAATAAAATAAAGATAGGCAGAGAGCAGCACTGAAACATATACATTACCATATGTAAAATTAGATAGCTAGTGGGAATTTGCTGTATGACTCAGGGAGCCCAAACCAGTGCTCTGCAACAACCTAGGGAGGTGGGATGAGGTGGGAGGTGGGATGGGGTGGGAGGTGGAAGACAGGTTCAAGAGAGAGGTGACATATGCATCCCTATGGCTGATTCATGTTGATGTATGGCAGAAACCAATATAATATTGCAATTATCCTCCAATTAAAATAAATAATTTTTTAAAAAGATAAAGGAATCTTCACCTCAAGGCATCCATTAAAAAGGTGAAACTCCTCAGCCTAATGTCCCAATTAGGGTTCCCTGGTACTTTGAACTTCTCCATATCCCTTTTCTAGATTTTAGCTGCTCTATATCCCATGTTCTGTGATCCAAAGTACATACTTTAACCATAACTAGTTTTGCCTAATCAAGTGCAGGGAAAGAGGGAAAAAAGAGGTGAGAAATGAAGGAAGGATGGGAGGAAGGAGGCATTTTCCACCTGAATTCTGCCCAATTAAATCAAGACGTTTTACTAGTGGATGAGGTTCATGCAGAATATTCCACCAAGGAATAAATTAAGCCTGAGAAACTCTAGCTATTTTTAGGAAAGATCTGTGTTCACCCATAGTAACTTAGTCTGTACATATTCACCACAAAATGAGGAGAGTGTTGGTAATTTTGCAGTCATTTTTATCATCAAATACAAGGAGTTTGTGTGCTTTGCTCCATAATGATACTTCTTTAGCATCCTGTGATCTGAGATGTTCTTTCTTTTCTTTCCTGTCTCCATGCTCTGCAGATTCTGAATCCCTCCCATGTCTAGCTATTGTTATTTGATATTGTTTTTCAATCTGTATGCACTTCCAAAACAGAGTCTTTACAAACCTTTAAGAAATTAAGTTTCAAAACATATTTTCCTTTTTTTTTTTCTCCCTTATTTTCCTGGAGGTGTTTGATTCAGGCAAAATAAAAGCAAAGTAAAAGTTACTATTGGGAACTTTCCTGGTGGTCCAGGGGTTAAGACTCCATGTTTCAAATGCAAGGGATGAAGATTCGATCCCTTGTCCAGGAACTAAGATCCCACAAGCCACACAGTGCAGCTTTCTCACTCCCCAAAAAATAAATCAAGCAAAAATGTTTTTTAGGTTATTCAGTTCAGTTCAGTCGCTCAGTCGTGTCCGACTCTTTGCAACCCAATGAATCACAGCACGCCAGGCCTCCCTGTCCATCACCAACTCCCGGAGTTCACTCAGACTCATGTCCATTGAGTCCGTGATGCCATCCAGCCATCTCACCCTCGGTCGTCCCCTTCTCCTCCTGCCCCCAATCCCTCCCAGCATCAGGGCCTTTTCCAAGGAGTCAACTCTTTGCATAAGGTGGCCAAAGTACTGGAGCTTCAGTTTTAGCATCATTCCTTCCAAAGAAATCCCAGGGTTGATCTCCTTCAGAATGGACTGGTTGGATCTCCTTGCAGTCCAAGGGACTCT
>SJXQ01007850.1:0-32884 GCA_006408695.1 Aepyceros melampus
CAGCTGGGTATTGTTTTTGCTTTGGCTCTGTCTCTTCATTCTTTCTGGAGTTATTTCTCAACTGACCTCCAGTAGCATATTGGGCACTTACCGACCTGAGGAGTTCCTCTTTCAGTGTCCTATATTTTTGCCTTTTCATACTGTTCATGAGGTTCTCAAGGCAAGGATACTGAAGTGGTTTGCCATTCTCTTCTCCAGTGGGCCACATTTTTTCATGTTTAAAAAACTTGATTTTACTCTCCAGTATTTTCTTTGCATACTTTCTGTCATACCTGAGCGATGCCAGCACCCTGTCCCCTGAACCTCAGTGTGGGGATCATGCTTTTCCCCCTTGGTGGAATGAGAATTCCACCAAGATTCATTTCTTCTACCTTCTATGAACCTTTGAAACATGTCACCTTCTCACCTTCACACTGCATATGTCTCTTTTCTGTCCTTTTTTTTAAAAAAATCACTTAAACATCCAGGACAGTCTCAGCTACTCTAACCCTTTCCTTGCATCACAGTCAAAGATGATTTTACTACAATTAATTTTTGTTTATTTTTTAATAATTTTCCATGATTTGCTTTTGTTTCCAGGGTAAAATTATTGAAATGTATTTTGTGCTTCTTGACAAGAGTGTTTCAGCTTTATGATTGCATGACTCATCATTTGAGGTCCAATAAGCTTAAAAAAAAAAAAAAAACAGACAAAGTGAGGAAAATAGGTTCATGAGGATCCTGTCTTTATGGAAGCCAGCACTGGCATATAGGAAAATATAACAGAGATACTCATCTGTAGAGT
This sequence comes from Aepyceros melampus, assembly GCA_006408695.1. NCBI lineage: Eukaryota > Metazoa > Chordata > Mammalia > Artiodactyla > Bovidae > Aepyceros > Aepyceros melampus. The sequence goes on from SJXQ01007850.1 coordinate 785, forward strand.
GAATAATTGAGAGCAGTTTCCCAAACATGCTGTGTGGGGTTTGTTTACTTCTGTTTTCTGTTACAATATTGTAAACTCAGTTTTGTCATTTCTCTTAGTTGCTAAGTTGTTTGAGTTCTGTTGGTTACTGGAGTTCTTGTGTTGATCCATGTTCTTGCTTGTTGATTTTCAAGAGAGGAGAGTTACATTTTCCAGTTATATCTGTGGATTTTTCTACTTCTGTTTGCAGTTTATTAGTTTTATTTCATGCCTTTTGGAGCTCCTTTGCTTGGTGCATATGCATTTGGGATTGCTATTACTTCTTGGTGTTCCAGCCCTTTTTCCATTGTAGCGTGTCCTTCATTGTCTCTGTAATCTACTTTATTTGACATTTCACTTGATTAATGTATATGTGATAAATCTATTTCTATCTTTTAACTTTCAGGATGTTCAGCTATTACATTTGAAGTCAGTTTTTTGAAAACAGCATATGGTGAGGTTATGTTATATGAATCTGTGTCTTTTAATTGGTTTATTTAGATCTTTTAACTTTAATATAATTGAATATCCACTTATCTTTTTTCTATTTTCTTTCTATTTTTTGTTTACATGTTTTAATTTTGTATCTTTTTTGAGTATTTTTATTGTAACATTATTATTTTGTATATATTTTTAGTTTATATCTTTGTGCAGCGTTTTTAGTGAAATTGTCTCTGTAATCTACTTTATTTGACATTTCACTTGATTAATGTATATGTGATAAATCTATTTCTATCTTTTAACTTTCAGGATGTTCAGCTATTACATTTGAAGTCAGTTTTTTGAAAACAGCATATGGTGAGGTTATGTTATATAATTCACTCTATAAATCTGTGTCTTTTAATTGGTTTATTTAGATCTTTTAACTTTAATATAATTGAATATCCATTTATCTTTTTTCTATTTTCTTTCTATTTTTTGTTTTCATGTTTTAATTTTGTATCTTTTTTGAGTATTTTTATTGTAACATTATTATTTTGTATTATTTTTAGTTTATATCTTTGTGCAGCGTTTTTAGTGATTATTTTGGGTATAAATTTATACATTAATAATTTGCTGGTATCATATTTTTAACCAATGGATTATAGAAATCTTACCTCCCTTTCCATTCCTTTAAGGTCCTCAATTTATAATTGTTTTAAATCTGTTCTTTATAAACATTTGAAGTCATATCAAACAGTGTGATGCTTTTGTTATAACTATCAAGCAACATTTAGAAAATTCAAAAGAAGGAAATGTATTTTATTTACCTATACAATGTAAATGTAATTGTATTTACCTATACAATGTAAATGTAATTATAATTGTACAATGTAAATGTAATTGTATTTACATTTACAATGTAAACGTATTTTATTTACCTATATTTTATTTGCTTACCAGAATCTTTCTTCTTTCTTGATTGTCAAGATTATTCCTTTCATTATTACCTCTATTTAAACAACTCCCTTTAACCCTTCTTTTACATTAGTTCTGCTTATGACAGATGTTCTTAGTTTTTTTTCATCTTAGAATGTATTGATTTCCTGAATAATATTTTGCTAGGTATGAGTTCTTTTCTTTCAGCTTTTGAAAAGATTGTGTCTTCTGGCCCTGACAGTTTCTGATAAGAAATTCACTGTCATTTAAATTGTTTTTCCATGTGGAAAAGTGCTATTTGTTTTATTGCTACTTTAAATAGTTTTGTTGTCTTTGTTTTGCAGAATTTTGATTATGAGGTGTCAAGGTGTATATTTCTTTGGGTTTATTCTCTTTGAGGTTTTTGCATATTGTTGAATCTGTAGTCTTATGACTCAACAAACTTGGGAAGTTTTTCAGTCAATATTTCCTTGAGTATTATCTTTAGCCTCACTTTTTTCTCCTCTCTTTCTGGGAATCTGATGATACAAACATTACATCTTTACCTATAGTCCCAGAAGTCCCTAAGATTCTTCTCACAATCTTCTTTTCTTCTTTCTAAATGATAGATTTTCCCTCTGTTGCTTGGACTTGATAATTTCTCTTGTTATTTTTCACTTCATTGATTTTTCTTCTGTGTCCCCATCCATTATGCTGTTTAGTTCATCCACTGAGCTTTTTCTTTTATTGTTAGTATGTTTAAACTCTAAATTTTCCATTTGACCTTTATTTATATTTTCTGTTTCTTTGCTGAGGTTTTGTCTTTTGCATTTAAGAATGTTTGTAATTTTTGAAGCTGTTTCTGATAGATGCTATGTTAACTATTTCTTAGCCATCTCAGCCATCTTGCTGTTGGCATATATTAATTTGCTTTTTATTTTTTATCCAGTTTGAGATCTTCTGTTTCTTGCATGATGAGTGATATTTTTAAGCCGAAACGTGGACATTCTCATATTATGTTATGAGAGGCTGAATGTTATTTAAGCTTTTTGTTTTAGATGGCTTTGTTTGGCTCCATGGGGTACAGGGTGCCACCTCATTGCTGCCATGTGTAAGTGAACTCCAGGCTCCTCAATTAACCTCCATTGTGTCCAAGGGGGTCTCCTCTCATTCCTGCCAGGTTGGGGTCCTTGCTCTCCATGTAGGCTCCACTCACACTTTTAGTACTGGATGATGGCGAAAGCTCATTCTCTTCAGCCTACTCTGCCACTGTCCCAATGTGGAAGGATGTGGAAATCAGGTCTCCCCATGTAGTCTCCACCAACACCATGAGAAGAGTGCATTGCTTGCCATCAGGTGGGGCTTTGAAAACCCTGACTCCCTACTTGACTCTTTCTGACTGCATCCTGGCCTGGAAGTTGGGAATCTCATTGCAGCCTCACAAGGACAGGCATCCAGGATGCCCACTTGGCCTTTGCTGATGTGGATGGGAGTGGGGCACAGCTTTTTTCATATTTCTGTGGTAGAATGTTTATTATGTAAGAATGTTCTTTGTTGCTATTTTCCCACTCCTTTGGATACAGAGAGTAGATTTTTCTTAAGGAGCATATTTTCATTTTTTGCGCATGCATTTTACCGTTTCTGGTTTTCTGTCTTCTCCAGCTCTGAGTCTGGCATATATGAGACAAGAGAAAGCCCAAAGAAACCACCACTGCTGCTTGAGTTCCAAGATCTTTGGCCACTCTGCCTTCTCTACACCTTTAGAATCTTCTTGGGCTACCCAGGTAGCACTAGTGGTAAAGAACCCTCCTGCCAATGAAGGAGACATGAGAGACTTGGGTTTAATCCCTGGGTCAGGAAGATCCCCTGGAGAAGGGGACTCTTGCCTGGAAAATCCCATGGACAGAGGAGCCTGGTGGGCTACAGTCCATGGTGTCACAAAGAGTGGGACATGACTGAGCATGCACACTCGTACGTTTGTTTTGTAGGTGATGCCCTGGACTTTTATTAATAGTTTCACTTAAGGTTAATGAAAAATTCTGTAGAGGGATAGGGAAAACTATGTCTGCTCCATTTTTTTCCCCCAGAAGCAATAGCCTCTTCTGCCTCTTAATGTAGAAAAGAATCTTGCCATACTGGAATGCAGAGAAGTTCTCAAAATGAAATGGGGTTCTAGCCAAAGGGCCTGGGGATTAGTTTAAAGGAGATTCAGTGGGACAAATTAGGACACGTAGAGTATTCTCCCTCAAAACGATGACTGCAATTGATGTAAACAGTAAAAATATGGGTATTTCTTCATTCTATAATTATATTCACTAAATGAAGAGCCACACACACAAATAAATTAGCAAAATATATTTGGTATTATTGAGGATGACAGCTATACTGAATACTTTCTTTGAAAATAGATTAAAAAAAAAGAAAGAAGTATTAAACTGCCTTTCCAACATAGCTATATTTCAAGGTAATTGAACATGTCCATTTCTAAAGCAAAAGCTCTTTATGTGAAAGGAATTATTGAATTTTAATCATGGCCAGTTTACAAATTCTAGTGGAATAAGTGATTCAGATAATCCTTATCAAAGGGTGATAGAATCATTATCTAAAAGTTTATCAGAAATTAAAATTCACATTATGCAAAGTTATCACTTCACATTATCACTACTGGTCCCAAGGTCTGCAGTGTAACTTCAATGCAGGGGTCTGTCTGTATCAGTTTAACTTAGAGCTTAATCTCACCATCATCATTAGTTACTATACATGCCTCCTCAGTGACAAAAATAAAGCTCCATCTATGAAGATTCTTCACAAAATATATAAATGAATTAGCCAAGTCTTCAGAAGTATCTTTCAGTTAACAGCATAATAGAAAAGACAAAACAAACAAACAAACAAAAAGCAAGTTAAAGAACATCAGCATAAAATTTTAAGAGCTCCAGGATGTGGGTCATTTTGTAGTGCAGTTGGGCAGTCTTTACCACAAGTCGATAGCCTGGGTTGGCGGAAGGTAGTACTATTTATTTGAACATCAATATAACTCAGTCAGTAGTCTTTCAGCACCTTTTAAATATTCAGTTTGACCACAGTAATATATCCTTTGTTTTCCAGGTGGCACTATTGGTAAAGAGTCGACCTGCCAATACAGGAAACACAAGAGATGTGGATTTGATCCCTGGGTTGGGAAGATCACCAGGAGTAGAAATGGCAATCCCCTCCAATATTCTTGCCTGGAAAATTCCATGGACAGAGGATCCTGGCGAGCTATAGTCCAGGGGGCCGCAAATAGCTGGACATGACTAAGCACTGAGCACAATATATCCTCTAAGTACAAGAACACATAATATTCAATATTTCTTTTTTTTAATATTTCTTTAAAAAAATTAAAAAATATATATATATTGGAATATAGCCGATTAACAATGTTGTGATAGTTTCAGGTACACAGCAAAGGGACTCAGCCGTACATAAACATGTATTCATTCTCTCCCAAACTCCCCGTCTGTCCAGGCTTCCACACAATGTTAGGCAGAGCTCCATGGGCTATACGGTAGTTCTCTGATGGATATCCATTTTAAATATAGCATTTTAATATAGTGTACATGTCATCTAAAACTCCGCAACTATCCCCTCCCTCATCCTTCTCCCCTGACAATCATAAGTTCATTCTCTAAGTCTGTGAGTCTCTTTCTGCTTTGTAAGTTCATTTGTATCCTTTATAGTTAGATTTTACACGAAGGGATGTCATACAATATTTCCCCTCTGCCTGATTTTCTTTACTCATATGACAATCTCCTTGTCCATTCACGCTGCTGTGAATGGCATGATGTCATTCTTTCTGATGGGTGGCTAATATTCCAAAGTGTATATGTACCACATCTTCTTTATCCTCTGTTGATTGACATTTAGGTTGCTTCCATGTCTTGGCTGTTGTAAACTGTGCTGCAGTGAACATTGGGGTGCATGTATCCTTTCTTAATCTTTACTCTTTATGCAGAATAGATCTGGGTAAGAAGAAAGCCAAAATTCTAGGAGTCACACCCTCATTTCAAAGTCTAAACAAACATACACTCCATTCTCAGTACTTTTTCAGGGGATTCTTTTGTATCCTTTTTTTTCCATCCCAGATAAGAGGGTCTTGGCAGACAAATGATCAGAAGATGCAGATTGTGGAGAATTTCAATGTTGCCACTTGCTTTTTCAGAGGTAGGGGAGTGTAATGGGGAAGAACACAGAGGCTGGATTAGGCCTCCCTTCCTTAGAATTCCAACTCTGCCCAATGTGATTTGTAATTTTTGGTAATTCATTAAATCCGTGTTCTAGTTCCTAATGTACAAAATGGAGATAATAATTGTACGTACATATACAGAGCAGACAAAGGTGGGGAGTGCCTAGCACAAAGCAGGGGGTGGGACAGGGCCGAGGGTGGGGCGGAGGGAGAGAGGGGAGCCGGGATGCAGGCGCCTTTGTCTACAGGTCCGGGCGGAGCCAGCTATTCGGGTCCCTGAAAAGCCGCCGCTATTGCTGCCGCCGCCGCCGCCCGCCACCCGGGACTCAGCTTTTGTTTTTACCCTCCTTCCCATGGCTTTCGTTGAGCTTGTGACTCACTGCTCTTTAGACGAGGTGGATTTACTTAATAAAGTCAAGCCTGTGAGTAGGGGCGTTTGTAAAGAGCTTGGAGGCAGGAGGGGTGAAATGAGAGCCCCAGATCAGAGGGTTTTTTTTTTTTTTTTTTTTAAGAACTGACTGCTGGTTTATATCGAAACAGGGCTTCCCTTGTAGCTCAGTTGGTAAAGGATCTGCCTGCAGTGCAGGAGACCCGGGTTCGACCCCTGCGTTGGGAAGATCGCCTGGAGAAGGAAATGGCAACCCACTCCAGTATCCTTGTCTAGAAGATCTCCTGGACAGTGGAGCCTGGTGGGCTGCAGCCCATGGGGTCGCAAAGAGTCAGCCACGACTGAGCGACTAATACTAATACTATACAGGGCAGTTTGATGATTAAACAGATTAATGTATGTAAAGCAGTTAGAAAACCACTCTGACGGTTTTTATTTCCTATTTCTATGAAAGTGAATCCCACAATTGAATCAAGCCAGATGTGATCTAAAATGTGCCCTGTACCCTCCCATGAAAGCCTTTCTTCTACCTAAGATGGCCTAAACTCTAAAAATCCTTCAAGGCTTAGCTCAAATATTGAAAATGTCTCTGCTACCTTCAGCTGGAAAATGATCTTAATTATATCCACTCATCTTTTTCATGATATTCTTGCAGTTTTGTTTTGCATTGTAGCTATTATTTCAGCCAGCTTGACTGTAGCTCCTTTTATATGATTGTAAATCTAACATTTATTGAGCATTTACTATGTGCCAGGAATAATCTGATTGACTTAAATGTTTTAACTTATCTATTTTTTCCAACAACCCTGAGAAGCTCTTACAGTTCTTACTGACGCCTTTGATAGATGGGGAAGCTGTGGTGCAGAAAGGTGAATCACGTTCTTAAAGTCACTGCTCAGAAGGGGCGGAGCTGGAACTTGAACCCAGGCAGCCTGTTCTGGCACCGGAGCCAGAGCACAGCACTAACCCTGGGTCCTCAATGGCGAGAGAGAGCCAGGAAGATTAACGAGCGGATGGACTGTGCTCTCCCCACTCGCCTCCACCGCACCCAGGCTCACACTGACCGTAGGACGATAATGAAGCTCTGCAGCCCTTTATGCCTCGTGTCCCTTTCTCTCTGTTGAGTAGATGATTTTGCCCAACAGTTCCAGTAGACACCTCACAACAAGGATGCACTTAGCCCTTGTCATGATAATTCCTGTCCTCTGCTCACCATGATAGCTTCTGTTCAACCTGTGCTGTGAAGGGAACCACTTTGCCCAGGAAGTCGTGATGGAACATATTATGGTATAATTGAGCAGCCTGTGTGCTTCCAGTTTGTTATGATTTTGGTCCAGAATGTGAAGCTGGACTCATTTGCCTAAGTGCTGAAGTGAAAGTCATGGAGTAGTACGCACCCTGCAGGCTTTGACCTTGGACCCTCACTGAGTAAAGCCCCTTTGTTTTATTGATGCGTTAATTCTGGCTGTTCCAAGTGATGGAGTCAGCATTTGACATTATGTTTGTCTTGTTTGCGAAGTAACTTCATCAGTTGCTTTTCATTTGTTAGAAAGTTCAACAACCGAAACTCAGATGACAGGTAGGGAAAAATGAATTCTTTGCATGGATTTTAAAGGTCTAATTAGATGGATACTTTCAGATGTTATTAGAATCCAAGGACACTGACCTTTCTTACTGAGAAAGTAAATCAATTTTATTGGAAACGTTTTTCAAGTCTTTGATAAATGATGAGCTATTTTCACTTGACAACTGCACACAGTAGAAAAATGGGTGAAAGTTTGTTAATTCACCAACAAACTTAAATTTCTGTGACTCTGAGTATTTCTGTACAAAGCTGTTTAGAAATCATATCAAGGTGGGAATGCGTGTTTACTGATACATTTTGAAAGCTGTTTGGATATTGAACTCACACTTCAGTAGATTGTTTTGTAGGTGAATGGTGTCTGTCAGGGGCAGCAAGGGGTTTCAATCAAATGGGCTGGTGATTCAGCGGTCTTGTTTGGTATTAAGTGTGTCTACTAATTCCAACCTCTCTGACTGGTGTCCTTCCTGATGGATTGATTTGGTTAAGTGAGTTTTTTTTTTTTTTTTTTTTTCAGGAACTTTTATTTAAGGTGCTGACACTGTAATCCATTATCTCTGATACCCTGGGTGCTGGTATGAATTGTGCTGAATCAGGACCCTGGTGCCTCTGGCCATCACTTTATTTCTGGCTCGCAAAACTCCAGCACCACTGGCTTTCTTAACCCGGTAGCACCTTCACTAGCTGCTTCCCCTCCCTAGAACATTCTTGCTCCTTTTATTCTGTGTTTTATCCAACTACATCCCAGGGACCACACATACATAAAGAGGTGGTTATTGTCAGCTTCATGGTCTTCCTACCTCTCCCCTTCCCACCCCCGGCAGTTCAACCTGAGTCATCAGATCATCTCACCTAGGAAGTCCTCTTCAGACCTGTCTCTTTCTTATACCCACAATATTTCACCCCTTTTGCTTGCTTTATTTTCCTTCCTATCACTCTTGCCATCTGACATTGTAGCTGTTTGTCTGTCTTACATTTTTAAAGCAGCAACTTGGGGGCTGCAACTTTGTCACTCACAGCCACTATTTAATCCCAGGGCCTGTGATGGTACCTGGCTCATGCTGCTTCAATGCACAGCTGTTGAATCAATTAATCTATTGGACAGTCAATAAACCAATTGATTTTACACGCAGTTTGTGCAGTGTTTGTGGTCCAGGGCCTGGAGATAGACTTCATTGATTGTCCAAGTGGAACTTCTGTTACCATTGTGGCCTTGGATGTGCCATTCACCCCTTGGGGCTCATCTGTTTAAAGGGAAGAGTAACAGTCCTGTTTCATCACAATGTTGTGTACATGAAATCAATTAACATGGGAAAAGAGTTTAGAAAATTACCAAGCTCTTTGGAAACTCAGCTCACAATAAATGCAAGCTATTATAATTATTTCCATAGTGCTTTGTAATTTTTAGAGTAGCTCTCATTTATTATATTGGTAAACCCTTGTGATGAGTCTATGAGACAGAAAAGCATTTCAGAGGTGAACAAGCTGAGGACAAGAAGTTGAGCCTTAGGTTACCTTTATACATTGAGCTCTGGTAGCACAGGCTAACACCCCAGGTCTACTAAACCCCAGTGTGTGGTCTTTCAAGTTAAAAAATAAAATCTAGTTTCTCAAAATAGTATTTCTTCTCCAGTTGATTTCGCATCACGTTACTCCTCTGGAATCATTGTCATTTTCTTTTTGGCTGCCTTTATGGTTGTGAATTCGTTGACCATTTTGGATTTTAATATTCACATTAAGGACCTTCTTAAGAGTGTATGTACTGATTTCAGTGTGAATGAGGATGAGGAGGATGAAGGTGATAGGATGGCAGTCTTTAGGTAGCCTTTGATCATGTGCCTATTACTATTTTCAGTGCTTTACAACTTAGTTATTCCTCAAGACAATCCTTGAAGAGAGGTGAAATATTAATCATTCTACAGATGAGAAAACAGGCATTCCATCTTCAGAAGATGTAGCCTCGGCCATTCACTCTCAATAGAAAAGCTTTGTGATTTCCTGCAGAGCCAGCCCTCTCAGGAGTGAGAAAAATGCACACTACATCCCCTGATCCCCTCTCCCTTCCAAAGACCCTCACCTCTGCTTCTCATTGAGATGCTCTTGCTTCAGGTATCGCTGTTCTGATAACCTCATCTGTGTGAGACGACAGTGGATGAGAGATGCTAGAGACATGATCTTCTCAGGAAGCGCTTCTGCATTTATCAGAAACACAGCCGGGGAAGAGGTTTTGGCTTGGAGAGTCTTTGACTCTGTCCAGAGAGGAACATTTATCCTGCCTCTGTGCTCAAGCTACCTTTCACATAAAAGAACAAGTCAAGATAAAGCAAAAGGGAATATGACGTGAGACTGCACTTAATACAAGAAAAACTTGATTCAAGTGTCCCGAAGAGACGAACACGCATCATTATGAGCTCAGGATCACAGTTCCATCTTCCCACCAGTCCTGGGACAAAGTAAAATAAAAATAAAGTTTTCTGAATAAATGGTACTAGACATGTAGTCCCGAATAACAATGACTCCAGAGACATGCCATCTTCTGTGAAAATGTAAAGTTTGATCTTTTCTTCAAATTTCAAATGCATGAACTCTTTGAACTTAAAGAAAAGAAACTTGAAATGTTCAAGAGATTTCAGCTGAATGCATAACCTGAACTACAAGTTCATGTGTATTGATTTATTCTGTACTTTCATTTCCAAATGTATTTAGGCTTTGTATTTGGAGGCACCCCTCAGTCAATGCAGTCTGTCCTTTTTTAATGGTCTTGGTTCTGCTTCTCTTCTGGTGAATACTCTCGTCCATCTGGATGCCAAGCTCAAGAAATGGACTCCTGAAGTGTTTTCCACCAGAGTGTCCTGCATTTATCTTCCCTGGAGGATCTGCAGAGTGTCAGGGCATACATACAGGGTGCCTCCCATATTAAGAGAGTAAGGTGGCTGGAGCAGGTGGATGGAAACAGTGATGGGCTTCTATGGCATCACATATGATGGGAAGGGCAGTCAAAGCATGTTCCATATGATTTTAAGCAAGGAATGTGTGATTTTTAAAAACCAGGTGTTTCATATTAAGCCTGCTGATGGGAGTTTGTGTTACTCTCTCAGGGCTACACAGACACTCTAGCATCCGCGCTGTGTCTCACACTGGGACAGCGTGCAGAACAAACCACTGATTCTGTGCTTCTCTGTCCTTACATCTGCCCACACTGAGAAATGTTTTCACGCCATTCATTTTCATGTTCATGTATTTCTTGAAATATGGAACCAATTTGCTTTTTATCCAACAAGATTATGACTTTAAAATCTCCCTCCTCCTCCCTCATTTTTTCCCACTTATAAAGCTCTTCTCACTGCTTAGGTGATGTGGTCTAATTACCTCTTTGTGAAGCTCTAGGATCTCTGTGCTTATTTCCCCACGCTGTATGGACATTTGGAGTCCTCTGTAGCAGTCCTTCCTGTTTTTGTCTAGAATACTGGGCATCTCTCGTATCTCAATTAAATTTCTAAGATAAGGTCGATCTTGCCTGCCTTAGTTGTTTTGTTGCAGGTTTCCCACCCCTATTGTCTCCAGGCTGATTTTTCAAAGCACTTGATCAAATCAAGTGGTCTCCAGGTGAACAAACTTTGCTCTGTTTGTGTGAGATGCCTGCCCATGAGAGGCCATTTATTGCTGTATCGAAGCATCAGCCAGAAAAACAAACCTTTCAGTAACATAATAGTTAACTCTGTTCACTCTCCTCTTTCTTTTTATTCATCCAGACTGTGAATCTTTTTGGAAACCAAGAGAAATGGAAACATTGCCAGTGACCTGCCGTCCTTCCTTCTCTCAATGTATTTTCCTTGAGGTGATGGTCATCCTGTCCCCACGTGGTCAGTAGAGTCTGGCTTCAGGTGAAAGGTGAAAGTGTTAGTTGCTCAGTCGTGTCTGACTCTATGCATCCCCATGGATTGCACCCGCCAAGCTCCTCTATCCATGGAATTCTCCAGGCAAGAATACTGGAGTGAATTGCCACGAGGAAAGCTCCTTGGCTTCAGGGAATATGTGTGATTTGCTTGGTGGGCTTCCAGCCACAGAGTAGGTGTGCATGCGAGCATGCTAAGTTGCATCAGTTGTGTCTCTTTGTGACCCTGTGGACTGCAGCCATTGGGCTCCTCTGTCCATGGAGATTCTCCAGGCAAGAACACTGGTGTGGGTTTCCATGCCTTCCTCCAGGGAATCTTCCCAACCCAGGGACTGAACCCCCATCTCCTGAGTCTCTGGCATTGCAGGCAGCTTCTTTACCCCTGAGCCACCAGGGAAGCCCCACAGAGCAGGCAAAAGTCCCTGAACTCAGCTTTACCACTTACTGGCTGCATGTCCTGCACTTACAGTCTCCGCTTCCAGATGAAACCTCTTCTTGGTCCAAAAAGAGTTGTACTCATACCTTTATTACTCACCAGAATTTGTCCATTTCAGTTTCCCTGCCATAAAATTATTGAACAATACATTTTTTAAGCCTATGTTTTCAACAGCCTTTAGGTATAAAATATGGGAATTCTGGTATTAAGAGCAGAATGCATTTCTGCATAGTCATTTGTATACATGTGAATATCAACTTTTAGAAGAGATAAAAACCTATCAGTTAAATGAATGACTGTTATAGGTGGTGAACTCAAAGTAGAGTAGATATATATTAAATTATAATTAGCAAAAGGTGAGAAGGTTTGCTCCTCTGTAAAATGGGGACTATACTGTATTTCTCTCAAGTATTTCTTATAAAGAGTAAGTGTGGTACTTCGTGTAAGGCTAAGTGCTTCTGGGCATGGCACACAGTAAATATGTAAACCTTATGTATCATTTTTAGTAAAGAAAAAATGAGAAGGAGTTTAAAAAGTGATTATAGACATAGCTGGGAGATATCTCAGGCTTGGCTTAGACCATGGCAATTAAATGAATATCATAATAAACTGACTAAAATGAAGCTTTTGGTTTCTCAGGACCTATAAAAGTTTCTTCCCAATACACTGTAGTCTTTAATAGAGTGTACAGTGCCATTATGTCTAAAAAAAAACAATGTAAGTACCTCAAATAAAAAAAATACTTTACAGGTAACTATTGCCAACCGTCATCTGAGCTTTTAGTGAGTCGTAACCTTTTCGCTGCTGTAGGATCTTGTCTCAGTGTTGATGGCTCCTGAAGGCTGATGGTGATGGCTGCTGAAGGCTGGAGAGTCTGTGGTAGTGTCTTAAAATAAGACAACAATGAAGTTTGCGGCTTTGACTGATTCCTGCTTTAACTAATGATTTCTCTGCAGCATGCAATGCTGTCTGACATCCTTTTACCTACATTAAAACTTCTTTCAACGTGGAATCAATCCTCTGAGACTCTGTCACTACTTCACCAATTAAGCTTATGCCATACTTTATATCCTTTCAATGTCATTTCTGTGATCTTCATAGCATCTTCACTAGGAGTAGAATCCATCTCAAGAACATACTTTCTTTGCTCATCCATAGGAATCAATGTCCCATTTGATCAACTTTTAATATGAAATTGCATATTGAGTCACATGTTGAGACTTCACTTCTAATCCAGTTCTTTCCTATTTCCACCATGTCTGTGGTTCCTTCCTCCACTTAAGTCTTGGATCCCTCAAAGAAGTCATTCATGAGTGTTGGAATCAACTTCTTGTGAACTCGTGCTCATGTTGATATTTTGACCTAGTCTTACAAAAACATGAAGTTCTTAATAGTGTCTAGAATGGTGACTCCTTTCTAAAAGGCTTTAATTGACTTTGCAAAGATCCATCACAAGAATCACTATGTATGGCAGCTGTAACCTTGTAAAATGCATTTAATAATAAGACTTGAAAGCCAAAATTACTCCTTGGTCCATGGGCTGCAAAATGAATGTTATATTGGAGAGCATGAGAGCAGCATTGCTTTCTGAGTATATCTCTGTCAGAGCATAACTCAGAAGAGTAAGTCAGCATTGGCTTCAACTTTACATACATCCCCAGCTACATCAACCTCTAACACGAAAGGCTGTCTTCTGAAGCTTTGAAGACAGGCATGGACTTTTCCCCTCTTGCTTTGAAAATCTTAGATAGTATGTTCTTCCAGAATAAGGTTATTGTCTCTACACTGAGCATCTATTGTTTAGTGTAGCCAGTTTCATCAATGCTCTGAGCTAGATCTTCTGGATAACTCGCTGCAGCTTCTGTATCAGCACTCGCTGCCTTCCCTTGCCCTTTTATTACGCAGACAGCTGTTACGCAGACAACTTCTTTCCTTAAACTTTATGAAATAACTTCTGTTGATTTCAAACTTTTCTTCTTCAACTTCCTCATCTTTCAGATTTCATAGAATTGAAGAGAGTTAGGGCCTTGCTCTGGATTAAGCTTTGGCTTAACAGAATGTTGTGGCTGATTTGATCTTCTATCCAGACCACAACAACTTTCTCCATATCAGCAATAAAGCTGTTTTGATTTCTTACCATTAGTGTAATCGCTTGAGTAACACTTTTAATTTCCCTTGAGAACTTTCCCTTTGCATTCACAGTTTGGCTAACTCTTTGGTGCAAGAAGCCTCCCTTTCAGCCTCTCTCATCTATCTACATGCCCTCCACACTAAGATTAGTCATTTCTAGCTTTTGACTCTGTCTTTCACTTGAAAACTTAGAGGATGTCGTGGGTTATTAATTGGCCTAATTTCAATCTTGTTGTGTCTCAGGGAAATAGGGAGGACCACAGAAAGAGAGAGTTGGAAGCAACCGATGGGTGGAGTAGTCAGAACATTTATCAACTGAGTTCTTTGCCTCATATGGGTCTTCTCAGGTGGTGCTAGTGGTAAAGAACCTTTCTGCCAATGCAGGAGAAATAAGAGACCAGGATTTGATCCCCGGGTTGGGAAGATCCCCTATAGAAGGAAATGACAACCCACTCCAGTATTCTGGCATGGAGAATCCCATGGACAGAGGAGCCTGATGGGCTATAGTACATGGGGTTGCAAAGAGGCGGACACAACTGAAGTGACTTAGCAAAATTATATGGGTGTGGTTTGTGGAGTCCCCAAATTATAAAGGAACATCAAAGATCACTAATCACAGATCACCATAAAAATATAGTAATAGTGAAAAGGTTTGAGATATTGAAAGAATTTCAGGAATGTGATGTACAGACATGAAGTGAGCAAATACTGGTGGACTTGCCATAACAGTGTTGTCACAAATTCAGTTTGTAAAGAATGCAATATCTGTGAAGCTCAATAAAGTACAGCACAATAAAATAAGTTATACCTGTATATATTTTATAATTCAAGCAGAATCCCTTGCTTCTGGGGATACAGAGGTTTAAGTAAATACTGGGACATTTATACTGGGACTTGTTATATGTGAATAAATACAATTAATACATATCTCAGTAAAATTTATGTTTTTCATAGACATAACTTTGGGACAAATTGAGTAGTCCCATTAAAAAAAATAGTTCCATTAATATAAATACTACAACCTCATCCACTCTGCCAAAGTTTTCTGCTCAGCATCTCCCACAAAAGAATCTGAGATGCCACCTCCAGAGATTGCAATGGTGTCATTTGGAATCCCCACAGCCCACAGTCAAGTTGGATATTTGGGAAATCCAGGAGCGAGATCTCCATGACTTAATCAGATCTCCACCCAAGGGGGTTTGTCCAAGGGGGCAGAATTCCAAACCCTAAGTTGAGATACAGGGGTGAAGCTCCTGTTTGGAGGAGAGCCAGTAAAATTCTGGCATGGCAGGAGGCTTTTTAGCCTCAAACTTTCAGACCTGGAAGAAGCGGGAGTACCAGGAAACCTGCATGGATGGTGCACGGCACAGTTCTCTGGGAGTCATATCCCCAGCTCAGATGCTGAAGAGTGTCTGCAGCTTGGGGGCACATGAGTGCCCAGACCTTATCTCCTGGGGCATTGTGGGCTGGGCCTTGCACATGGCATAGATGCACCCTAGTCTGATGGAATGGCTCAATATACCAGACTTGCTCACAGAAAGCTTGGGTGTGAAACAGTCATGAGTTAGGTGTGTATGTTGTATATGGGATGTGTCTGGGTGTGTACATGTGTGTGTTTGTAGGGTGTGTCTATAGATACAGAAGGGGAAGACCTACAGTAAAACTGATTTTCAACACACACACACACACACACAAACCTGAGATGAACATAGTCAGCCGTAACAATGACTAGCATGGAATGCCGGAGAAGGCAATGACACCCTACTCCAGTACTCTTACCTGGAAAATCCCATGGATGGAGGAGCCTGGTAAGCTGCAGTCCATGGGGTTGCTAGGAGTCAGACACAACTGAGTGACTTCCCTTTCACTTCTCACTTTCATGCATTGGAGAAGGAAATGGCAACCCACTCCAGTGTTCTTGCCTGGAGAATCCCAGGGATGGGGGAGCCTGGTGGGCTGCTGTCTCTGGGGTCGCACAGAGTCGGACACGACTGAAATGACTTAGCAGCAGCAGAAGCATGGAATGCAGACTTAGGAAACTAGGCTTTAAGCTAGAATTTTTTTAATTAAAGATTTTTTTTGATGTAGATCATTTTTAAGATCTTTATTGAATTTGTTACAATATTGCTTCTGTTTTATGCTCTGTTTTTTTGGCCTTAAGGCATGTGGGATCTTCACTCCTCAACTAGGGATCAAACCTACACCTCCTGCATTAGAAGGTGAAGTCTTAACCACTGGGCCAGCATGGAAGTCCTTTATGCTAGAATTTTAATATAGATTATTCATTGAGAAACTTTGGTGGTAGTTCTCACTATTCCCTAGAACATTTAAAGTAATAGAAACTCAGAGCAGTGAAGTTACAAGGCCAAGATGTTGCGGGGATAGTGTTTTGAGCTGAATTTGGTCCAATTTGGCTGCATACCTAATCCATGGTGTCATGATCTTCAGTCATCAGAGAGGAAAATGAGTACAGTGAAGAAAGAGCCACAACCATTTCCTAAAGCACTCTTAATAGAAATAGAGATGATAAACATTATAATGATAATATTATCTATTCTTATATTTGACAAATATATTACATTTGACAAATACTTAGTACTTGTTAACTGTCTCACTGTTGGAAGGCTAACATTAATCATGATTGTATTTAATCCTCAAATTAAGTTTGTAAGAGAACTAATGCTATTCCTTGATTTTTTCTTAAAGTGCATCTCAGAGAGGTTAAATAAATGTTCTTCAATATTACATGGCAGTGCTGTGCTTAAAATTCATTGTTTTCTCTTATGGTTGCCAGGGGAGAAGAGTGGGGGAAGGGATAGTTAGGGAGTTTGGCATCGACATGTACTCACTTCTGTATTTAAAATGGGTAGCCAGTAAGGACCTACTACTGTACAGCCCAAGTAACTGCTTAATGCTATGTGGCAGCCTGGATGGGAGGGGAGTTTGGGGGAGAAAGGATACATGTATTTGTATGGCTGAGTCGCTTTCTTGTGCATCTGAAACTATTCTATTGTTAATTGTCTATAGTCCAGTATAAAATGAAAAGGTAAAAAAATCCATTGTTTTTGGATTTTTTTCCACTATTTTACTTTGTATTTGGAATAGTGCTGTGAAATACAAGGGAATAACGAAATTCACCTGGAAAAAATAACAGTTTCTTTCAAAGTTCCATTTCCTTTTTCCTATTTTTAAAATGTAGTTTACTCAAGTATAGTTGATTTACAATCAAAATTGTATTTCTGTTTTATCCATGGAGCAAGAGTTTCAGAAGAAATGATTGCAATGAATAAGTTTTAACCATACTTTCTAGAACCAAGCACATTGTAATGCTATTAATACTCAATAATAGTAGAAATTGAGATGGTGGGTGTCTTTTAGCACAAGATGGGTAGCATCTTGAAGACCTAGATGGAAATACAGTATGCTTTATACTCAATATTTAGAAGACAGATACATTACCCATATTAAAAAGAAGCAGATAATTAGCAGCGCTTACTTGGAATGCAATCCTTTCTCTCCTTTTATCCTGGCTGGGCTATGGCTCTGCCCATTATCATCTGTTTCCTCTGTCACCACCCATCACAGAGCTATGTGGGTATAATGTGCGTACAGCCCACTCTTGCATTCTGAAATAGAGGTGGAGCCTTTCTAAGATCCCGGGAGGGACTGTTACAGGAGCTCTGTGGTTACCTACCCCACAGGAAGGGGTCTGTGTTCTGATCTTGCATTTTTAACAGGCCACAGTTGTACTCATATCTCTGTTGCAGAACCCTCTGTCCAGCTATCCTATTTGTAGATAATTGTCCAGGAACCAATGCCTGGATTGGACCCCTGCTGAACATAGAGGTCAGGGCAGTGAAACGAATTGGAGCTGGTCATCAGAGACGATAAAGAAACAGCTGGTAATTGAAAAGAAAGGGAAATCTCTCCTCTCTTCTTTACTCTGAGGGAATCAATGGAAGAGGTGAAAATATGTTTAATTATGAAGTTAAACATTTCCCATGTGAGTTGGTGCTTTGGTTCAAAAGTTCTCCCTTTTGTTTTGATGCCTACTTTCCTGAGGGAAAACTCAGAATTCGTAAAGCAGTAATAGGCCTGGAGCTGTCTCAGCAGATTAATATATAACATTTCACTGCTCTGCCTCAATTGGTTTCCAGATAGATACCCACACATAACAGATGAAGAATAAAAAACTAGACAATTAGAAATATTTGAATCTTTAAAAGCTTGAGATTGGATATGATCTTTCAGATGTTTGGAGTTACTGAATAATTTCAATTAATGGCAGAAATATTCATGATACACTTGCTGTTATCTTTTTCCTGTATACCACTTTTTTCTTTTCTTTTAAACTTTCTACAGTAGTAAGTGTTAGGTGCTCAGTTGTGCCTGACTCTTTGCGACCCAATGGACTGCAGCCCACCAGGCTCCTCTGTCCATGAGATTTTTCAGGCAAGGATACTGTAGTGGGTTGCCATTTCCTTCTCCTGGGGATCTTCCCAACCCAGGGATTGAACTTGGGTCTCCTGCACTGTAGGCAGATTCTTTACCAACTGAGCTACGAGGGAAGCCCAACTTTCTACAGGAAACAGGTAAATAGGAATGGCCAATGCATAACTTTTTTCAGACATGATCCCCCCAGGAAAATTCTATTCTTTGGTGAACCCAGATGCTGAAGGGAATGGAAGGATGATTGTCTTAACTTTCCAGTTGTACACTGTAAACTTCTTGTGCATGAAACACTTGTACCACGCATCTCTGTTCTCCCAGTGCCTTGCACACTGTAGATTTTTAACAATTGGGATGGAATTAGAAAGTGATGATGGATATTTCCCACCTCATTGATGTCCAGGCAAATGCTGAGATGATGCAAGTGATCTATAATATAACTAATTATGTGGTACCATATGAGGATTAAAAAAAATGATGAAACAGTCCCATTTTAAACTTTTTTTTTAGAACACAGAAGCAAAAATTGGTAGTATTCGTTATTCCTGTTCTGTGTTAAATATCCTTTAAGTAACACTCATGAAGTTGATGACATAATGCAGTGTCAATTTCCAGCTTACTTGAGCATTTATGCCACAGATTCAGCTGTATAGAGGGACTGACACAACATTTTCTTCTGCAAAATTCAGGGATGAGAGAGTGTGGCCAAGATGGTGGAATAAGAAAGCCCTGACCTTACCCCCCATAGACACATCAAAATTACACAGTCATTACAAAGCAACTATAAGAATGACCTGAAAACTAAGAGAAAAGTCTTTGCACAACTGAAGATACAACGAAAGAACAACAACGAGATGAGTAGGAGTGATGGAGATGCAATCAAGTTCCAAATCCCCAGGTGGGAAACTCACACGCAGGAGGATAATCACAACCTGAAGGGTCTTCCTAAGGAGTGAGTGTCTAAGTCCCACTCTGAGCTCCCCAGACAGGGGATTCTGCACCAAGAACATTTGGCTTTGAAAGCCAGTGAGATTTGCATATGGGAGAGCTAGAGGGTTGTTGGAAAAGGCGATGGCACCCCACTCCAGTACTCTTGCCTGGAAAATCCCATGGAGGGAGGAGCCTGGTAGGCTGAAGTCCATGGGGTCGCGAAGAGTCGGATACGACTGAGCGACTTCACTTTCACTTTTCACTTTCCTGCATTGGAGAAGGAAGTGGCACCCCACTCCAGTGTTCTTGCCTGGAGAATCCCAGGGACAGGGGAGCCTGGTGAGCTGCCGTCTATGGGATCGCACAGAGTCGGACACGACTGGAGCGACTTAGCAGCAGCAGCAGCAGCAGAGGGTTGTAGGAAACAAAAGTTTGCTCTTGAAAGGCTCACACAGAATCTCACCTGCTTCAAGATCCAATAGAGAGGCAGTGATTTGAGAGAAAATTGGATCAAACTTGCTGATCTTGGAGAGCCTCCTGGAGAGGCAGGAGGTAACGGGAACTCCCTCTGGGAATGTAAATGCTAGTGGTAGCCAAATTTGGGAGTTCATTTTACCTCAAGGACACTGGTGTTAGCTAGCACTGTTTTGGAATTCTCCTTTCAGTCTCTTAGTGATGAGGGCTCACCCTCTCATTGTGCAGTCGGTACCAGGTCCAGGACACACCAGGCAGAGCAGCGAGCCACATGGGCACCCAGTCACACCCACAGTGTGCTGGCAGCAGCTCTGGAGCCTCCCTCGTCCTTCAAGCAGCCTCTCTGGGACCTGGTTCCATGCTTAGCAGGATGGCGCCAGTCCTGCGCTCACCAGGACAGCCAGCCAAGGAAGTGGGCAGGTAACCTCTGTACAAGGCAGGGCCTAGCAGCCAGTCAGGACAGAGACTGGCCCCTTCCACCGGTGTGCCTGTAGTCAGCCCGGCCACAACAGAGGGGTACGTGCAATCCAAATGGGAGGCACCCTCAGCAGACAAGCTCTGGCAAGCAGAGGGGAGTGATCTGCAGGATGTCGTCTATGTAAGGCTACTTCTCTAAGATTGGGAAGCATAGTCACCTTTGCTGTTGTTCAGTGGGTCAGTCATGTCTAACTTTTTGTGACCCCATGGACTGCAGCACTCCAGGCCTCCCTGTCCATCACTGTTGCCCAGAGTTTGCTCAAACTCATGTCCATTGAGTCGATGATGCCATCCAATCATCTCATCCTCCATTACCCTCTTCTCCTTCTGCCTTCAGTCTTTCCCAGCATCAAGGTCTTTTCCAATGAGTCAGCTGTTTGCATCAGATGGCCAAAGTATTGGAGCATCAGCTTCAGCATTAGCCCTTCCAAAGAATATTCAGGACTGATTTCCTTTAGGATTGACTGATTTGATCTCCTTGCAGTCCAAGGAACTCTCAAGAGTCTTCTCCAGCACCAAAATTCAAAAGCATCAATTCTTTGGCACTCAGTCATCTTTATAGCCACCTTATCTAATAAAAATAAAATAAAACAAAAAATAATTAAGCCAAATGAGGTGATACAGCAATATGTTTCAAATGAAGAAATAAAGTAAGAAGAACTAAGCGAAGTGGAAAGAAGCAATCTTACCCAATAAAGAGTTCAAGATAATGATCTTAAGGGTGCTCAGAGAATTTGAGAGAAGAACAGAAGAACACAGTGAGAAGTTTGCCAAAGAGAAAATATAAAGAACTACACAGAGCTAAAGAATTCAATCACTGAAACAAAGAAAAAAATAGGATGCCCACTCTCACCACTTTTTTTTTCCATAGTATTGAAAGTCCTAGCCACAGCAATCAGAGAAGAAAAAGAAATAAAACTAATTCAAAGCAGAAGGGAAGAAATAAAACTGCCACTGTTTGCAAATGAATACTATATATAGAAAATCCCAAAGATGCTGCCAGAAAACTATTAGGAGTAATATGTGAGTTCAGTAAAGCTGAATGACACAAAATTAATACATAGAAATCTGTTGCATTTCTACACACTAACAATGGACTTCTGAAAGAGAAATTGAGAAAAAATCCATTGACAATTACATAAAAATAGTAAGATATTAAGGACCTGAAGTGACTTAGCAGTAGCAGCAGCAGCAAGGACTTCCCCAGTGGCTCAGATGGTAAAGCATCTGCTTACAATGTGGGAGACTCGGGTTCACTCCCTGGGTTGGGAAGATCTGGAGAAGGAAATGGCAATCCACTCCAGTATTCTCGCCTGGAAAATCCCACGGACGGAAGAGCCTAGTAGGTTACAGTCCATGGGGTTACAAAGAGTCAGATGCAACTGAGTGACTTCACTTTCACTTTCACTAAGGAATAAATTTAACCAAGGAGGTGAATGACCTGTACTCTGAAAACTGTAAGACATTAATGAAAGAAACTACTGGCATCACAAAGAAACAGAATGATATACTATGCCCATTATGTTGACATGTTTTTAGAACAAATTGGTTGACAATATTTTTCTCTGTAATAACATGTATTTCAATTAATTTTTCAATTTCCCTAACCTAGCTGGTATTCAGAAAATCCCTGGCTCAGGGATTCATTCTGTTACAAAAGTTACATTCTGCTACAAAATTACTCTGCAAGTCTTTTCCTGTTCTGACTGTTTTGCAGATTAGTAATGCTAGAAAGCTTAATGTAAGAGAGAGCAAGCTGGAGGAAAATTCCAAAGAAAGAACAAGGTGGTTAGGTGAAGAATGTATGAATGTAGAAAAATCTAAACAATAAGAGAAGTTTGACCCTCGTGAGATGAAAAGAAGGCATTGGTGGAAATGATAACATGTGTGTGTATGTGAGTGTCTGTGTGTATGTGTGTGTATTGGAGAGAGGTGAGAAGAAATTCATGCTGGAAGAAAAATTATACCAGAATTGCTTCAATTACAAAAAAAGACATCTCCTCTGGGTGGACCAATTGCCAAAGAACTTTTTCTTACATAGAAAAAATTATCCAAAATGTAAATTATCCAAATTAGCCATGTGCCTCAGTCCAGACAATCGGTTTACGTTTTGCCCTTCAGAGTCCAGTGCACATACAAACATCTGTTTGCAGCAACTCCTAGAAACTGTATTTTATTTTTAAAATTAAAAATATGGATCTGCCTCTCAGGCAAATACATTGATAGTCAATTGGAGGGAAATAATGTTTATTTAAAATAACCAGTGAGTTAAATAGTGGAGTGGTACCTTACTAGGAAGATACAATGAATGATGGAAGAAAAGGGTGTATTATGGCAGAACTGCGACCATGTCAACCAAGTCAAGCATCTGAGCTGTAGGGCAAACAGTGGATGATTCAACAATGAAGGTGAAGGCACGAGGCGGGAGGACAAGAGGAAAACAGCCAAGCGTCAGCCAGAGTGTTGTTCACAGCGCAGACAATGAGGGCAAGGTGAGGCTGGTGAGGCCTGGAGAGACTGCAAACGTGGAAGGGTCAGGGGCTGGCAGATGTGGTGAACCTGGAGAGGAGAAGCTGTGGGGACATGCACGTGAACAAGCTGGGAGTCCAGAGTGTGGGAGCACAGCACGGGTCTCGGGACCCCAGATGGCGCTCCAGTGTGGGTGACAAGTCAGCAGCTGCTAGGGGACCCCTGTGCTGAGCGTCAGAGGGTCGCTGGAGCACAGGGTGGCAGGGAGCCGCGCTCATGTTAGTTGGTGTGCTAGTTTGCAGAGATTTTAAAGTCTTCTAGTGTGATTTTGGGAGTTGTGGTAAAGAGGAAAGCTGGGAGTAGGGGGCGTGCGGAGAGATGGGGCCAGGGATTGAGAATGCATGTGTCTGTGTAATGAGTCTCAGCAGAGGAAAAAAGAGAACTGGGAAAGTCATGTTTCAGTAGGCTGAAAATCCTTTTCTGTAGTCTTACTGGCTCAGCTGGTGGGGTCTGTGGGAGAATGGCTTCCCTCCTCCTCCTCTTTCTTCTATGTTTGTTCGTGGTTTTGGCCACACAGTACAGCTTGCAGGATCTTGATTCCTTGATGATGGATCAGACTCATGCCACCCACAGTGGAGGCATGGATAGAGTCCTAACCACTGGACTTGAAAGTGGGATTCACTCTTTTTACTTCTTTTAATGTCCACAGCTCCTTTATTCATAAAAGCCCTAAACTGGAAACAACCCAAATAGCCAGGTAATAGGTGAATAGGTAAACAAATTGTGGAATATCCATGAATGAAATCTACCACTATAATAATGAGGAATCAACTTTGTTACTACAATGTGGATAATTCTCAAAATAATTATGCTGAGTGGAAAAAACAAAAGAGAATATACTGCTTGAATCCATTTACATGAAGTTACAGTAGTGAAGGAGGAAAGCAGAGTGCAGATTGCCTGGGGAGGAAGGGCAAGGTGGCCCAGGAATTATAGAGAGACACAAAAAGTCTTCAGGAGGGTGGCTGATGTATTCATCATCTTGGTTGCAGTGATGGCTTCACAGGTGTAAACACATGCCAAAATGTATTAAATTATACAATTTGGACATGTGCAGTTTATTACAGACCAATTATATATCAAAAATTTGTTAAAATAACACTTTCCCTTCCCATAAAATCAATATATCCTTTTGAAGTCTAATTTTCCAGCTTTGGCTTTCTTCTTTCAACAGTAAATATTTCTCTCCATTCTCCTCTTGTTTGCATAATTTCTGATGAGAAGTCTGCTTTAGTACTTACCCTTGATCCTCTATAGGTGAGAGTTTTTTTCATTTGGGCTTCTTTCAAGACTTTGTCTTGATTTTTGTTTTCTGTAGTTTGACTCTGATATGCCCCAGTGTATGTCTTTTTGGTATTTATCTTGCTTGGTGTGCTCTGAACTTCCTGGGTGTGTTGTTGCATGTCTGTCATTAATTTTGGAAAATTTTTATCAATTGCTTCTTCAAATGTTTAGCAACCACCTTCCTCAGGCAAAAGGCAGCCTCTTGTGAAGTTTAGCAGGAGGAAAGAGTGCATTTGAATGCACTGGGATTCCAGCACCAGTCCCCAGAACATAATACCCTTAGAATGAGTTTATCTCCTGAAGGAGTCTCTCTCTCTCTGCTTTTCAAAGAGCATCAAGAATTTACCTAAGCTTCTTCTTTTTTTCCTGTTTCAATGGTGCTCCTGCTGCTCTCAAGATTATTTCTATTTCTAAGTAAGACAATGCTCTTTCAAAGACAGTTGTGGCTAAAATAAGTCTCTGTCCTGAGCCTGAGAATGTTGCATGGCTGACTGTTCATTGGGCACCAGAACACTGGGAATAAATCAATTGGGTACTGGGGCAGTGTCAGGCTGGTTGGGCATGGGTAAATGACTGGGTGCTTTGCTTCTGCTGTGATATAAAACTAAAACTTGCATTGCATATTTTTTAGTAGTTTAGAACTCAACAAAAGTGATTGGAGTCCTTTAAAATGTCTTGGAAGGAGTAACCAGGATAGAGATTTGCAGAAATAGGTTACAGAACACAGCGTCTGCATTTTCTGTCTCAAATAGGAGGAAATAAAATTCAGATATAATTAAGGAAAATAATAAATGTGGTTCAATATACACAATTCTATAGTGTTTCAAATGGAAAATATGAGCATATAAAGAGAGATAATAGTTCTCCAGAAAATATTATCACCTTGCAAGAGGGGAGGAATTATGGTGAAACTTCTATTACTTCTCTTATGAAATACTTTGAATGGCAAAAAGTCTTTGAGAATCTGCACATTTTGTTCTAGTTTTTTTTCTAAATCTTACTTGTGAATATGTCCACTTCAATTCAGACAAACCCAGAGGATATTGAAATGCAGTTTGAAGGACAGTGAAGAACACAGTGCTGGAGTGATGAGAAAACTAGCCCACAGTGTCCTGTAGACAGTACAAGACGGTATCCTTCGCGGCTGCCTTTTCACCTCATCACAGCTTGAAAAAGCTGACTGTTAGCTAATACGTGCAAGAAGGAGAAAAATCTCTCATATACTACATTTAACAAGTATTTTCTAATCATAAAATGGATTTCAGAAAAAATTCAGACAAGGTTTAAAAACAACTGAAAATGCAATATTTATAGGATGAGAAGTAAAAATAAATGCTCATCTGTATCATTTTTGGCTCAGATGAAACTATCTGCGGGCATGAATAGAAATGCAGATGTGGAGAATGGGTTTGTGGACATGGGGAGCGGGTAGGATGAACTGGGAGATGGGGATTGACATATATACACTACAGCGAGTAAAATAGATAGCTGGGAGGAACCTGCTGTATAGCACAGGGAGCTCAGTGTGGTGCTCTGTGATGACCTAGAGGGGTGAGATGGGGAGAGCAGTGGGAAGGAGGTTCAACAGGGAGGGGATATATGTATACGTATAGCTGATTCAATTCATTGTACAGAAGAAACTAACACAATATTGTAAAGCAACTACACACCAATGAAAAGAATTCTAAAATAAATGCTTCCAGCCATTGAAGGCATAAAAAAATTCACACCTTATGGATGCCACATTTGATTTCATCCACAGCATAGCACTCTAAGGGACACTGTCTTTCCAAGAAATTAGAAACCACCTCTCTAAGTGTTTGTTTCTCCTACCACAGCATTTTTTGAACAACTGACAGTGTGAATATATCCTACATCATGCATGACACAATGCTCATACATATATGTGATTCCATGAGATGCATGCTCAAATTTTCATTTTTTCTTTTCTCTTACATTTTCTTACATTTTAAAAATGCTAATCTTGACCCCAGTACACTGATCTCAAAATCCACTATTATGCTGCCCACATTGACAAATTTACTGCTCACCATAAATTAATGATCATGTGATGATTTGGGTTTCAGTTCCTTTTCTTTCCCCCTTTTAAAGTCCATTTTCCCCTCTCATGAATCAGACACATTTTCCACCTTTATCTTTGGAATTCCACTGTCTCTGTCTAGGAGTAAGGGCAGGTCTATGAGCCATATGTGTGGATAAGTCCAAGTTGCATCTCCCAAGGTTCATCTTCTGGGATGGGGTGGGGAAAAGGAGCCTCTGAAAACTTCATCTGAACACATTTGGGCTCCAAACCCAGGATTCACAGCTCAAGGGGGTGAAACTACTTGTATACAACTTTTTAGAAACTCTATGTTGCAGCTGAGAGTCCTGCCTCAATCTTATGGAGAGAAGAAATGACGGGGACAAGCTCATTTTCCTGCCATCAAGTCCCCTGACTCCACACATCTGTATCCACAGGCTGGATGCTCCATTCTGACAATGGCGGAATGCCTTCTCCATGCAAAGGTGATGCCTGCTCTCCTACTTGGGGTACCGATCCTGCTCATTTTGGTGAATATTTTGCAGCTGCAATTCTGTCTTCCCCTTTATCACTGCTCCCTCTTTTTCTTGCAGTCACTGATGGAACACTCTACATTGAAACTCCACGGCACACCTGCTCCTGAGCAAGGGTCCTCAGTTGCTGGTGCCTCGTTTTGCTGTTTCTCTGCACAGCACACCTTGAAAGGGTTGTACTTGTTGGCTGTATCCACTTAACCTCATCACAGTCACTCCTCTGGGCATTGGACCCCACAGCCCCAGAGAATCTGCTCTTGATGGGTTACTGTGATGTCAGAGTTCACTGGTGATGTCAGCGCTTTGGTCCTCCTCTTGTTCATTCCACGGGTTTGGCATCACTAACCTTCTTTATGAAAAGCTCTCCTCAAATTCTGATTTTCCTCTCATCGCATTGACAGCTGCTGCTCAATCACCTTTGCTTGTTCAGCCCTTGCCTATTCTTTTATTTCCTATAATCCTTATACTTTCTGTTGTTATCTAATTTAGATAGTTTATCGTCAGTTTCTACAGGGACAAGGATATTTTCATTCGTTTTTGCCCCTTGGTAATCTCCAGCACTTAGAACAGTGTGTGGTCTATAATAGTCACTCAATTCTTTGTTGAATGAATGCCATAGTGTCTTGGATGTATGTGTTTCAAAATTATATAAATGCTATTGTGTTACAGATGATCTTCTCTCTTTTTTTAAGCATAACCCTAAGTATTTAAGACCATCAGTGTTGCTATATGTAGGTAAAATATATTGCTTTTAATTTTTGCATGGTATTCTCTTCATGTAAGCGTCACATTTTATTTGCCTATTTTCAAAGAATTAACATTTAAGTTGCTCCCAACTTGGGATCAACAAATAATAAAACTGATATAACTTCAATGGATTTCACCTTGTGATCCTGTGAATTTCTCTGGGAGGGTATACTCAGGAGAAGGACTTGTGAATCATAGGTTATACACCTACCTAATCTGTACATAATAAGTACAGCCAAACTGCTTCCCAAAGGTAACGTACAAGTTGGCAGTCTCACCTAAGGTATTTGGATACTTCCATTTTGCTATATATTCCATCAAATTTATAATTCTTCCCTTGCTTTTGTTAAACTGATTGCTATAGAACATATTTCTGAAAAATATATTTAAAAAATTTATGTTCATACCACTTAGTATGGGCACAGCAAATTGACTTTCAGTGGTTTTCACATATTATGAAGCATTATTCTTCATTTGATTTTTCCCAAAACACAAAATCATTCTTAGCTTGTGCTCTGCAGAAAAACAGGCAGCCAACTTGTTTTGGCTACCAAGGTATGATCTAAGTGGTTGGTAGAATGACATTTTACTGTTGCTTTTCTTTGAAAATGACTACCTACTGGTACATTTAAACATTTTTATGAACTTGTTAATTTTTGGATTTCCCTTTTATTATTTGCCTATTTCCTACCTTTACTGAATTGCATTTGTATTAGTTTTCCTGTATTTGTTCATACTTTTAAGACTCATATATTCTTAAAATATTAGTCTTTTCAAGTTTTTACATTTCAGCTTTTCATCTCTCAGCCTACCATTTATCAGGTGGCCTGATATTTTTGGTTGAACAGGAATTTCAAATTTTGGTAGAGGAAGTTCCAGTAGGTTTTTGATCTTCATGGTTTATGAATTTTTAATATTATCAACGAGGTAATCCCTTACTTCCAGATCAAAAGTTATTCTTCTATATTTTCATCTCTTAGCTTTATGCTGTCTTTCACTTTTAAGTCCTTACTTCTGCATTCACCTTGTAGTCAGTGAAACAGAACCAGCTTAATGTGAGGTGAACAGTCTTCCCCAAACAAGTTATTTAATGATTTTCCTTTATTATTGATTTGCTGGACCACTTTTACATATATCAGATTTTATTTGTTTTATGAGGACTTATTTCTGAGTCTGCTTTTCTGTTCCAAGAATTTATATTTTTAACTGGTACCACAGTATCATACTATCTTAGTATTATTAACATTGGTGGTATTATTGTTACATTGTTATATATTCTATCTTAAATTCTCACATGTCAATTCTCCCATTTTCTCAAGACATTTATTCATGAAAATTAATTGTTTCCTATAAATTATTAAAGAATTCTTTTCCAAAAAACTCTTGAAAAAATTGTTTTAAATTTGATTACATTAAATTATAAATTTATATGCTAATTTGTGGTTAAATAATATATTTTTCTTTTCTTTTTTTGTGCTTTAACATTTTAAGAAGTTTCTTTTTTTCTTTTTTTTTCTTAGAGGGTAGTTTGTTTTCTTGTGAGCTTAGTTTCTAGGCATATATTTTTGATTTGCCCTTGCTGATGTAGAGGGATGGTCTTGATTATTTTAAAATCTTTGCTGGCAAATTTGTTGTACTCTTTTTATATTTAGTAGTATATTATAATTCTGATATATTTTGTATACTTGCCCATAAAAATCTATAAATGATGGACATTCTACTCAATTAAAAATATGTGGTTTGTTTCCTTTGCTGGTCTGTAAATATTATCCAGAACTTTCCCTGTCATGCAGAACAGCAATGATATCAGGCATCTTGTCTTTTCCCTGCATTTAAAGAAGTACATGGGGATTTCTGGTTCTTGGTCCCACATGTAAGGAACTTGTTGGTCATCACTCCTATTCCACAAAAAAGAAAAAAAAAAGAAAAAATAAGCTGAACAAACTGAAAATCAATAACTTTTCTTAGATCTTTAGAGATCTGAGGACACAGGGCAGATGACTGCCCTTGAAATAGAAGAGTTTGGCTGATGGAACAAAGAATCACAACTCACGGTACAGAAGCCCAGGGGCAGAATGTAAAGTGTGATTAATAAACTGCTGGAGGCTGCATGGGAAAGTTTGGGCTAAAAACCCAGAGGCCAGTGTGAGGAGAGCCTCCACAATTTGGTGAGCTTTTATCTCAGGAACTCAATCAGGTTTTGCAAGTAAGAGGCCAAGAAAACTCCCTTCATCCTTTTGCTTGGGGCTGGCGTGGGGGCAGGGTGGGGTGGGGATGGAGAGTGGGAAAAGTAGCTGTTCTGAAGCACATTCTGATTTCCTTAACAACGACTGATCTCGGAGAAACTATTTCACCAGAACCTAACCATCTTTCTGAAGGGAAATCTCCAGCCCCCACCTGTTCTAGATGTCCTATCTCAACTAAGAAAAGCAAATAAGCAAACAAAAGCCTAAATAAGAAAAGCATAGGTGCCCTAAAAGACTGACACACCAAGATAGAAAAATAGGTTCCCTACTGCCCTTCTTTAGCCAGCCCCTGCTCCCTCCCTCACAAAAAATGGTTTTGGAGGGCAAGTTAACATATAAAGTGGTTTTACATAAAACATCAATCATCTTGTCTGTTTTGATAAGCATCAGTACCAGTTCTTTCATTTGAAACACAATTTGAAACATTGGAGGAAAAGAATTTTGTGATTGTTGAAGTGATTTTTTTTTTTTTTTTTACAATTCCAAAGAGAAGATACAATACTGAAAAGGCTTTGGAAAAAAACCTACCATATCAGCATATAAATAGACCTCACAGTGAGCAGAGTCATGCATCTCAAAGACTTTAAAGAAGAAAGTATTTAGCGGCAATCTGAGGACAACAAAGGTCCATCTAGTCAAGACTATGGTTTTTCCAGTGGTCCTGTATAGATGTGAGAATTGGACTGTGAAGAAAGCTGAGCGCTGAAGCGTTGATGCTTTTGAACTGTGGTGTTGGAAAAGACTCTTGAGAGTCCCTTGGACTGCAAGGAGATCCAACCAGTCCATTCTGAAGGAGATCAACCCTGGGATTTCTTTGGAAGGAATGATGCTAAAGCTGAAACTCCAGTACTTTGGCCACCTCATGTGAAGAGTTGATTCATTGGAAAAGACTCTGATGCTGGGAGGGATTGGGGGCAGAGGAGAAGGGGATGACAGAAGATGAGATGACTGGATGGCATCACTGACTTATTGGACGTGAGTTTGAGTGAACTCCAGGAGTTGGTGATGGACAGGGAGGCCTGGTGTGCTGCAGTTCATGGGGTCGCAAAGAGTCAGACACGACTGAGCCACTGAACTGAACTGAACTGAACTGAGGACAACAAAAGAGACAAAAATAAGGGTGCAAGGGAAACATTAGCCTCCAACACATATAGGCAGGCCAGGCAGTAAACACAGCTTACTTCCACCATGTAAAGTAATCTTCAGGCAAGAACAATGGAGTGGGTTCTGTGCCCACCTCCAGGGGATCTTCCCAACCCAGGGATCAAACACAGGTCTCCTGCATTGCAGGCAAATTTTTTACCACCAGAGCCACCAAGGAAGCTCAGTAAAGTAAAGTAAAGCCTCACACAAAATGCCTTTAGACCTCAGTTTCTCTTACCCAGTAACTCATGTTCAGATTACAACAAATTGCAAAACACACTAAAAGACACATGCACACACAAAGACAAAGATCTGACCTGTGGCTCAGATCATGAACTCCTTATTGCCAAATTCAAAATACGAAGATCATGGCATCTGGTCCCTACCCTTCTTGTCAAATAGATGAAACAAGGGAAACTGTGACAGGCTTTATTTTTGGAGGGCTCCAAAATCACTACAGATGGTGACTGCTGCCATGAAATTGAGACGCTTGCTCCTTGGAAGAAAAGCTATGACCAATCTAGACAGCATATTAAAAAGCAGACACACTACTTTGCCAACAAACATCTGTATAGTAGAAGCTATGGTTTTCCAGTAGTCATATATGTGAAAGAGTCATTTCCTAAGGCAGGTTGATAAGAAGTCTAGGAGTCCCCAAGGAGAGAATGGTATGGAATTTTCAAGGAGGAAGAAAGGACAAACCTGTTTTGCCTCTACATTCCTTCAGTTCAGTTCAGTCGCGCAGTCGTGTCCGACTCTTTGCGACCCCATGAATCGCAGTACGCCAGGCCTCCCTGTCCATCACCAGCTCCCGGAGTTCACTCAGACTCACGTCCATTGAGTCTGTGATGCCATCCAGCCATCTCATCCTCGGTCGTCCCTTTCTCCTCCGGCCCCCAATCCCTCCCAGCATCAGGGTCTTTTCCAATGAGTCAACTCTTCACATAAGGTGGCCAAAGTACTGGAGGTTCAGTTTTAGCATCATTCCTTCCAAAGAAATCCCAGGGTTGATCTCCTTCAGAATGGACTGGTTGGATCTCCTTGCAGTCCAAGGGACTCTCAAGAGTCTTCTCCAACACCACACTTCAAAAGCATCAATTCTTCTGCGCTCAGCCTTCTTCACAGTCCAACTCTCACATCCATACATGACCACAGGAAAAACCATAGCCTTGACTAGACGGACCTTAGTCGGCAAAGTAATGTCTCTGCTTTTGAATATACTATCTAGGTTGGTC
>SJXQ01007850.1:33916-56750 GCA_006408695.1 Aepyceros melampus
CCACTTCAGTATTCTTGCCTTGAGAACCCCATGAACAGTATGAAAAGGCAAAATGATAGGATAGCAAAAGAGAAACTCCCCAGGTCAATAGGTGCCCAATATGCTACTGGAGATCAGTGGAGAAAT
This sequence comes from Aepyceros melampus, assembly GCA_006408695.1. NCBI lineage: Eukaryota > Metazoa > Chordata > Mammalia > Artiodactyla > Bovidae > Aepyceros > Aepyceros melampus. The sequence continues at coordinate 34,043 of SJXQ01007850.1, forward strand.
AACTCCAGACAGAATGAAGGGATAGAGCCAAAGCAAAAACAATCCCCAGTTATGGATGTGACTGGTGATAGAAGCAAGATCCGATGCTGTAAAGAGCAATATTGCATAGGAACCTGGAATGTCAGGTCCATGAATCAAGGCAAATTGGAAGTGGTCAAACAAGAGATGGCAAGGGTGAACGTCGACATTCTAGGAATCAGCGAACTAAAATGGACTGGAATGGGTGAATTTAACTCAGATGACTATTATATCTACTACTGTGGGCAGGAATCCCTCAGAAGAAATGGAGTAGCCATCATGGTCAACAAAAGAGTTCGAAATGCAGTACTTGGATGCAATCTCAAAAATGACAGAATGATCTCTGTTCGTCTCCAAGGCAAACCATTCAATATAACAATTATCCAAATCTACATTCCTTAGGATTATATAACAATAATGTATCCTGCCTGAGGACAGTCTCTGGATTAAACCTTCTGGCTAATTCTGTTATCTTAAAATGTAAATTACGGGAGTAGGTCTGATGGGATCTTTACAACCTCCAGACATTCTTTGGATTCATTGGAGAGTATATAACTCCATTGCTAACACTCGCAAGGAGGTACTCTTTTTACACCCTTCTGATGTCTATGTCAGAAGCTTTCTCTATCTCCTTTATCTTTCATGTCAGGTCAGTCCAGTTGCTCAGTCATATCAAACTCTTTGCGACCGAATGAATCGCAGCACGCCAGTCCTCCCTGTCCATCACCAACTCCCGGAGTTCACTCTGACTTGCGTCCATCAAGTCAGTGACGCCATCCAGCCATCTTATCCTCTGTCACCCGTTCTCCTCCTGCCCCCAATCCCTCCCAGCATCCGTCTTTTCCAATGAGTCAACTCTTCACATGAGGTGGCCAAACTACTGGAGTTTCAGCTTTAGCATCATTCCCTCCAAAGAACACCCAGGGCTGATCTCCTTTAGAATGGTTGGTTGGATCTCCTTGCAGTCCAAGGGACTCTCAAGAGTCTTCTCCAACACCACAGTTCAAAAGCATCAATTATTCAGTGCTCAGCTTTCTTCACAGTCCAACTCTCACATCCTTTCATGACCACAGGAAAAACCATAGCCTTGACTAGACGGACCTTAGTCAGCAAAGTAATGTCTCTGCTTTTGAATATGCTATCTAGGTTGGTCATAACTTTCCTTCTAAGGAGTAAATGTCTTTTAATTTCATGGCTGCAATCACTATCTGCAGTGATTTTGGAGCCTCAAAAGATAAAGTCTGACACTGTTTCCACTGTTTCCCCATCTATTTCCCATGAAGTGATGGGACCAGATGCCATGATCTTCGTTTTCTGAATGTTGAAATTTAAGCCAACTTTTTCACTCTCCTCTTTCACTTTCTTCAAGAGGCTTTTTAGTTCCTCTTCACTTTCTGCATAAGGGTGATGTCATCTGAATATTTGAGGTTACTGATATTTCTCCTGCAATCTTGATTCCAGCTTGTGCTTCTTCAAGCCCAGTGTTTCTCATGATGTACTCTGCATAGAAGTTAAATAAGCAAGGTGACAATATACAGCCTTGACGTACTTTTTTTCCTATGTGGAAACAGTCTGTTGTTCCATGTCCAGTTCTAACTGTTGCTTCCTGACCTGGATATATAGGTTTCTCAAGAGGCAGGTCAAGTGGTCTGGTATTCCCATCTCTTTAAGAAATTTCCACGGTGTATTTTGATCCACACAGTCAAAGGCTTTGGCATAGTCAATAAAGCAGAAATAGATGTTTTTCTGGAACTCTCTTGCTTTTTCCATGATCCAGCGGATATTGGCAATTTGATCTCTGCTTCTTCTGCCTTTTCTAAAACCAGCTTGAACATCTGGAGGTTCACAGTTCATGTGTTGCCGAAGCTTCACTTGGAGAATTTTGAGTATTACTTTATTAACGTGTGAGAGGAGTGTAATTGTGAGGTAGTCTGATCATTGTTCGGCATTGCCTTTCTTTGGGATTGGAATGAAAACTGACCTTTTTCAGTCCTGTGGCCACTGCTGAGTTTTCCAAATTTGCTGGCATATTGAATGCAGCACTTTCACAGCATCATCTTTCAGGATTTGAAACAGCTCCACTGGCATGCCATCACCTCCAATAGCTTTGTTCTTAGTGATGCTTTCTAAGGGCCACTTGACTTCACATTCCAGGATGTATGGCTCTAGGTGAGTGAGCACACCACCGTGATTATCTTTGTCATGAAGATCTTTTTTGTACAGTTTTTCTGTATATTCTTGCCATTTCTTCTCAATATCTTCTGCTTAGGTCCATACCATTTCTATCCTTTATCAAGCCCATCTTTGCATGAAATGTTCCCTTGGTATCTCTAATTTTCTTGAAGAGATCTCTAGTCTTTTCCATTCTGTTTTCCTCTATTTCTTTGATTTGATTGCTGAAGAAGGCTTTCTTATTTCTTCTTGCTATTCTTTGGAACTCTGCATTCAGATGCTTATATCTTTCCTTTCTCCTTTACTTTTTGCTTCTCTTCTTTTCACAGATATTTGTAAGGCCTCCTCAGACAGCCATTTTGCTTTTTTGCATTTCTTTTCCATGGGGATGGTCTTGATCCCTGTCTTCTGTGCAATGTCACGAACCTCCGTCCATACTTCATTAGGCACTCTATCTATCAGATCTAGACCCTTAAATTTATTTCTCACTTTCAATGGCATCCCACTGCAGTATTATTGCCTGGAAAATCCCATGGACAGAGGAGCCTGGTGTGCTACAGCTCATGGGGTTGCAAAGAGTCGGACATGACTGAGCGACTTCACTTTCACTTTCCACTGTATAATCATAAGGGATTTGATTTAAGTCATACCTGAATGGTCTAGTGGTGTTGCCCACTTTCTTCAATTTAAGTCTGAATTTGGCAATCAGGAGTTCATGATCTGAGTCACAGTCAGCTCCCGGTCTTGTCTTTGTTGACTGTATAGAGCTTCTCCATCTTTGGCTGCAAACAATATAATCAAACTGATTTTGTTGTTGACCACCTGGTGATGTCCATGTGTAGAATCTTCTCTTGTGTTGTTGAAAGAGGGTGTTTGCTATGACCAGTGCATTCTCTTGGCAAAACTCTATTAGGCTTTGCCCTGCTTCATTCTGTATTCCAAGGCCAAATTTGCCTGTTAGTCCAGGTGTTTCTTGACTTCCTACTTTTGCATTCCACTCCCCTATAATGAAAAGGACCTCTTTTTTGGGTGTTAGTTCTAACTTTATTACACAAAAGCTCTGAGCAGTCAAGCCTTGTCTCTGGCCCCGGATTGAATTCTTCTCCTCCGGAGGCCAAGGAAAAAATCCTGACGTTGGGAAAATTTGAAGGCAGGAGGAGAATGGGGGGACAGAGGACGAGATGGTTGGATGGCATCACTGACTCGATGGACATGAGTTTGAGCAAGTTCTGGGAGTTAGTGGCAGACAGGGAAGCTGGGCATGCTGCAATCCATGGGGTTGCAAATAGTTGGACGTGATTGAGTCAGTGAACTGAATGAACAGAATATAACTTTGTTAAAAATAATAGCAAAAATATCTTCTGTGATTATAGCTTATGGATAAGTGAAATGAATTATACTAATGTTATACAAAAGGAGAGGGTGGAATTGGGAATACTTTATTATCAGGTACTTCAATTGCCCAGAGAGTAGGAAAGTGTAATTTGAAAGGGGGTTTGGATTAGTTTTAAATGTATATATCAAACTCAGAAACAACTACTAACAAAAGTTTTTGTGTTAAGTAGTTGATATGCTAAGATAGGAGAGAAGATGGAAAAAGACAAAATTTTGAATTAAAATTAGAGAATATAGAAAATGAGTGAAACACACACACACACACAAACACAAAAGGAAACAAAAACCAAAAGCAAATATTTTAAATAAGTAATAAATATGTTAGATATTAATCCAACCTTATCAATTATTCCTTTAAAGATGAAGAGTCTAAATACATCAATTAAAACATAAGGGTTGCCGGAGTAAATTTAGAAAACAAGTTTAAACTATATGTTGTCTGTAAGGGTCTCATTTGAAATATAAAGACTCAGATAGCTAAAAAAGTTTGGAGGAAAATATAGCATGATAATACTCATAGAAAGAGAGTTACACTAATTTCAGACAGAACAGAATTAAGACCAAGGAAAATTATCAAGAATATAGAGAGACATGACATGACATGATAAAGGAGTTGTAACTACTAATACAGTTGAAGATCTCAACATCTCTGCATCCATAATAGATCCAGTGGGCAGATCAGTATTGATAGTTGAACAATACCAATAATCAACTAGATTTCCTTCACATCTAAAGGATATTTCAACATTCAGTAGTTGGTTCATTTTTACTGCGGACTACTATTCCATTGTGTGGTTATATCCCAGATATTTTATCCATTCACATAATGAAGGAATTTGAATAGTTTCCAGTTTGTAGCTTTCACATATAAAGTTATTAAAAGCAGTTGTGTACAGGTTTTACTCAAAATTTGAGTGCTAGTCTGCTCCACTATTTCATTTTTACTCTTTCCCAATGAGACATTGTGGATTTACAGTAAATCAGAGTTTGATTCATGTATCTGTATTATAATTTTTCATATCTTTTGTTTATCTATGTATTTTAATTAATTGACTCTTATCTTGATTATTGTGTTTTTCAGCTCCAATCTTTCCATTTTGTTCTTCTTTCTAGCTTGTTTCTTCTTTCTAACTTCTGTTTCTTTTCTATATTTCCATTTGTTTAAGAGTTCTGAAAATTGATTGTTACATAATTTCAGTGTCTTAATTTTGGTTTGAGATCTGCTGTCCTATTCTGTGTAAGCTGAGATTTTCATCTTTGTATGTGAAATAATTTTGGTTTATATTCTGGGCATTTGGATTACTGAAACATATTTTAATGTTATATATTAAGTATGAGTTTTAACTATTTTATATTGTAAATACATTAAGATATTGCTTACAGTTAATTTTTTAAATTAATTATTATTGAATAAAAGAGTCTGTATGATCATGAAAAGAGAGGGCACACTCTTTTGGATTTCTTCATGTCAACCTTATTTCTATTTGATACCATTTCTTCTATGTCAGTTAAAATGATAGTTGAGTTAAGTTCATGTATTTAGTCTTCTCCTAGTCTTACAGAATTAAGAATATATATAGAAACAATGGTTTTCCTAGTGGGTAACTTAAACATTATGTACAGTCTACCTTCTTTATCTGCAGGTTCTGCATCCATGGGTTCAACCAACTGTGGGTCAAAATATTTGAAACATAAATTTGAGAAAATTGCTGCTTGCTGGCCATTATTCACATAGCATTGACATTGTAATAGACATTATAAGTAACCTAGAAATGAGTTAAAGTATTTCAGAGGCTGTACATTGGTTATATGTAAAAGTATGCTGTTTTATAGAAATGATTTGAGCATCCACATATTTTGGTATCTGCTGATGTCCTGGAACTAATCCCCCAGGGATACAAAGAGACTGCTGCTGCTGCTGCTGCTGTCGCTTCAGTTGTGTCCAACTCTGTGTGACTCCATAGACGCAGCCCACCAGGCTCCCTGTCCCTGGGATTCTCCAGGCAAGAACAGTGGAGTGGGTTGCCATTTCCTTCTCCAATGCATGAAAGTGAAAAGTGAAAGCAAAGCTGCTCAGTCGTGTCCGACCGAAGGGACTACTGTAGTTTATTCTTTGTCACAGTTATGGTGGAAGGTGTCTAGGAAGCTAGATTACTGTTCATAGTTTGTATTTAGACTAGCTTTTCTGTGCTGCTTCCAGTGTAGCTAGCCAAGGTCAGTTTTGCATACGAGATGCCTGTGTGATGGTGAGAAGCCCTATGACCTGACTTCTCGGTGCAGCTGCATCAGGGCATGTGGAGCCTTCCAGCGTGGCTGCTTTCAGATTATTTCTATTCCAAAAGCTTGAAGAGTTCTGGATATCTTATACTTAGATGTACTATGCTTTGATTTTGCCTTCAAAACTGGGTAGAGAACTGGGATTTTGCCACTAGCAAGAGGAATAGACAAGGAGGAGTTAATTGGCTGTGCCGAGATGCAATTTCACTCCAAAGGATGACTTGCGTGTATTTTATTGCCTTTTCCTCTAACTGTATCTACTATATTACTCATTTGGTTAGAATTGAAGTAGTCTAGGTATAGATAGCATTTACTACCAAATTGTTTGACCCCTTGTGTCTCAAAAAACATGCATCTTCACAAGCAAACCCGCACAGCTGCCACCAGCAGCTTCAGACACATGCTGGCACTAGACCCCTGTGGATGTGGGTGGCTCCTGGCCGCTCTTCTGCTTTCTCTCTGCAGGACTTGCCACCTTTTTGCGATCTGTGTTCACTCTTCCATTCTCCGGGGTTGACCCCATCCCAGAACATCCATCTGTTTCTGAATTTCCGACTACTAGTCTCTCCTGTGAACTATATCTGTTAACCCCTTTGAAACTGACTGATCTTAAGTTTAAACTGAGACTTTGGACAGTGTAATAGCACTTTTCTAATTCTTGGCTGATTTGGGGTCAGTTTTACTGGCTTTCTTAAGCTAACTTAGCAACTCTGGCCCCGTGGTGCTTAAGATTCAGCCCATCTCTTTCTACTTCCATTTTTGCCCTGAAAATGAGAGTTCAGAGCACATCATTTTATAAATAGCGTAGATTTTCTTTTCAGATGCATTTTCTCCCCCTCCTTCCCAGTGGAGATCATTTGTGAGATTTCACTCACTCACAGAGTCTTGTGAGTTTCCTTTTTCCTGCAATTTATCCCTGTCTGCTTGGCATTTCACTACCTCTGAGATCTGCAAAATAGGCTATTTCATGGCATATTCCATTTTATACCATTTATAAAGGTGTGAAAGCTAGGCCTAACAGCATTGTGGGAGAGATCAAACTGTTCATTTTATTTATCATGATGTTCCAAGAAAAAATATTAAAAATGTGAAAAATGAATGGCATGTTAGATGAGGGTGTGATGGGGAGAGGATGGTGAGAATATCATTATAAAGATGAAGGATCCAGAGTTCCTGCCTCTGAAAGAGAAGGTACCAACACTCTCTGTGATGGCTGCTTTACTTGGGGTGATTAGCATGATCAGCAGGGAGCACAGCTCAGAAGCAGCTGTGCCAGTTATCATCCATCCGATTGTCAGCCAACATGAGCTAGAACATTGAAAAGGCCCTTCCCTAACTCTCACACTGTGCATCGAGGACTTTTTGTTGGGGGACCACTGAATATGATACAAAGGGAATTCCTATTGAAGAGGCTGTGGAAGATGTTGGTTGGTGGTCTACCATAGATAACATATGCCTTGAAGGCGCAGGATGTATAGCATCAACTAATATATTGAGCGTGAGTGAAAGTGAAAGTCGCTCAGTCGTGTCGGACTCTTTGCAACCCCACGGACTATACAGTCCGTGGAATTCTCCAGGCCAGAACACTGAAGTAGGTGGCCTTTCCCTTCTTCAGGGAATCTTCCAAACCCAAGGTCAACCCAGGTCTCCCACATTACAGGCAGTTTCTTTACCAGCTTAGCCACAAGGAAAGTCCATGAACACTGGAGTGTGTACCCTATCCCTTCTCCAGGGATCTTTCCAACCCAGGAATCAAACCAGGGTCTCCTGCGTTGCAGGCAGATTCTTTACCAACTGAGCTATGAGGGAAGTCCATATATTGGAGAAATGAAGAATCAGATTAGTGATTTAATTCCCTATGATTCCCTCTCCCAAGTCCTCCATCTGCCTTTTGTCAGTAGAAAAAGTTGAGCCAATAATTTTAATCAGAGAAGTGAGAAAATATAGAAGCAAAGGAAAGATGTGGACCAGGACAAAATAATAATAGTTGATAATAAGCAAGGCCAAAAGCCTTTATTTCCTTCTTGAGAGCTATAGATAGTATTCTAAGCTGTGTTATTTGCGATGTTTTGCAGAGACTGAAAGTGCCACCAGGTGGGAGAAGTTAACTACGTGATGACCAGGCTGTAGCCATGATATAAGCTGTCGCAGTTCTGAGAACTGGCCTCCAGCAAATGGGGACAAACCGATCCTGCAGCTGAAGACTGACTGCCCTTAATCAGGATGACGTTGGTCGGACTACCACATGGCCACTGTCAAGATGCCCACCAGAGCATCCCACGTGTAGCCCGCCAGAGCATTCCACGTGTAGCCCCTCCCCCAGCTATGCCCATTGATTGTCCAGAGGTGGGAAGGGCAGGCCACTGAACAAGAGTCTTCCCCAACAACCTTACCTCTTTATTGGTTTATGAGGGGCAAGCAGCCAGAACCCACTGTCAGTAACAGTTCAATCAGGTTTCCACTGCTCAACAGGGTGACCACTGGCGCACATGTGCTACAGAATACTCACAACGTGACTGGCCTAACTGAATTGTGTTCTAAATGTTAAGTAAATATGAAGTATAGAAGATTTACCACAAGCAATTTAAATTATGTGATTAATTTTTATATTAATCCAATAATGAAGCAATTCTGTTTTGAATATATTGGGTCAAATAAAAGTGTTTAAAATTTATGTAATCAGCTTCTGTTTACTTTCTTAATGTGCCTACTAGAATGTTAAAAATGACATACTGCTACTGCTAAGTCACTTCAGCGTGTCTGACTCTGTGTGACCCCATAGACGGCAGCCCACCAGGCTCTCCCGTCTCTGGGATTCTCCAGGCAAGAACACTGGAGTGGGTTGCCATTTCCTTCTCCAGTGCATGAGAGTGAAAAGTGAAAGGAAATCACTCAGTCATATTCACTCTTAGCGACCTCATGGACTGCAGCCTACCAGGCTCCTTCGTTCATAGTATTTTCCAGACATATGTGGCTTATATATCCACTGAGCAGTGCTCAAGGGGAGCAGAGGGGGTTTTAAGCAGACAAAAATTCAAGTTAATACATCATGGACATTAAATACCTGACTAAGTAATTCACATATTTGATAGGTGTTGGGAATGCATTGATTTTTGAGTAGAGGAATAAAATCGAATACCACAAGAAGATTGATCTAGAGGCAGGGGTATATTTCAATTTCCATTTCCTTATTCATGATAAAATGTTGCTCCCAACCTTAATGATAATTTATTTTATAGCTTTCCAGTTGAAATTTTGCTAAAGGAAAATACAATTTTGTCACCATGCTTATTTACTCATTTTCAGGTAGATCCTAGGTAGATTAATGCACCAGGTTTCCCTTTAGAAACCTTGTTAACTTTCTCCAAATTACTTAGGTTGGTATAATTGTATAGTGGGCTCTTTTTAATAAATCTTAACTTTGGAGAAGGAAAGAGATGCTTACTCTTTTACTACTTGCACAGACAGTGCTTCTCACCCTACAGTAGGCGTGCAAGAGACGTGTGAAGAAAAGCGTGCTAGAGTCGCATTCTCTGGCAAGGTGGGGGATAAACTGGGAAATTGAGATTGAAACATACACACCACTATACATGAAATAGATAACAAGAGTCCCTTGGCCTGCAAGGAGATCCAACCAGGCCATCCTAAAGGAAATCAGTCCTGAATATTCACTGGAAGGACTGATGCTGAAGCTGAAACTCCAATACTTTGGCCACCTGATGTGAAGAGCTGACTTATTCGAAAACATCCTGATGCTGGGAAAGATTGAAGGCGTGAAAGGGGACAACAGAGGATGAGATGGTTGGATGGCATCACTGACTCAATGGACATGAGTTTGAGTAAACTCTGGGAGTTGGTGATGGATAGGAGAGGCCTGGAATGCTGCAGTCCATGGGGTCGCAGAGTTGGACATTTTGAGCAACTGAACTGAACTGAAGGACCTACTCTATCACACAGAGAACTCTACTTAATACTCTGTAATGGCCTATTTGGGAAAAAAAAGCAGTATGTGCGTATGTATAACTGATTCACGTTGCCATACACCTGAAATCAATACAACATTGCAAATTAACTATACTCTAGTAAAACTTTAAAAAATGATGGAAATATTTTCAAGTCGCTTCATTTGTGTCCAACTCTTTGTGATCTTGTGAACTGGGGCCTGCTGGGCTCCTCTATCCACGGGATGCTCCAGGGAAGTATACTGGAGTGGGTCACCATGCCCTTCTTCAGGGCATCTTCCAGACTCCTATTGAACCCATGTCTTCTGTGTCTCCTGCATTGCAGGCAGATTCATTACCACTGAGTCATCGGGGAAGCCCCTTGATATTTAATATATTCACCTCCAAATTCAGATGAGAGCTTCATAATTAAAAAAAAAAACTATTCTAGCCACACTAGTGAAAGTGAAAGTCACTCAGTCGTGTCTGACTCTGCGACTCCATGGACCGTCCATGGAATTCTTTAGGCCGGAATACTGGAATGGGTAGTCTTTCCCTTCTCTAGTAGATGTTCCCAACCCAGGGATAGAACCCAGATCTCAAACCCAGATCTCCTGCATTGCAGACAGGTTCTTTACCAGCTGAGCCACACAGGAAGCCCCTAGCCACATTAAACATCTATTTTAATGATAGGAAGTTGGGGTTATTGTTATTTTAATTGATAGATAAATTTGGGCTTCCCAGATGGCACTAGTGGTAAAGAACATACCTACCAGTGCAGGAGGCAAGGGAGATGTGAGTTCAATTCCTGGATCAGCAAGATACCCTGGAGGAGGGCATGGCAAGCCACTTAGGTATCCTGCCTGGAGAATCCAGTGGACAGAGGAGCCTTGGGGGCTACAGACCATATGGTTGCGAACAGTCATACATGACTGAAGCAAAACTTACTACTGCTGCTGCTGCTAACTCACTTCAGTCGTGTCTGACTCTGTGCGACCCCACTGACGGCAGCCCACCAGGCTCCCCAGTCCCTGTGATTCTCCAGGTAAGAACACTGGAGTGGGTTGCCATTTTCTTCTCCAATGCATGAAAGTGAAAAGTGAAAGTGAAGTCGCTTAGTCGTGTCTGACTTTTATCGACCCCATGGACTGCAGCCCACCAGGCTCCTCCGTCGATGGAATTTTCCAGGAAAATTCCAGGCAATTTTCCATCCATGGAGTGGGGTGCCATTGCCTTCTCAGGAAGCAACTTAGCATGTGTGCAAAGAGGTATAGTAACTCATCCAAGGTCCCAATTCAATGTAGAAGGTTGTGTTTCAATCCTAAAAGAAGTTTCATGAATGGTTCAAAAATTTATGTATACAGTTTTTGAAAACTGATATTTTATATAAGTATTTTTGAGATGAGCTGCTATATTCTTGAAAAATGTTTTATCTAAGTTTTAATATTCAAGTGATAAATTAACATGTGAATAGGTGAGATTAATGTCCTCCTTTCAATTTAAATGAAAGATTGAGGTGCTTTAATCACTTGCCCTTTGTCCTTGCTATTGTTGTTGTTAATTTTATTATGGAACAAAGGAGTTCTGTACCTACCTCTGATCCATTCTACACAAACAAAACCTGACTCTTATTCCACCCCCTTCAATCTTTCTTCCAGATGACATTGAGGACAACCTTGACACATTCCAGAATGATCTTAGCATGATTTTATCAAAATTTTGTTAAAATTACAGCATTGAAAATACTTACTCTATGGAAAAATCCCAATTTGGAACGTGATATGTCTCTCCATCTAATCTACTTTTATTTCCCTCAGCAATGTTATATAAATTTGCTTGCATAAGCTCATACATTTCCAATTGAATTATATTTGTAAGTATTTATAATTTCTGGAAACTTTGAAAAGCAACTTTTGCATTTGCAAAATGCATCTTGCTATAGAAGAAGAATTACTTTAATATTTGCTTTTTGTATTGCCTTATTAGTGAACTGCCATTACTTCAAGAGCCCTCTGTTTGTTCTTTCGATGTGCAAAAATCCATAAGTAATGGTTATTGTTTATCTTTCTTAATATCGACACCTCTTATTTATATTTTGCCTTCTAGAGAGATAGATGTCCCAAACATTGTTAGTCAACAGAAGTGGTAGAAATATTTTTGGGCTTTCTAAGACTTGTACATGACACCTCTATTAATTATAGTTTCCATTGTTTTTACATGAGTTTTATTTATTATGTTCAGGTTGTATAATTTTATTACTGATTTAGTAAATATTTGCAAGTAGACTTCTAGTTTTATGAGATCTGTTTTAGAATTACTCAAAACATTAATACACCTTTTTCTCCCTCTAATTATCAGTCTAATGGTGTATAGTATTAGTTTTCTGCTAATATTAAAGTGTTCTTGAATTATTATATCATGGTCACAATAAAAAGTTTTTTAAATAAAGTTAAAATAAATCTGTTTAAATTATAGTCAGGATGTCAGCATGCACATTTGAAGATACACTGTTCTTTGAATTGCTTTGACTAGGTTAAATCCCAGCCTTATGCTGGATTTATAAAAGCAAACGGAGGACATTCAACTTTTAATTTTTTAATTCCTTTTCATGATTTGGAGTAAGAATCATCTATTCTTTCTAAGTTTTAAAGGACTTGTCTTTAACTTCATTATAGATTTTCTGCCTTTTCATGTATTTGAGTTCGATTTTTTTTTGTTAGTGACTGTTGTAAGAGTGTGTGTGTGTACTAAGTCGCCTCAGTTTTATTCAGCTCTTTGCAACTCTACGGACTATAACCCACCAGGCTCCTCTGTCCATGGGATTCTCTAGACAAGAATACTGGAGTGGGTTGCCATCCCCTTCTCAGGGAATCTTCCTGATCCAGGGATTGAACCTGTGTCTTTATGTCACCTGCATTGGCAGGCAGGTTCTTTACCACTAACACCACCTGGGAAGCCTGGCTTTTATATTATACTGTTTATTTAAATAAGTGAAATTTGATAATTAGGATGTTCTAAATTTTTAAAGTCATTAATTTCATATTTTCTCTAATTTGTCTTTTATGGCTGCATGTTGCTCTATTTTATTGAAATATTTTTTAGAGTTTTATTGAAGTATAATTGGTATATGATAAACTGCATATATTTAATGTATACAAGTTTGGTTAGTCTGGATAAATCAATCCCCCCATAATATTATCTCCACAATCAAGGTAATAAATGTCCCCAACATGACCAAAAAGTTCCTGTGTCCATTTGCTACATTTTTCTGCTAAGAACATAGCATGTCTCTATCATTTTAACACATTTTGAAGTGTACAATATTATAGTTAACTCTGGGCACCCTGCTGTACAGCAGACCTCTCAAGTCATTCTTAGAGTTATCTGGTGTAACTATAACTCTGTTAGCACTGAACAACAATTTTCCATTTCTTCCCCTCCCCCTAGCTCCCCAGCCCTTTCCCTAGCAGCCATCAGTCTGTGTTCTGTTTCTATAAGTTTAGCTACATTAAATATCTCATATAAGTGGAATCACACGGTATTTATCCGCTTGTGACTGACATTGCACCGAACATAACCTCCTCCACGTGCATCAATGTTGTCACAAATTGTAGGATTTCCTTAGAGCAAAGGAAACAATCAATAGAGTAAAAGGAAACCTAAAGAAAGGGAAAAATATTTGCAAATCAAATGTTTCATAAGAGATTAATTTCCAAAATATACAGGGAAAGTAGAGTGAAGTCTCTCAGTCTGACTCCTAGCGACCCCATGGACTGCAGCCTACCAGGCTCCTCCATCCATGGGATTTTCCAGGCAAGAATACTGGAGTGGGGTGCCATTGCCTTCTCTGATACAGGGAACACAGGATTCAACAGCAAAAAGTAAAAATAAAAAATAGGTTGATTTAAAAATGGGCAAAGAACTGAATAGACATACAAATGGCCAACAGATATACAAAATGTTGCTCAAGATCACTGATGATCAGAGAAATGCACATCAAAACCACATTGGGCATGGAAGCAACCTAGATGTCCATCAGCAGATGAATGGATNAACCACATTGGGATACCATTTCATCTGTTAGAATGGGTACAATTTTTAAAAAAGGGAATGAAAAGATAAATGTTGGTGAGGGTGTGGAGAAACTGAAGCTCTGTGCACTGCTGATGGGAACGTAAAATGGCACAGCCACTTTGGAAAATATTATGGAGATAAATTAAAAATAGCACTACCGTACGATCCTGTAATCTCACTGCCTTTTATTTATCCAATAGAATTGAAGTCGGTATTTGAAAGAGATACCTGTTCCCCTACATTCAGTGCAGTATTATTCACAATAGTCAAGACATGGAGACAATGGGAGTGTCTGTCAGCAGGTAAATGGAGAAAAAAATGTATATACATACAATCAAATATTATAGTGTAGTTTGTTTCTGTTGCCTTTATTATATTTTTCTTGACATGCAGTGACTTGTTTAGATTAACCTGTTTAGATCTTTCCTCAGCTTCAAAATATTTTCTTTTTATTAAATCTTTATTAGTGTTTCCCTCTATTTGTGTCATGTACTTTCAGAAAAACCATGAGGAGTTTACAGCTCTGACTTCAGGGCTCGTTTTCATCATTTCTTCTCTAATTGCTATTCATATCTGCTCTTGATCTCTATTCAGTAAAAAACTCCCAGACTCCTTCAGATTCACTAGTTTGCATCACCAATTATAACTTGTATCATTTTTACAGGCATCTTAAATTATGGTGTGGCAACACCTATTTTTTTCTTAAGTTAACCTCCTCTTTTCTCTTGACTTAAAATCTCATTCACCTATTTTTACTCTCACATTTTTTAATATTGCTTCAGAGAACAAGTAGATACTTTCTATCAATTAATTCTTAAAATAATTATTTTTAAAATTTTATCTTAATTTTTGTATGTTCTGATATATTAATTGCAAAACTCATTTCAATTTTCCACCTCTTTCTGTGTCCACACCGTTTGCAATATTACCTTGTAACTCTTACCATTAAAAGATGGATATATTTTCCACCCTTTGAATCTGGATTGAGTCTGTCAGTCACATTCCTGAGTAGAAGGGAAAGCAAAAGTGGCTTGTGTTGTTCTAAGTCTATGCTCCAAGGGGCCCTGGACTTCTCCCCGAGTAAATAATTATTTTTAAAATTTTATCTTAATTTTTGTATGTTCTGATATATTAATTGCAAAACTCATTTCAATTTTCCACCTCTTCCTGTGTCCACACCGTTTGCAATATTACCTTGTAACTCTTACCATTAAAAGATGGATATATTTTCCACCCTTTGAATCTGGATTGAGTCTGTCAGTCACATTCCTGAGTAGAAGGGAAAGCAAAAGTGGCTTGTGTTGTTCTAAGTCTATGCTCCAAGGGGCCCTGGACTTCTCCCCGAGAAGTTCTGCTTCTTCCAGGGTAAAGGCTCATTGTAGTTCCTTGGTGGCTCAGATGCAAAGAATCCACCTGCAATATGGGAGACCTGGGTTTGATCCCTAGGTTGGGAAGATCCCCTGGAGGAGGGCATGGCAACCCACTCCAGTATTCTTGCCTGGAGAATTCTCATGGACAGAGGAGCCTGGTGGACTACAGTCCATGGGGTTGCAGAGTAGGACACAGTGAGCCACTAAGCGCACAGATGGTTTGGTAAACATGGCAAGTAGCGTATGTCATCCCAAATGACAGCCAACCAACTTCTAGATCTGCGAATGCACCCGCTAAATGTAGAAAAGAGTCTAGTCTTTCTCACTGACCACGCGACTCCTGTGCAGAATAAATGCTTACTGTTTAAGCCATGACATGTGGCATAGTTCTTTTTACTGCGCTTTGTGCCATCCATTAAGTAATGATGATGATCTCTTTATCTTTCTTTTATGATTCCCAGGTTTCATAGATACCACACAGAAATGTTTTGGGAGTAATAATTCTAAAACAAAGGTACTTCTTTCTGGATGTCCCCTGTCCCATTGGTCCCATTGTCATATGGATGGGTTCTTCTTGGACATTGTCTTTATTCACCTGCCTGCTTCTGCTCCTGCCATTGGCCACAGGAGTCAGGTGGACTGTCATGATATTTGACACCTTTCAATTGAGAAGAGCCTCCCTGTGCTTGTGAGGTTCTATCTGGGAACATCTTCCATTCTTGCATGCTTTCTGTTGGTTCAGGTGCACCTTGATGTCATACAGCCATTTCTAACTATTGATGGTCTTTGGAGAACACAGTGAGTTCATGTAAAGGAATCACTTTAAACGTGTCTTCTGTTTCCAACCCTGGTCTTTGAAACTTGTGATTCCACCAGATTTCCTCTCAAAATTCACTATGAAAACTTAATCCCACAGTCACGTCTGTGATTACCCTCAGAGGAAATTATATATGATGTTTAACATTCCCTTTCATCATTTAAGTCCTTAGTGAGCTTCCTCCTATTTCTGATTTTCATTCTTCATTTCAATTGTTTTATGTTAGAGGAGAAGAGAAAAACTGATTCTCATCATACAGGTCTCCGTCTTTTGCAGAAGCAATTTATATTTGTATTTTTCTTTGGAGGGAATGATGCTAAAGCTGAAACTCCAGTACTTTGGCCAATCACGCGAAGAGTTGACTTTTTGGAAAAGACTCTGATGCTGGGAGGGATTGGGGGCAGGAGGAGAAGGGGACGACCGAGGATGAGATGGCTGGATGGCATCACTGACTCAATGGACGTGAGTCTGAGTGAACTCCGAGAGTTGGTGATGGACAGGGAGGCCTGGTGGCTGTGTTTCATGGGGTTGCAAAGAGTTGGACATGACTGAGCGACTGAACTGAACTGAAGTGAGCTTCTGGAGTAATGAGCTCACTTTGTGGTCACAGTGTTTGTTTCTGGGACATAAGTGGATACAGGGTAATACTGCAAGTCTCCTCCACCTCTGAAGTCCGTAGTGGGGGTTAAGCTTGGGACTGGACTCCTCACGGGAGGCAGCCACATCAGAATCCCTGCCTGGGACCATGGTCTGTAGCCTGCAGTTCGCAACCTCAGACTGAGTTGGCATTTTTTATTGTTTGCATAGAAATGCATAAAATGTAGCCATCAAATTTTCCACTGAATGGTATAGATCAAAAGAATACTATTCACTAAAACAAACAACAAACAAAACTATTCTCAAGAAGGAGGGAATAATCAGATACACAGAAAGAAGCAGAGGTGAGGAGGTAAATATAAGAGAGAGGAAGCTGTTAGAGTTCTCGTGGCCTTTCAGCTGCTGGTGTTCTGAGACACATTCTTACTGTTATAATAAATCCATCCATTTTGCATTTCCAGGCCTGAGCTGGGTTAAGAAAGAGTCCATATATACATTCCCAATGGCATCTCTACTTACTTAATATCAGGTTTCCCTGGGCTCAGCCCTGATGTTATGAAGCCTGCTCTCTCTGATCTGGAACTTTCTGGGGACTGAAGGATCCAGGAAAATATAAATGCAGTAAAACACCATAACTCTCTGTGAAATATCACTCTAAGGCTTAAAACATTGTGATCATTCATAAAATAATTACATCCATAAAAAGTCAATACCTCCCTGAAGACTTTCACTGCTCCAAGATTTATATATTTCCCACATAACTGGAGGAGAGTCAACCCATTCAGAAAGCAGAACAAGTCCAGAAGGGCCAAGGTTTTAAGCATAAGCTACATTTTTATTAGCCTTTCAGCTAACTATCTCTCTAAGAAAGATCTATAATAAAGTAAAACATCTACATTATTAAAACAGTGTTTTGTAATTTGCAAGTTGAAGTATATTTCAGATTCTTTGAGAAGTGGACGGGACCACTTCTGATTCCCAGACTGAAAAATTTTCTTTAAGAAACATAAGCTGAAGTTGGCTTTTCATGACTTTCTATATTTTATTCCACTATCTTAACATCTCCTTACCACAACCGATGCAGTCTGTGTAATTGTTTTAATTCTTTAGTCACATTTTTTCCCTTTCTTCTCCATCTATCTTTCCCAAATCCTTGGACCTACACAGCTGTTGCCATTTACTTAGATAGATACTGCAATTGTTAATTTAAAACTTTTCTAAGCCACCATACTCCAATTTGGAAATTGGAAAGGATCGTATTTACCCTGTTGGACTGTTAAGAGGATCAAATGAGCTTGGACTGTCAAAATCTGCAAGTCAGGTTCTTTCTCCCTTCACTTGTGGGAAAGCCTGTCCAACAACTGCGGATGTCAATTCCAGGCCAGATGTTTCTGCTCTTTTTCTGGACCCTAAATCAACACCACCCTATTGAGCATCTACAATGCTCCCTGAAGCAACTCATGCTGGACTCTACATTTTCAGATACATTTAAAGGGTGATGGGCAGGTTTTTATAAGATGAACTAGAGGTCAGACTAGTAAGCAACATTTTATTTTCGTTAATCTAATGGAAGGTTGGTTTGGCTGTTCTGAATTGGGTTTTGACCTTTTGTCCTACGAACTTGGGGGACTTCTGAGGTTAGTGTCTTGCTTAAATGGAAACTTTGTTTAATGCCTTACTGTAGAGAGGGGCTTGGGTTTGGGGCTTCCTACAATCTTATTTAGCTACATGTGCACTGTGACATTAGGACTTCTTTCTAGGAACAACTTACTTTCTTGTCCTTTCCTCTGAAGTATGAACCTGATTAGTCACAGAAGCTTACATGGTGTTTTATTGAAGACTCCTTTCAAGATGGATACAACTTGGAAAGTTTATCATGAAATTGGAGAATTGTATTCACAATCTGGAGAATGTCAACTCCTCTCGGCAAAAAAGTGAAAGTTGCTCAGCCCTCCTCTGCCAAGGAATTCTCTAGACAAGAATGTGGGAGGGGGTAGCCATTCCTTTCTCCAGGGGATCTTCCAGACCCAAGAATCAAACCTGGGTCTCCTGCATTGCAGGCAGATTCTTAACCATCTGAACCACCAGCAAAATCCTGCTCTAAAAGCTCCCCAGGTCTTACTCAGCTCCCCATGAAGGACAGCACAAAGAAAAGAAATCAAACCTCCTGTTGATGGACAGTGGGTGGAAGGGCGGTCCTCCAGTTTCAGTGGCCATTGCTATCATCCTGCTCAGAGGAGAGCACTGTACAATGGGTGTGTCTTGTTTATAAATGATAATCGGTGGCTTAGCAATGAGTCCCAGGGGTCAGCCACTAAAAACACCAATTTCAACGTTGCATTATTACAATCATCACTGATCTCTTCACTTAATGTTTGTATAACATTGGCTGAGCCTTTCGCCCTTGACAAAGCATAAATCTTGACAGTGTCATTCATTATCCTCTCTAAATAAAGGACGGTTTTCTAAATAGAAATGCAGCTTCATTTTAACCTAAAGGCGAATCTCATTGCTGATGCAGATTTATAAATGAGGCCATCTTAAAAGAGAAAATAATCAACTATTAATTATTTAAAGTGCTTAATGATGCATGAAATTTGTCACATTTCCAAGTGCATTTCCAGCTAAATATGCACAGATGATAAAAGCACTGGGATATAAATCAGCAATTAATTTCAAATAAAAAATATGTTTGAAATTTAGCACTTTACACTTGCATTTTTCAGAAACCTAAAGATTTAGAAGAGTTTGTGACTTGCCTTTACCATTTTAATTATAGCTGAGAATTTCAACAAAGCACACCTGTTTATATTACAAGGGAAATAGCATATTCTTACAAAGCTTTAGAATCTTAAATCTGAGTCAATATCATTTGAGAGCAGCTGAGTTAGATTTGGGGAACATTATGTTTAACTCTCAGTAACAAGATTAGAATAAATGCTAATAAAATATGAAAAAGAATGAGGTCACTGTGCCTAAATTCGTACTCTGTGAGTGAGGGGAAAAGTAGATATTTGAAAACACAGTTAACCTTTGAAAATGAAAAAAGCCACATTCACTTTAGGGAATGGGCAGACTTAACTAATGAAAATTTATAGCCCTATAATAGTGGGAAAGAAAAAAAAAACTCTCTCATTTCAAATGTCAGAAGAGTCTCAGATCTTCTGTAAAACAATTTGCTAAGCTTTTGATGGCAATAAATATTAGATTCAATAACTGAAAAATACTCAGGTATAATGAGACTACTGAAGGACATTTGCAAAGTGTCTTTTTTTTAATTTCAAACATGTTTGTTGATTAAATTATTTATTCATCCTTAATCACTCCTTCAGTAAATGGAGTGTCTCCTAGGTGCCAAGGCATGGAATTAGACTCTACTGACACTAAAACTAGTGTCCTCAAGGTCCTCACAGTCTAGGAAGCAAGATTCCTGTAGGAAAATAACCCAAGTGACATGCTAAGTTGATCATGTGATGTTGACTACGAGCTGCCTCCTGTATCAGTGACCCATTCTTCTGTTGTGTTATTCTAGTACAAAATCAATCCCACATTCTGCCAGACTCAGCTGATGCCTCTGTGACCATGGAAAAGGTTTTGCCAGATAAATGTTAGGGAGGACATGTGGAATTCTTGGAAATCACCATAAAGGCATAAGGTCATGTTCTTACTGCTCAGAGGAATGCAGTTGTGATGTCTGAGTGTCCACAGCCATCTTTGGGTATGAAGTCACCTTGGAAACTCATGCCACATTTTGGGAGGACAGAGCAGAAAAACAGAAAGACAGTGAATTGCTGATGATTGTAGAACTCCAAATTAGCCTGGGTGGATCACCTCTGAACATTGTTTTGTGAAATACAGAAACGCACTTCTACCATACTTTATTTTGAGATATCATATTATAGAAAACTGAACCCCATACTGATGTGATGGTATACTCAATTATAATAAACTGAAATCTTGTAACATACCCTCATCACGATTCCAGTACACAAGAGAGATGGTACAAAGAAAGTAGTCTTTGCTTACTTCCTAAACTATGGAGACATAGAACAAACAAACAAACAATAACATTTTTTAAAACGTGTAGTAGTGAGATACAGTCTCTGAAGAAATTATAGTGGTCGCTTCAACTCAGGGCACTAATCCAGAGGAAGACATGAGAAAATCTTCTATTGTAGAGTTAAGACTGAGCAGAATTTTAATTAAGGACTATTTTGGAGAGGAATAATCCAGGCAGAGAGGGCAGCATACATCAAAGCAGAGAGACAGGTGAGTAGTGAATTCTCTGGGGCATGTAAATATGTTAATGCATGCTTGGGGTGGAGGGTAGCTGCGATTTTGTTGTGGGAAAGAGATTGGAATGAGAAGAATAAGTTACAAGAGATACATCCTGTGGGATCCTGCTATTTCTCTTCTGATTCCACAATTCTTATGGTTACAGGAAGGTCATGTAAATGCTTGGAAAAGTTGGCATCAGAGTGAGAGTAAAGAGCTATTATTTAGATTTACAGAATGAAATACCAGTCTTTTTGAAGGATTTCTTTGTTTTGCATAGAATGTTGAGAAACTTCAATTATTCCAGAATGATGATAGGCACTTTTGTAGTGCTTACCTGTACCAAGCACTGCGCTGCACTTTGTACTGATAATTAGTAGTTAATCCCATTCTAAAAACACTGCTGTAGGCTGTTGTCTAAGTTCTGTTATTAATCGCATTTCATGAATGAAGAAACTGAACTCAGAGAGTAAGAGCTAAGACTCCAGTCTAAAACAGATTCCCTGCCCTGGCCCCTTAAGAGTTATGTGATAGTCAAGTGAGAAGCTTTACATTTGGATAGAGCCTGAGATTCTGAAAGTTGAATTTGCAACAATGTGTATGCACCTAGAGATATCACAATGAGTGAGGTAAGTCAGGCAGAAAGATGAATATCATATGTTATCACTCATATGCAGAATCTAGAAAATGATGCAAATGAATTTATTTACAAAACAGAAACAAACTTATGGTTACCAAAGGGAAGAGTAAGGTGGAGGGATAAATTAGGAGTTTGGAATTAACATATTCATTATATGATTAATTACTATATATAGAATAAATAAACAACAAGGACCTATGGTAGCACAGGTGACTATATTCACTCTTTTGTAATAACCTATAATAAACAAGAATATACATATATATTTAAGTGTATATACTATTGTATAAATGGCTTTCCAGATGGCACTAGTGGTAAAGAACCCACCTACCAATGCAGGAAATTTAAGAGACACGGGTTCCATCCCTGGGCCAAGAAGATCCCCTGGAGGAAGGTATGGAAACTGACTGCAGCATTCTTGCCTGGAAAATCCCATGGACAGAGAAACCTGGCAGGCTACGGTCCACAGGGTCACAGAGAGTCAGACATGACTGAGCGACTTAGCATGCAGTATTACAGTATGCCTGAAACTGACACAACATTGTTCAGTTCAGTTCAGTCGCGCAGTCGTGTCCGACTCTTTGCGACCCCATGAATCGCAGCACGCCAGGCCTCCCTGTCCATCACCAACTCCCGGAGTTCACTCAGACTCACGTCCATCGAGTCTGTGATGCCATTCAGCCATCTCATCCTTGGCCGTCCCTTTCTCCTCCTGCCCCCAATCCCTCCCAACATCAGGGTCTTTTCCAATGAGTCAACTCTTCGCATCAGGTGCCCAAAGTACTGGAGCTTCAGTTTCAGCATCATTCCTTCCAAAGAAATCCCAGGGTTGATCTCCCTCAGAATGGACTGGTTGAATCTCCTTGCAGTCCAAGGGACTCTCAAGAGTCTTCTCCAACACCACAGTTCAAAAGCATCAATTCTTCTGCGCTCAGCCTTCTTCACAGTCCAACTCTCACATCCATACATGACCACAGGAAAAACCATAGCCTTGACTAGACGGACCTTAGTTGGCAAAGTAATGTCTCTGCTTTTGAATATACTATCTAGTTTGGTCATAACTTTTCTTCCAAGGAGTAAGCGCCTTTTAATTTCATGGCTGCAGTCACCATCTGCAGTGATTTTGGAGCCC
>SJXQ01007851.1:0-38341 GCA_006408695.1 Aepyceros melampus
ATCAAGTCAAGCTGAGGTCTTACTGGATTGTTGCTGTTTAATCGCTAAGTTTTGTCCAGCTCTTTTCTTGAATTATTTTATTTTAATTGGAGGCTAATTATAATATTGTAGTGGTTTTGCCATACATTGACATGAATCAGCCATAGGTGTACATGTGTCCCCATCCTGAACCCCCCTCCCACCTCCCTCCCCATCCCATCCCTCAGGGTCATCCCAGTGCACCAGCCCCGAGCGCCCTGTCTCATGCATCGAACCTGGACTGGCAATCTGTTTCACATATGGTAATATACATCTTTCAATGCTATTCTCTCAGATTACCCCCCCTTGCCTTCTCCCACCGAGTCCAAAGGACTGTTCTTTACATCTTTGTCTCTTTTGCTGTCTCGCATATAGGGTCATCGTTACCATCTTTCTAAATTCCGTATATATATGTGTTAGTATACTGTATTAACTCTTTTGCGACTCCATGTACACTGTCAGGCCTCTCTGTTCATCGGATTTTCCAAGCAAGAATACTGGAGTGGGTTTCCATTTCCTTCTCCAGGGGATCTTCTTGACCCAGGGATCGAACCTGCGTTTCCTCTGTCTCTTGCATTGGCAGGTGGATTCTTTACCATTTATGCTGCCTGGGAAGCTCTAACTAGATCAGGATGGCCCAAACCCAGGAAATGTGTCCTTATGAAAAGAGGGACATTTGGGCTCACCACTGAGATGATAAAGAAGAAAGCCATCTAAACACAGAGGTGGAGATGGGAGTGATGCATCTGCCAATCAGGGAACTTTGAGGGGTGCCAGCAGCCCCCAGAGGCTAGGAGAGAAGCACAGAGCAGATGCCCCGCTCAGAGTCTCCGGAAAGCGTCCGCCCTGCTGACACCTTGATTTTGGACTTTCAGCCTCCAGAGTCGTGACAGGATGCATTGCTGTTGTTTTAAGCCACCTAGTGTGCGGTGACTTGGAAATGAATACACCTGTTGAGCCCCTCACATGGTGACTCCAGTGCTGAGGAACAAAAAGAATGATGAAGAAGAATGAGGACGACAATCTGCCAAGCAGCCCTAAGAACCACTGCTGTCAGTGTGAGCGACTCGGGGGATGGATCGCTTCCTCTCAAGCTCCTCCTGCCTGAGCAGCCGACCTGGGGAACACGGATGGTTGGAATGTTCTGGAGCTGGAGACCGGTGAGACGGACTGGGGAGAAGCAAAAGGGAGTTGGCTCTGCAGACCTGCAGGCAGGGGCCAGGCTGTGAAAGTGGGATGTGAATTAAGGCTTTCTGTGCGGGAGAGAAGGTGGGGGGGAGGATCAGAGCCAGCTTCCCAAGTTCAACACACCAGCCAGTGGGTGGAATACAATGCAGGCATTTTCCCCCCGTTTGCTTTGCTGCTCAGTGGTAATTACCCCACTGACTCCTTTACTCTTCCAGCTAATGCCTGGCTCAAACCAGCAAAACAGCCCCTGGCCCTCAAATTCCAGAATTTGCAGGGCTACAGGGCTGGAAACAGAGAGCCTGCCAAGAAGGAAAAAAAACTTTCTGCAACAGAGCAACCTGAACGGCCGATGAACACAGAAGGATTTTTTTATGGCCTGAGTTTTGTCTTTGTCTAAATGCCTTTTAACCGGTGTAAAGCTTTGCGGGACAAAACAGCCCCCCAAAGACCTATCTATTACTCCCTTGTCCAAACTGGATCTGCTCTCCTGTTTGTGTCTGGCAGCAAAATAGAGAATTACATTGGTGATAAAAATAAAGGAAGCTGTTTATTCCAGACTTAAATCATTGTTTGCAGCTAAACGTCTGTATTCTTGTGTTCTGCGTTGCTAGGTATATAATTGGGAAGCATGCAAATTAGGCCAGATAATGAGCTGTAATTTCTTTGACTTCTAAGGAGGGTATTTGTAATGAAAATGGATGTTTAAGTAGAATTTTAAAAGCTACTGAATAACACAAAGGAATAAATTACATTTTTTATTTTTTTAAGGAAGAGGAATTTATTATTTACTTCAGTGAGCTCCTGCAACACTGGGCCTTGGGATTTCTCAGCATTTTTTGTCCCTGATGCTGGTTTAAATAGACAGAGTCAGAAAGCTTCTTCCAGGGCTGAAGAGAAATGCATCTGAGCCTGGTATTAGCACTAAGCCAGCCATGGGTTTCCTGATATTTTCTTCAAACCAGGAAAGAAAATCTTCCCTTTTGACTAGCATCTAATGAGCCAGATCTGAGCATGGCTTTAGTAAATTAAGGGGGAAACAAAGCTCATACTTGCATTTCTAACATATACATTACCATATGTAAAATAGAGAGCCAATGGGAAAGTTGGTGTATGACTCAGGGAACGCAGACTGGGGCTCTGTAACAACCTACAGCGGTGGATGGGGTGGGAGGTAGGAAGGAGGTTTAAGAGGGAGGGGACATAAGTATACCTGTGGCTAAGTCATGTTGATATTTGGCAGAAACTGATGAAATCCTGTAAAGCACTTATCTTTTGGTTAAAAAAATGAATTAATTAAGCATAAACCAAAAACATTAATTATTGCAGATGGTGACCACAGCCATGAAATTAAAAGACACATACTCCTTGGAAAGAAAGTTATGACCAACCTAGACAGCATATTAAAAATCAGAGACATTACTTTGCCAAGAAAGGTCTGTCTAGTCAAGGCTGTGGTTTTTCCAGTAGTCATGTATGGATGTGAGAGTTGGACTGTGAAGAAAGCTGAGCACCGAAGAACTGATGCTTTTGAACTGTGTTGTTGAAGACTCTTGAGAGTCAGTCCCTTGGGCTGCAAGGAGATCCAAGTCCATCCTAAAGGAGATCAGTCCTGGGTGTTCATTGGAAGGACTGATGTTGAAACTGAAACTCCAATACTTTGGCCAGCTGATGTGAAGAGCTGACTCACTGGGAAAGACCCTGATGCTGGGAGGGATTGGAGGCAGGAGAAGGGGATGACAGAGGATGAGATGGTTGGATAGCATCACTGACCGAATGGACATGAGTTTGGGTAAACTCCGGGAGTTGGTGATGGACAAGGAGGCCTGGTGTGCTGCGGTCCATGGGGTCACAAAGAGTTGGACACGATTGAGCGACTGAACTGAACTGAATTAATTTTTAAAAAGTGAATGAGGACGTTTCTAACATGTACTTGCTATGCCCACAGTGGCCTGTAGGGGCAGCACCCACAGCATGCTCAGGCAGGCCTGAGCCCTGGGCTCCTAACCCACAAGGGGACAAAGTCGTGGCTCCTTCAGGAGGCTCCTCTGAGTTCCAGGTGCTTTGCTGAGCGTGGCTGCAGTGACTGTGAGAGACTGATGGGCCTGATTTTTGCCCCAAAGAAAGATGAGGGCTGGAGTGTAAGGTCTGAGTACTTGGCAGAGCCTTGAAAATGTGAAAAGAAGAGAACATAAAAGCCCCAGTTTCCTGGAGGTGGTAGGACAGAATGAAGTAGGAGAGACAAACAACTCAGGGGAGAAGGGAGCAAGGGGCTGAGGACTAGCCACTCTCCTCCAGGACCTCTCGTTCTGCCCAGAGTAGAGTGACTGTGCCTCGGGTTAGGAGGCCAGGGCAGGCAGATGCAACAAGGAGGCATCAGCATTTCAACCCTGGCCCACTGACTGTTGTCAGCCCCATTGAACTTGACTTCGGGGCTGCCTGTTCAGTTATTCTCCAGAACACAGATCCTCAAAGGACTCAGTAAGGAGGGCCCACGGGGGTCCCCAGGGAGAAGGGAGCAGACGTATGGAGCCAGGGCCAGCATGGATGGTGGTTGAGGGCAGAACCAGTCAGCTGGAGAGAGTGCTGGCCTGCATGCATTCTTTGGACATCTGGCTGCCCGTGACTCAGGCACCTGCGCCTGATCTTAACCCTGCCCTGCTCTCTACTCTGTAGGACTGAGTTCTGACCCTCTGGGTGCATCATCCGTCAGGACAGGCTCGATTACGCTGCTGTAACAGTCTACAGTCTCAGCCCCAGGGGGCTGTTGGCCCCATTCTGGCTGCTGTATTGTGAGCAGAAAGGACGTGCCACCTCCTGGCTGTGCCTCTAATTTCTGGCACGAGACCCTCCAGGGCTCCCTTCCCCTGTGGCACCTCTGTGGGTGGCATCCAGAAGGTGACCAGGCCTGGGTCTGAGTCACTTACTCAGGCTGAGAGAGGACATTTGGACTGATAAACGACGCTCCCAACAGGCCCCCGGCAGGAAGAGCTTCTTAAAGGGTCTCAAAGGGTGATCTGTACAGAGCCTGCTCCCACAGGCTTCATGTGACAGTAAGAACTGTCACTTTAGTCTTTTCTCCCGACATACTGAGTCACAAAACTCTGCGGAAGACCCCAGAGATCTGCATTTTTATGACCAAGCTTTTCTTAGTGCTTCTCGAGGCCATGACGTTGGCCCACCTCTGAGTATTTGCAGAGCAGAGCCATTCTGACACGGTGTAAAGGGTGTGGTTGGGAAACGTTGCTAAACAATTTGACTGTGAACCAGCAGCCATGAACTTGGAGCATGAACTTGGGGTACCAGGTGGTCCTGGTGGAGATGTGGAAAGAAAGAAAGAAAAGTCGCTCAGTCGTGTCCGATTCTTTGCAACCCCATGGACTGTTAGCCAGCCACGCTCCTTCATCCATGGGATTTCTCAGGCAAGAATACTGGAGTGGGGTGCCATTTCCTTCTCCAGTGGATCATCCTGGCCGAGGGTCTCCCACACTAGAGGCAGATTCTTTACCATCTGGGCTTCCAGGATCTGGGTACAGCAGTAGATGAAGCCTCCAGCCGACAATGCAGCACCAGTGTTCAACAGCGACCCCTTGTGGCAGGAATAGACACGGCGCCATTGGTCTGATTGGAAGTTTCGTTCTTTTGTTGTGGTGCAAAAATGGGCTTGCTTCCCTGGTGATTCAGATAGTAAAGAATCTGCCTGCCATGCAGGAAACCTGATTTCCATCCCTGTGTTGGGACGATCCCCTGTAGAAGGAACGGCTACCTACTCCGGTGTTCTTGCCGGGAGAATTCCATGGACAGAGGAGCCTGATGGGCTACATACAGTCAATGGGATTGCAAAGAGTTGGACACCACTGAGCGACTTTCACAACAATGGAAGTAGGACTTTGGGAACTGGATGACATTCTCAGGATAGAGAAAATTTAGATAATTTGTGTGGGACTAGGTTTAGTCTATGGATTCAGCAGTAAAATGCTTCAGTTCTGTTCAGTTCAGTCGCTCAGTCATGTCCGACTCTTTGCGACCCCATGAACTACAGCGCTCCAGGCCTCCCTGTCCATCACCAACTCCTGGAGTTCACCCAAACCCATTTCCATTATAGTCCAACTCTCACATCCATCCATGATCACTGGAAAAACTGTAGCCTTGACTAGACGGACCTTTGTTGACAAAGTAATGTCTCTGCTTTTTAATATGCCGTCTAGGTTGGTCATAACTTTCCTTCAAGGAGTGAGCGTCTTTTAATTTCATTGCTGTAATCACCATCTGCAGTGATTTTGGAGCCCAAAAAAATAAAGTCAGCCACTGTTTCCACTGTTTCCCCATCTATCTGCCATGAAGTGATGGGACCGGATGCCATGATCTTCATTTTCTGAATGTTGAGCTTTAAACCAACTTTTTCACTCTCCTCTTTCACTTTCATCAAAAGGCTCTTTAGTTCCTCTTCACTTTCTGCCATAAGGGTGGTGTCATCTGCATATCTGAGGTTATTGATATTTCTCCCAGCAATCTTGATTCCAGCTTGTGCTTCCTCCAGCCCAGCATTTCTCATGATGTACTCTGCATAGAAGTTAAATAGCAGGGTGACAATATACAGCCTTGACGTACTCCTTTTCCTATTTGGAACCAGTCTGTTGTTCCATGTCCAGTTCTAACTGTTGCTTCCTGACCTGCATACACATTTCTCAAGAGGCAGGTCAGGTGGTAATTAGGGCATGTATGGGCTTCCCTGGTGGCTCAGCTGGTAAAGAATCTGCCTGCAATGCAGGAGACCTGGGTTCCATCCCTAGGTTGGGAGGATCCCCTGGAGAAGGGAAAGGCTAACCACTCCAGTATTCTGGCCTGGAGAACTCCGTGGACAGAGAAGAGTGGCTGGCTATAGTCCATGGGGTCACAAAGAGTCAGACATGACTGAGCAACTGACAAGCATATACACACAGGGCATATACATCAGTTTGGAAAAATAACAGAAGTGGTTGTATTCCTACCTGAAGCAGGTAAAGTAGGTCATACCAGGTACATCTAAGTAATGTCTGTACTTGGTAGGAGGTCAGCTCTTGCACAGCAGTGACAAATATCTGCTGAGCTAGCTTCCAAAAGCCCCTCAGGTGTAAGCACATGGTGTGGCTGGAGGACTTACATCCCACCTGTGCCTGAAATCTGTGAAACAGTAGCTCTAAATACGTTACATGCTCCTGGAAGCGAGATCAAGGGGCTTGGGGTGTTGTGGATTCACAAGAGCAGACTCTTTCCTTTTGCTGAAATAAAAATACTGCTTCAGGCAGAGGTTGGTCTCGATCCCTCACTCTGATTGCTGGACTTCAGCAGCTTTGGAATCAGGGGCCTCCTACTGCTGTTGCCTTGAGCTGTCTCTGCTCTGTGCTCTGTGCCCGCCGAAAGGGCAAATTGAAAATATCCGGCTATGCAGGATTTTCAGCCTTGGGTCAATATCCATTGCTTATTGACTGATAACTTTTTTCCCAGCTCCTTTCAAAACTGCAAGGAATATAATTAGAAATTATGTAATTCTTTTGTAAAGTGGATTGCTCACACCAGACCAAGGCAATTTCTTTTCAAGATCTAAGCTTATTGTTGTGGGGCGGTGGGGAGGGAAAGCATCAACTCTTTATTTTTCTTCACTATCAAATCTCCAAACACCAACTGAATCATGGGAAATATCACAAGAATTTGATTTTAAAATACTGTGATAGAGATCAGATTAAGAAATAGGAATACATCTAAGAACATTGCCTGGAATTTTTTTTTTTAAAACCTGACACCTCTCTCTCTCTCTAGAGGTTTAATAAAAAGGATCAGGCTGAGTCATTCTGATGAGGAGGTGGATAGTGAAACATAAGGAGAATGAAAAAAAAAAAAAACAAGGTTGTGTGTTAATTATATCAGAAGCTGGAAATTACAGAACATTAGAAATGTCTAGAAATTAGGAAGAACTGGCTTATTAGGCTTGGCAGTATCTATGTATCCTTGTCTCAAAGCCCAGCCTCTCTCGAGAAAAGACAGTCCTCTTCCACTGAATTCAGGACTCTTCAAAGAACCAATGGAAAGAGACACCTGCCCAGCTAATAAAATGCCTCCAGGTTGGAGCCAGGTGAGGCTGCCAGGCTGCTGAATTCAGTTCAGTTCAGTTGCTCAGCCGTGTCCCACTCTTTGTGACCCCATGGACTGCAGCACGCCAGGCCTCCCTGTCCATCATCAACTCCCGGAGCTTACTCAAACTCATGTCCATTGAGTTGGTGATGCCATCCAACATCTCATCCTCTGTCGTCCCTTTCTTCTCCCACCTTCAATCTTTCCTAGCATCATCGTCTTTTCAAATGAGTCAGCTCTTTGCATCAGGTGGCCAAAGTATTGGAGCTTCAGCTTCAACATCAGTCCTTCCAATGAATATTTAGGACTGATTTCCTTTAGGATGGGCTTCTCTGGCAGCTCAGCTGGTAAAGCATCTGTCTACAGTGCTGGAGACCTGGTTCAATCCCTGGGTCGGGATGATCCCCTGGAGAAGGGAATGGCAACCCACTCCAGTACTCTTGCCTGGAAAATTCCATGGACTGAGGAGCCTGGTAGGCTACAGCCCATGGGGTCGCAAAGAGTCAGACACGACTGAGTGACTTCACCTCCTTTAGGATGTACTGGTTGGATCTCCTTTCAGTCCAAGGGACTCTCAAGAGTCTTCTCCAACACCACAGTTCAAAAGCATTAATTATTCGGTGCTCAGCTTTCTTTATAGTCCAACTCTCACATCCATAAGTGACTACTGCAAAAACCATAGCTTTGACTAGATGGACTTTTGTTGGCAAAGTAATGTCTCTGCTTTTTAATATGCTGTCTAGGTTGGTCACAACTTTCCTTCCAAGGAGTAAGCATCTTTTAATTTCATGGCTGCAGTCACCATCTGTAGCGATTTTGGAGCTTTAAACAAAAAGTTTAAAGTCTGCCACTGTTTCCACAGTTTTCCCATCTATTTGCCATGAAGTGATGAGACCGGATGCCATGATCTTCGTTTTCTGAATATTGAGCTTTAAGCCAACATTTTCACCCTCCCCTTTCACTTTCATCAAGAGGCTCTTTAGTTCTTCACTTTCTGCCATAAGGGTGCTGTCACCTGCATATCTGCCAGGCTGCTAGTCATCCTAAACTTCCAGCCATGTCATAAAGAACCACTAGGGAAAAATGAAAATGGATCTTTTATAAAAAGGTTTGGTAATGTATTACCCTTAATGGATTTTAAGAACCATTTCTAAATTATTTTAGCTGTAATAAACTCACGCAATTCACCTGGAACTAGATGAAAGCTGTTAAATTAGAGAACATCAGGAAATTGCTACTAAGACAGTGCTTCTCAGAACTGAAGGTGGGATTCTGTCCAGATGAAGATCCCGATTCGGTATGTTTAGGTGAAGCCTGAGATCTCCATCTCTCTATGGAATTGCCTGCAGGAAAGAGTAGAGTTTTGCTAGTGAAAGTGGGGCCTCCCTTTTGTCTGAGGAAACTGTTTCATTCAGCCTCAGGGTTTCTTTGTTTCTTCCATGTGTGTTTTAGTTGGTATCTCTGGGTGCCTGTTGTAGAGGAGAGGAAGCAGAGTTTGACTTTTATAGTTGTTTCCGATTGTAATAAAAGCTAGAGTTTACAGCCCAATCCTCAGTTGTCTTTTGAACAGTAAGCTTTTCCACCTGAGTTTCCCAAGATGTTTTCCTCTTGTGCTGAGTTTGGTGCTGGAGGGTCCTTATGCCCAGCCAGAGTGACGGAGGAAACAGCAAGAGAACCAGCCGCAGGAGGGAACTGGTGATACTCACCCATGCAGTGAAATTGGATCAGTATAACCCATCAAAAGTCTGCATGCTCTACCTGGCCACTTTCTCCTGGTGCTTCAACATAGTGGGCCTGCCTTCCACAATGGGGTGTCCTGTCTTTTTAATTGAAATTTTATCGAGAGTGTTGTAGATTATGCCATTTAAAACATAACCCATAGAGAGACTATGAAGACTTTATTGTTTCCTTTAATGGTAACATTTTACAAAACTGTAGTGCAATATCACAAGCAGAGGGTAGACATTGGAATGATCCACTGGATTCATCCAGACTCTCCAGTTTTACTAGAATCGTATCTTATGTACACCTTCAGTCCTGTCTGACTCTTTGTGACCCCATGAATTGCAGCCTGCCAGGCTCCTCTGTCTGTGGAATTCCCCCGGCAAGAATTCTGGAGTGGGTTGCCATTTCCTCCTCCAGGGCATCTTCCCAACCCAGGGACTGACCTCTCCTGCTTCTCCTGTGTTCCAGGTGGATTCTTCATACTGGGCCCCTGGGGAAGCCCGATTTCCCTGGTACTCGTACACTTGTGTGTGCTTGACTCTACACAACTTTATCACATGTCTAGATGCATGGATCCGTCACCACTGGGCTGCCCTGGTGGCTCAGAGGCTAAAGCTTCTGTCCGCAATGCGGGAGACCTGGGTTCGATCCCTGGGTCAGGAAGATCCCCTGGAGAAGGAAATGGCAACCCACTCCAGTATTCTTGCCTGGAGAATCCTATGGACGGAGGAGCTTGGTGGGCTACAGCCCACAGGGTCACAAAGAGTTGGACACGACTGAGCGACTTCACTTTCACTTTCATCCATCACCACAGTTAAGACACTGATATCCCATGACCACAAGGATCCTTCCTGGAGTGATTTTTATAACCAAACCCACTCCCTGTTGTGGTCCCCACCCACCTCCACACCTCACCCTGTCCATTACTCTAGGCAACAATCAATCTGTTCTCCCTTTTTAAAATGTTGTCATTTAAAAATTATATGTAAATGGAATCATATAGTATATAATCGTTTGCTATTGGCTTTTTTTCACTTATCATTACTCCCTGGAGATTCATCCAAGCTTTTCTGTTCATCTGTAATGTACCTGTTATTGCTGATTAGTGTTCTATGGAGTGTATGCATATACCACAGTTTATTTAAACTTTTACCTGTTTAAAACATTCTTTGATGCTTTCTGTTTGGGGCCATTACAAATAAAGTTGCTATGAACATTCATGTAAAGATTTTCATGTAAAAAAAAAGTTATATTTTTAAAAATGTCTCCAGGATAAACGCCTAGGACTAGAGTTACTGGGTTATATGCAATTGTATGTTTAGATTTACAGTGAACTCTCAAGTCATTTCTTAGAGTGGCTGAACCGTTTTCGCATTCCTACCACCAATGTATGGCTTCCTGTGTGGGAGACCTGAGTTCAACCCCTGGGTCAGGAAGATTCCCTGGAGAAGGGAATGGCTACCCCCTCCAGGATTCTCGTTTGGAGAGTCCCGTGGGCAGAGAACCTGGGGCTACAGTCCACAGGGCCGCAGAGATTGGGACATGACTGAACGACTAACACACAGCACTGGTGTATGAGTGACTCCATTTCTCTGCATCTTCAGCAGCATTGTGTGTTCTCACTATATATATATATATATATGTATATATATATTTTTAGTAATTCTGATCGGTGTAAAGTAATATCTCATTGTGGTTTTTATCATATTCCAGATGGCTAACGATGTTAAACATCTTTTCCTCTGCTTATTTTCCATCTGTATCTCCTCTTCACTATCTTTTCTCCCCCTGTTTTAAAATTGGAATGTTTAATTTTTTACTGTTGTGTTCTGTGACTTATTTGTATAGTCTAGGAACTAGTTTTACGTTGGGCATTAAGTCTGCAAATATATTCTCCTTGTCAGTCGTTTGTCCTTTTTTTTCTTCATATGAACTTTGGAGGAAGGAAACGTTTTAATTTTGATGATGTCCAATTCATCCATTTTTTTTCTCCTTATGGATTCTGCTTTTTGTGTCAAGTCTAAGGCATCTCTGCTTAGCCCTAATTGTGAGAATTTTCTCCTATGATTTTTTTCTCTAAAATTTTTATAGTTTTATCTTTTTCATTTAATCCAAATCCACTATAAGTTGATTTTTGTATAGGATATAAGATTTAGGTAGAGGTTAATTTTTTGGCATATAGATGTCCAGTTGCCTCAGTGCTATTTGTTTAAAAAAAAGCTATATCTCAGATGGTAAAGAATCTGCCTTCTATGCAGGAGACCTGGGTTGGGAAGATCCCCTGGAGAAGGAAATGGCAACCCACTCTAGTGCTCTTGTCTGGAGAATTCCATGGACAGAGGAGCCTGGTGGACTACTGTCCATGGAGTTGCAAAGAGTCAGTCATACAGGACTGAGCTACTAACATGCACAGGTCATTTACAGTTGAATTGCTTTTGTAACTTTAACAGAATCAGTTGACCATATCTGTGTGGGTCTATTTCTGGGTTCTCAGACTATTCTGTTCTATTGATATATATATATATATATATATATATATATATATATATATATTTATCCATCTGTCAATACAACAGTCTCACTTGCTGTGGCTTAATACTGGGTAGTATAATTTCTTAGATTTTGGTCCCATTTGTCAAGATTGTTTTAGCTATTATAGGTCAATCAGGTTATCTGCAAACAGAAACAAGTTTATTACTGTGTTTCTGATCTATATGCCTTTCATTTCTCTTTTTACTTTTGTCAGTCTTGCTAAAGCCTTATTTATTAATTTTTCAAAGACAAAGTGTTCTACCGATTTTTTCTTTTGTTTTGCTATTTTTTGACTGTTGACATGTACTCTTATCTTTATTACTGCCATCCTTCTCCTTGCTTTGCATTTATTTTGCTCATCCTTTGCTAATTTCTTGAGGTAGGGACTGGTAAAGAATCTGCCTTCAGTGTGAGAGACCTGGGTTGAATCCCTGGGTTGGGAAGATCCCCTGGAGGAAGGCATGGCAACCCACTCCAGTATTCCTGCCTGGAGAATCCTGTGGACAGAGGAGCTACAGTCTATGGGATCACAAAGAGTCGGACACAGCTGAGCAACTTAGCACGCACAGCAACAGGAACTTAGACCGTTGGTTAGATGCCTCATTTCTATTATAAGCACTTGGTGATATAAATTCCCCTCTTAGCACTGCCTTCGCTGCACCTCACTGATTTTGACATGTTGTGTTTTTGTTTTCACTAAAGAAGTGTGTTGTTTGATTTTCCACATGATGATAGATTTCTCAGTAGCCTTCCTATTATTGATTTATAGTTTGAATCCCTTACATCAGAAACTATGCACTGGGTGATTTCAGTTCTTTTAAAATTTGCTAAGGATTGTTTTATGACCCAGGATATGGTCTATCTTGGTGAATGTTTCACAGGCGCTTGAAAATAAGAAGCGTATTCTGTATTTATTAGTGGAGTGTTTTGTCTAAGTCAGTTAGTTCCTGTTGGTTGATTGTATTGGTCAGATTTTCTATATTTTTGCTGTTTTTCTATCTTGTAGTTCTGCCAGTGACTGAGTGGAGAAGGAAATGGCAACCCAGTCTAGTACTCTTGCCTGGAGAATTCCATGAACAGAGCCTGGTGGGCTATAGTCCATGGGGTCACAAAGAGTCAGACACAACTGAAGCAACTTAGGCAGGCGTGCATGCAGTGGCTGAAAGGAATATTGAAGTCCCCAAGCGTAACTGTAGATCTGTTTCTCCTTTCAGCACTATATGCTTTTGCTTCATCTGTTTTTAGGTTCCACTGTTTGATGGGCACATATTTAGGACCATTATATCTTCCTAGTGAATTCATCTTTTTGTCATCATGTAAAAATCCTCTTTGTCTTTAGTAATTTTCTGTGTTAAATCTATTTTCTATTATGTTAAATAAACCGCTCCTTTCTTTTGATTAATGTTTCTATGGTATATCTTCTCCATCCTTTTAATTTCAACCTGACTATATAATTGTATTTCAAGTTTATTTCAGACACAATAGAATCATATTTTTGTCTTTTGATTGGTATGTCTAATTCATTTGCATTTGAGGTAATTATTGATATGTTAGTGCTTGAGTCTACCATTTTATTGTTTGTTTTCTATTTGTTTCCTCTGGTTCTTATACTTTTCTCCTTGCTTGCCTTCATGTGGATTACTTTAACACATATTAGGATTTCTTTAACTTATTTAGAGTGTTTTGGAATGTCATCTTCCCCTTTCTATTCATTCCCATTTCCTTTCTCAAATCAGTATTCTATTTTGGGCATGCAGACTAAAGCTCAGGTTAATTTTTGAGATACCTTTGTGTGTGTGTAACTGGACCAACAGGGTGCAAAATTAAGCACAATATAAACTTGAAAGCATAATGTATAGAAATTCAATGCTCTTTCAAACTCACCTCCTTTAATCTTCTCTCTGAGGAAGGAAAGGCAGAGGTGAAATGACGTCCAAAGTCGTAGAGGAGAGAGACCAAGTTGCTTTTTTTGTGGGTTAATAAATTGTCCACTATACCTATCTGTACACACAGCTTCCCAGCCAACAGTTATACAAACAGAGAAGAGAAAAAGTGAGAAAAGTTTCCAATGAGTGAGGCATAGTTCACTGGTGTGTCATGACAAGGCAACTACAAAACAGTTGCCTGGGATCCTTACTTATGACACAGTACTTGACATGTCACCTTTCTGCAGAGTTAGAGGTCATAAGCATAGCTACTAACCCAGAAAAGTATGCTGGTGGTGACTTTGCATAAACTGCTACTGTGGAAGGAATTCTAGGAAAACACAAACCCCAGAAACCTTTGTATATCTTTTATTTTTAAGGCAATTCCTCTCCAATATTTTTCTATGAAAACACCAAACAGCATACTAAAGAGCACAGATGTGGTTACAGCGGTAAGTTTCTGAGCATTGATTATTATCACATCTCTGACAAGGAGCCATTCAACTTGTCCTTGAATATTTTCAGTAATGGTAAACTCATTCCCCCCCCCAAATATTCCTTTCCGGGATGGCCTTGGGTTAGAAAGTGCTTCCTTCTCTGGGGACGACCCCTGAGTCCCTGTGGGTTTTCCCAGGAACTGGTTCGTTGTAGTACTTCCTGAGGAAGCACACGAGTCAGGTGCTTCTCCCCAAGGCAGTTCTTCAAGTGAACGTTTAGGACTGTTATTCC
Organism: Aepyceros melampus; assembly: GCA_006408695.1. Taxonomy (NCBI): domain Eukaryota; kingdom Metazoa; phylum Chordata; class Mammalia; order Artiodactyla; family Bovidae; genus Aepyceros; species Aepyceros melampus. Next base: position 14,226 of record SJXQ01007851.1, read on the forward strand.
CTCAGCTGTTTCCCACATGGCACCATCATGATGCCTTGTCTCATGAGTATCTTCCTCCAAACCCTGTCGGACACATCTGGATGTCTTTCAGAGGTTGAAGTTGGCAGGGCAGCCTGGGGCAGCAGGTCCTGTCCCTAGACTCTCCCTGGGCTCACCTGCTCGCAGGCGCCTTCCTGATGCCCCAGGCGATAAGCGTTTTCCTCTTTAGAACCCTTGCCTTTTCCTCTTGCTGCCCTTCTCGGAGTGTTCTGCCTTTCTGGCTCTTCCACTAGATTATGGGCGCTTTAAGGAAAGAGGGGAGGAAAAAAGTTGGCTTAAAGCTCAGCATTCAGAAAATGAAGATCATGTCATCTGGTCCTAGCACTTCATGGGAAATAGATGGAGAAACAGTGGAAACAGTGTCAGACTTTATTTTTGGGGGGCTCCAGAATCACTGCAGATGGTGACTGCAGCCATGAAATTAAAAGATGCTTGCTCCTTGGAAGGAAAGTTATGACCAACCTAAATAGCATATTGAAAAGCAGAGATATTACTTTGCCAACAAAGGTCCATCTAGTCAAGGCTATGATTTTTCCAGTGGTCATGTATGGATGTGAGAGTTGGACTGTGAAGAAGGCTGAGCGCAGAAGAATTGATGCTTTTGAACTGTGGTGTTGGAGAAGACTCTTGAGAGTCCCTTGGACTGCAAAGAGAGCCAACCAGTCCATTCTGAAGGAGATCAACCCTGGGATTTCTTTGGAAGGAATGATGCTAAAGCTGAAGCTCCAGTACTTTGGCCACCTCATGCAAAGAGTTGACTCATTGGAAAAGACTCTGATGCTGGGAGGGACTGAGGGCAGGAGGAGAAGGGGACGACCGAGGATGAGATGGCTGGATGGCATCACGGACTCGATGGACGTGAGTCTGAGTGAAGTCCGGGAGTTGGTGATGGACAGGGAGGCCTGGCGTGCTGCGATTCATGGGGTCACAAAGAGTCGGACACGACTGAGCAACGGAACTGAACTGAACTGAACTGAAGGAAAAGAACTATATGAACTCAGTCTATTAGACTGACTCCTCTGGGTTTGGGTCAGAAACGGCATAAAAGTGTGCCTTCAACAAATCAAAGTGCCGATGTGTGTGGAAGGCAGCTGAGCAGAATATTTATTTTAACCACTTGGCAATTGCCCACAACTTTATCTCTGGGAAATTATGACCTCATCATGAACTGTATAGGCTTTTCTCTGAGAGGATGAGCTTTCTGCCTGCTCTCATAACTTTCCTGCCTCCTCAGCCTGAGAATTGCTCATCAGAGGACACTATCTGGGTTTCAGTAATATTTGGCTCATCATTAAGGCCCATAGATTTGCACTGGCTTTGCTTGCCAGCATCCTTTCCTCCTTCTTCTGGTGAAGAAGAGCTCTTCCTGCGGGAAAACCATCTCCTGCTGTTGAACGACCTGATATTATCTCCAGTCACAGGGGAGGGACAAGACGCAGGCCTGACCAGTGACGTACCCCACTGCTCTGGCTGCAGTGATTGGCTGAGGTACAGATAGAAGCATGAACCACTTAAGTGGAGAAGGGCAATCGTCACAGCTCCTGGATGGCAATAGATTCAGAGAAGCAAGGCAGAGGATGTATGGGAAGGATTCCAGAAGCTAATGGAATGATGTGAGGGCTGAGTCACCAGGCATGGGGAGAGCAAGAAATAAGGACACTCAAGAAATCTCAGCAATGAAGTCATGGACTTCCTTTCTAAAAGTGATAATTTTCAGCATCCTTGACCATGAGCAACAGGACATACGTGTATGTTGTCCTGTTGATTTTTCTCTCTAAAAGGAGCCCTAATGCAGTATCATCTTGGTTGAATTGCTGCAGGAGGCAGTTGTAGAGGCAAGGCTGCCATTTAGAAGGATGCCCATGAATCCACGTAAAGAACACTTGTATCCTGAACAATGATCATGTCAATGGGATAAAATGACAATGCAGAATTCAAAGGGGTTTGGGAGGAAGACTTTATAGGCTGGATTAGTTATTGGATGAGGACAGACCCAAAGGAAGGAATCGGGGTGGATGCCCAGGTGTCCAGGAGCGTGGATGGTGCTGCCGCTCACTGAGAGAGACTGGCAGGGAGCAGTCTGGGGAGGGCTGGGGCCCAGCAAAGAAATGAGGTTAGAGACGCAGGTTGAGTTTCAGCTGCCTCTGCCGTGTCAGCAGGCAGTCCAGCCACAGGAGGCACTGACCCCCTGACTTCTAATGACCGTTAACCAACCTCCATTGCTCCAGCTGAAAGAAAACACAAGGCAGCTTACCTTGCATGGGTTTCACTCGTAAGAACAAAATCCCAAGACTATTTCCTTTCTCACAATTGTTATCTGGAATTAGAGCCAATTGCTTCTGGACGAGAAATGGCACATCGGTCTGGTGGCAAATGACTGCATCTGGGGTCTATAGACGAACAACGCATTCTGTACGCAGCGTATTAATTTAGAAGAGACCAGTCATACTATTAAACTAATTGAGCATTAAAGCGTCAAGAGACGTGGCAGCATAAGGAAACTCTCTGTGGTGGTGGAAGCGTTCTGTATCTTCATTGTGGTCATGATTACAAGAGTATACACATGCTAAAACTGCAAACTCGTCACACACACCTACACATGCACACACAGATGTGTGTAAAACTGGGGAAATCTGAAGACCATCAATGAACTGCCCCCATGCCAGTTTCCTGGATTTGAAACTGTCTGTACTTATGTACGAGGAAAACGGGGTGAATGGACACTGTGTCTCTGTACTCTTTTTTGAAACTTTCTCTGAACCTATAACTGTTCCTAAATAAAAGGTTTTACTTAAGAAATTTTTATTTGAAAAGAAAGTAGAGTAAGATTTTTTTAAGTCTGCACAGTGACATCATCTGAGGTCTTGTTCACTCATAATGCAGTGTAGGTAGGAATATTGCCAAATCAGACAAGCCTGGTTTCAGTCATGCTTGAGCCCCAGACTATCTGACTCATCTCAGCCTTGCATGTTCTGACTCCTTCACATTGGCACCAACCGTCAGAATTATTTAGGTTGCCTTTCCCTGGCGTTGTGGTCCCCTCCAACACTGTCATTGTTCAGTCCCCTGGTTGAGGAGAATAAAAGGATAAGCTGACAATTTCCTCTGACTGCTCTGCCATCTTGACTTCTTTCACTATTGATAAAAGAATAGCTGTGGGAGGAAACAAAGAGAAAAACACAGGACACGCAGTATGGTAGTTGCCATGCTACATCTTCGTGGAAAGTGAGAGCATACATATTGCTGCTGCAGTGTTCAGCCACAGGGCAGTGGCCGAAGAAGTTAGGAGAAGGAAAAGTCATTTGCTCAAAAGTTACCACATATATGTGAAATCTAGAAAAGTGGTACAGATGAACCTGTTTGCAGGGCAGGAACAGAGACACAGGTGTAGAGAACAGGTGTGTGGACACGGCCGGGGCTGGGATGAGCTGGGAGATTCAGATTGACATACGCACACTACAATATGTAAAGAAGAGGGGCAAGAATGCACAGAGGAACTGTACAAAACAGACGTTCATGACCCAGATGACCATGGTGCTGTGATCACTCACCCAGAGCCAGACATCCTGGAATGCGAAGTCAAGGGGGCCTGAGGAAGCATCACTACAAACAAAGCTAGGGAAGGTGATGGAATCCCAGTTGAGCTCTTTCAAATCCTCAAAGATGATGCTGTGAAAGTGCTGCACTGAATATGCCAGCAAATTTGGAAAACTCAGCAGTGGCCACAGGACTGGAAAAGGTCAGTTTTCATTCCAATCCCAAAGAAAGGCAATGCCAAAGAATTCAAACTACCGCACAATTGCACTCATCTCACACACTAGCAAAGTAATGCTCAAAATTCTTCAAGCTAGATTTCAACAATACCTGAACCAAGAACTTCCAAATGTTAAAATTGGAATTAGGAAATGGAGATGAACCAGAGATCAAATTGCCAACATGCTGTGGATAGTAGAAAAAGCAAGAGAACTCCAGAAAACATCTGCTTCTGCTTCAGTTCAGTTCAGTCACTCAGCCATGTCTGACTCTGCGATCCTGTGGACTGCAGCATGCCAGGCCTCCCTATCCATCACCAACTCCCGGAGTTTACTCAAACTCATGTCCATTGAGTTGGTGATAACATCCAACCATCTTATCCTCTGTCGACCCCTTCTTCTCCCACCTTCAGTCTTTCCCAGCATCAGGGTATTTTCCAATGAGTCAGTTCTTCACATCAGGTGGCCAAGTATTGGAGCTTCAGCTTCAACATCAGTACTTCCAATGAATACTCAGGACTGATTTCCTTTAGGATGGACTGGTTGGATCTCCTCATAGTCCAAAGGACTCTCAAGAGTCTTCTCCAGCACCACAGTTCAAAAGCATCAGTTCTTTGGTGCTCAGCTTTCTTTATAGTCCAACTCTCACATCCATACATCACTATTGAAAAAAACCATAGCTTTGACTATATAGATCTTTGTTGTCAAAGTAATGGCTCTGCTTTTGAATATGCTGTCTAGCTTGGTCATAGCTTTCCTTCCAAAAAGCAAGCATCTTTTAATTTCATGGCTGCAGTCACCATCTGCAGTGATTTTGGAGCCCAAGAAAATAAAGTCAGCCACTATTTCCATTGTTTCCCCTTCTATTTGCCATGAAAGGATGGGACCAGATGCCATGATCTTCGTTTTCTGAATGTTGAGCTTTAAGCCAACTTTTTCACTCTCCTCTTTCACATTCATCAAGAGGCTCATTAGTTCTTCTTTGCTTTTTGCCATAAGGGTGGTGTCATCTGCATATCTGAGTTTATTGATATTTCTCTTGACAATCTTGATTCCAGCTTGTGCTTCATCCAGCCCAGTGTTTCTCATGATATACTCTGCATAGAAGTTAAATAAGTAGGGTAACACTATACAGCCTTGACACACTCCTTTCATCCTACACTAAAGTCTTTGTGTGGATCACAACAAATGGTGGAATTCTGAAAGAGATGGGAATACCAGACCACCTAACCTGCCTCTTGAGAAATCTGTATGCAGATCAGGAAGCAACAGTTAGAACTGGACACGAAACAATGGACTGGTTCCAAATTGGGAAAGGAGTATGTCAAGGCTGTATATTGTCACCTTGCTTATTCAATGTATGTGAAGAGTACATCATGAGAAATGCTGGGCTGTATGAAGCACAAGCTGGATCAAGATGGCCAGGAGAAATATCAATAATTTCAGATATGCAGATGACACCACCATTATCACAGATAGTGAAGAGGAACTAAGAGCCTCTTGATGAAAGTGAAAGAGGAGAGTGAAAAAGCTGGCTTAAAATGCAATGTACAAAAAACTAAGATCATGGCATCCAGTCCCATCACTTCATGGCAAATAGATGGGGAAACAATGGAAACAGTGATAGACTTTATTCTTTTGGGCTCCAAAATCACAGCAGATGGTGACTGCAGCCATGAAATTCAAAAACACTTGCTCCTTGGAAGAAAAGCTGTGACAAACCTAGCCAGCATATTAAAAAGCAGAGACACTACTTTACCGACAAAGATCTATCTAGTCAAAGCTATGGTTTTTCCAGTAGTGATGTATGGGAATGAGAGTTGGACTATAAAAAAAGCTGAGCACCAAAGAATTGATGCTTTTGAACTGTGGTGCTGGAGAAGACTCTTGAGAGTACCTTGGACAGCAAGGAGATCCAACTAGTCCATCTTAAAGGAAATCAGTCCTGAATATTCATTGGAAGGACTGATGCTGAAGCTGAAGCTCCAATACTTTGGCCACCTGATGCAAAGAGCTGACTCTTTAGAAAAGACCCTGATGCTGAGAAAGATTGAAGGCAGGAGGAGAAGGCGTCAACAGAGGATGAGATGGTTGGATGGCATCTCGATGGAGATGAGTTTGAGCAAGCTCCAGGAGTTGGTGATGGACAGAGAAGCCTGGCATGTTGCAGTCCTTGGGGTCTCAAAGAGTCGGACACGACTGAGTGACTGAACTGAACTGATATGTAAAACAGATAGCTGCACAGCACAGGGAGCTCAGCTCAGTTCTCTGTGATGACCTGAGGGATGGGATGGGGAGAGGGGGAAGGAGATCCAAGAGGGAGGGAATAAGTGTCTACATATGGCTGATTCACTTGGTTGTATGGCAGAAACCAGGGCAACATTGTAAAGCAACTTTACCCCAATTTTCAAAGTCAACATTACTTGCTACGCAGATAGCATCAGAATAATGTAGATAAAGATTCCCAGCCAATCCACAGAAGATGAGAATGGACACTCATTTCTTCTGATGTATAACCTGGAACTTTTAACAACACTTGTGCTCAATCCAGGAAGCACTGAAGAGGTAGCTTGCTGCCTTCTCACCAGTCTCCTGGAAGGACTTACCATGGACTAGAAGCTACCTGTATACAAGCAAAGCCCACAGTCCTTCACTGGACAGATGAGGAAGAAGGCTCAGACCCCAACTCCTCAGCCCTTGACTGAGTAGGGAAGTTCAGTTTGGGGTTGGGGATGGGAAACCATCATTTGCATTGAATCCAAGCAGTGCTCTGCACCTCAGCATCCCTAAATAAAGAGTCTGAGGGATGAAACTGTACCTCTGTCAACTAAAAAGATGCATGCCTATTACACAGAGTGAAGTCAGTCAGAAAGAGAAAGACAAATAGGGTATATTAACATATATATATGAAATCCAGAAAGATGGCATCAGTGATCCTACCCGCATGGCAGCAAAGGAGAGACAGCTGTAAAGAACAGACTTTTGGACTCAGTGGGAGAACAAGAGGGTGGGATGATTTGAGAGATTGGCGTTGTAACATATACACTCCATATGCAAAATAGAGAGCCAGTGTGAGTCTGACGTGTGAGGCAGGACACCCAAAGCCAGTGCCCTGTGACAGTCTGAAGGGACGCGGTGGGGAGGGAGGTGGGAGGGGGTTCAGAATAGGGGGACACATGTATACCTATGGCCGATTCGTATTGATGTATGGCAAAAAAAACCCATCACAATATTGTAATTATCCTCAATTAAAATAGATACATAAAATTTTAAAACACATAATTTAAAAGGTGAGTTATGGTTTATTCAGCAAACTTTCTTAGGGCTTCAAGACTGGAAGACCACATCTCAGACTGTGCTGAGAAAACTTCCCAAGAAGAAGGGGTGCAGGGAGAGCCAGGATATGTAGGAGCCTTTTGCCTCACCCTTATGGCAGAAAGTGAGGAGGAGCTAAAAAGCCTCTTGTTGAAAGTGAAAGAGGAGAGTGGAAAAGTTGGCTTAAAGCTCAACATTCAGAAAACGAAGATCATGGCATCGGCCCCATCACTTCATGGGAAATAGATGGGGAAACAGTAGAAACAGTGTCAGACTTTGTTTTTTTGGGCTCCAAAATCACTGCAGATGGTGACTGCAGCCATGAAATTAAAAGGCGCTTACTCCTTGGAAGAAAAGTTATGACCAACCTAGATAGTATATTCAAAAGCAGAGACATTACTTTGCCGACTAAGGTCCGTCTAGTCAAGGCTATGGTTTTTCCTGTGGTCATGTATGGATGTGAGAGTTGGACTGTGAAGAAGGCTGAGCGCAGAAGAATTGATGCTTTTGAACTGTGGTGTTGGAGAAGACTCTTGAGAGTCCCTTGGACTGCAAGGAGATCCAACCAGTCCATTCTGAAGGAGATCAACCCTGGGATTTCTTTGGAAGGAATGATGCTAAAACTGAAGCTCCAGTACTTTGGCCACCTTATGCGAAGAGTTGACTCATTGGAAAAGACCCTGATGCTGGGAGGGATTGGGGGCAGGAGGAGAAAGGGACGACCGAGGATGAGATGGCTGGATGGCATCACAGACTCAATGGACGTGAGTCTGAGTGAACTCCGGGAGTTGGTGATGGACAGGGAGGCCTGGCGTGCTGTGATTCATGGGGTCGCAAAGAGTCGGACACGACTGCGCGACTGAACTGAACTGAACTTTGCCTCAACACCAGGCAGTCAGAACAAAAGATTACTGTTAATAGAAGAAAGCTAGACGTCTCAGGTTAAGGAATCTAGTCTTTTTCTGTGCATAAGAAGATGCAAGAGCCTGCTGCTCCTGCTGCTGCTGCATCTCTTCAGTCACGTCCGACTCTGTGCGACCCCATAGACAGCAGCCCTCCAGGCTCCCCCGTCCCTGGGATTCTCCAGGCAAGAACAATGGAGTGGGTTGCCATTTCCTTCTCCAGTGCATGAAAGTGAAAAGTGAAAGTGAAGTCGCTCAGTCGTGTCTGACCCTCAGAGACCCCATGGACTGCAGCCTTGCAGGCTCCTCCGTCCATGGGATTGTCCAGGAAGAGCGCTGGATGGGGTGCCATCAGCTCACTGACATCATTCCTTTGATTTGCAGCTCAGCTCTCCAGGGCCAGCATCCTGGGTTTTCTCATCCTGAATTTCTTCAGGCTGTGTGGCTGGAGGCGGCTGCAGTCTGCCGACTTCTAGATGGTTTCTTCCCTGAGCTCCCTTGTGGCTCACCATCCGGGTGGCTGTGAGGTGATGGCTTGATGGCTGCAACATCGCGTGTTTACTGATATGACAGGCAGTAGTTTATTGCTCCCCTTTCTGGTGTTTATTTTTCTAAAACTTCAGAACCCAAGATAGAGGAGGCTGTGCTTGAATCAACTCAGTAGCAGTTTCTGCTGTTAATGGCCCTGTTACCAAAGGAGTAGGTGGGCAAGAGACAAAAAGAGAAAATAATAATTCTTGACCAATGCTTATCTTCTCAGATGTCTTTTCTTGAGTTATTAAACTGCTTAAGTAAAAGCAAGACTGGAAATGAAGTGTTCAGAAAACCAAGTTGTTGGTCCTGGGTTTTGTGTTGAAATTCTTGTGAATTACTTTCTGGCTCCTAGTTCACAGAAAACCACTAGTTCTTTTGTACCCGTGTGTCTTCCGTGGGTTGCTATAAGTTTCTGCAGCACCACAAGGCTGAAGTTTAATTTGTATCAGATGTAGCACTCGACTGAATCTCATAATTTATTGAAATGCTATTTAAGCTATGATGATCCAGGCCATTTTTCCTCGCATTATTTCCTCATACTTCTAACCAAGCGCCTCCTTTTGTGTTTGGAGCATCAGCAGAGCCCTCCTGTGGATCATTTAACAACTGTAATTTGCTGTTCATCAAGCTCAGCCTTCCAGGGTAGGTAATTATGTCAGCTTCACGAGTTAGCCAGTGATTCTTGTCTGTTGGGGTAGAGACTTTAATTGAATGTTTATCGTCATGTGCAAAAAGAAAGTGATTATAGACTAGATCTTGGCATTGCCCAAAGGAAAAGAAAAACAAAACACACATTCCAGTTCAAAGCATTTCAAGAAGGAAAGACAGCTGGAAAGCAGCAGCTTTGTTTTGCCATGGAAAGGTTTGTATCTTAGGACGTGATCCAATGTCATGTATTTCCCTCAAGTCAAATATACAAATTAAAGGGCTTCCCTAGTGGTCTAGTGGGTGAGATTTCAAGCTCCCACTGCAGGGGCATGGGTTTGATCCTCGGTCAGGGAACTAAGATTGTGCATGCCCCATGGCCCAGCCAAAAGAAGGGGAGAAAGGAAGGAAAGAAAGAATGTGTTTAACAATCTAAATTGTTAAACAATCAAACTCTCTGAACAAGACAATGTACCCAACTTTAAAAAAAAATAAACATTTTTTGTTGTGAACCATAACATGCATTCAGTTCAGTTCAGTTCAGTCGCTCAGTCGTGTCCGACTCTTTGCAACCCCGTGAATCACAGCACGCCAGGCCTCCCTGTCCATCGCCAACTCCCAGAGTCCACCCAAACCCATGTCCATCTAGTCAGTGATGCCATCCAGCCATCTCATCCTCTGTCGGCCCCTTCTCCTCCTTTCCCCAACCCCTCCTTGCATCAGGGTCTTTTCCAATGAGTCAACTTTTTGCATCAGGTAGCCAAAGTATTGTAGTTTCAGCTTCAGCATCAGTCCTTCCAATGAACACCCAGGACTGATCTCTTTTAGGATGGACTGGGTGGACCTGCTTGCAGCCCAAGGGACTCTCAAAAGTCTTCTCCAACACCACAGTTCAAAAGCATCAATTCTTCGGTGCTCAGCTTTCTTCACAGTCCAACTCACATCCATATGTGACCACTGGAAAAACCATAGCCTTGACTAGATGGACCTTTGTTGGCAGGGTAATATTTCTGCTTTTCAATATGCTATCTAGGTTGGTCATCACTTTCCTCCCAAGGAGCAAGCATCTTTTAATTTCATGGCTGCTGTCACCATCTGCAGTGATTTTGGAGCCCCCCAAAATAAAGTCTGACACTGTTTCCACTGTTTCCCCATCTATTTCCCATGAAGTGATGGAACCAGATGACATGATCTTTGTTTTCTGAAGTTAAGCTTTAAGCCAACTTTTTCCCTCTCCTCTTTCACTTTCATCAAGAGGCTTTTTAGTTCCTCTTCACTTTCTGCCATAATGTTCAATTGACCATGCAGATCCATATCAAGCAGTTTTTAACTTCCCTTCAAATTCTCCTCTCTCATCCACCCTGTTCCTATTGTTTGATATCTGCTCATTCTTCCATCTTGACTAGATCATCACAGCTGTAGTATTAGCATGTCTAGAAATATTTATAAGTAGCTGTCACTCTTAGAAGACCTTTCAGCTGGGCATGGAAGAGTAAATTGTGGAGAATCTTCTCTCAACACTGTGCTCCATGTGGCGTCTCTTTTGCTCTTGAAGAATCAGCTCTCTGCTGGCCATCCCTAAGAACAAAATGTCTTTTCTTTCTAGTAATTTGGGGAAATGGCCTCAGCTCTGAGCTGTGGTTTCACAAGGTGTTTGCCCTCTGCTGGTCTATGACCTCCCCAAGGGTTGCTAGTGAAGCCGCTCAGTCGTGTCCGACTCTTTGCAAGCCCCTGGACTGTAGCCTTCCAGGCTCCTCTGTCCAAGGAATTTTCCAAGCAAGAGTATTGGAGTGGGTTGCCATTTCCTTCTCCAGGGGATCTTCCCAACCCAAAGATCGAACCTGGGTCTCCAGCTTTGCAGGCAGACGCTTTGAAACTCCCATGGATGAAGGAGCCTGGTAGGCTTCAGTCCATGGGGTTGCTAAGTCGGACCTGACTGAGCGACTTCACTTTCACCTTTCGCTTTCATGCATTGGAGAAGGAAATGGCAACCCACTCCAGTGTTCTTGCCTGGAGAACCCCAGGGACGGGGGAGCCTGGTGGGCTGCCGTCTATGGGGTCGCACAGAGTCGGACACGACTGAAGTGACTTAGCAATTAGCTTTACCATTTGAGCCACCAAGGGAGCCTCCTCTCCAAGGGTAGCGCTCTGCTTTTCTGTTGCTGAAGGCTCTGGAGCCCACAGGACCCTGTTCCTCTGCTTCTGGGCTGGATTACAGCGGTGCTGGAGCCACCATCACTGTGCAGCAAGCGGACTCAAGAGGGCCTTGGACAAAGTCCCTAGGAGCTTTGTAGCCACTGTCCTCCTGCAAACCCATGGCCCCCACTCACAGCCGATTGACACACCCAGTGAAGGATGTCTGAGGGACCGGCATCCATCAGAAGGGGAATCAGGAGGCTTGGGTCCAAGGTTCACACACGAAACTTCTCAGCAACTTAGGCTAAGGGAGGAGTGAGAACATGTCTGTCTCAATTGGGGTGATTTCTTATACGTTCTGTAATGGGACCGCCACACTGTGGAGTGGGAAGAAGTGAAGCTGATGACGACAAGGTAGCCCCAGTGCTCATGGCCAGAACACCAGCCAACGCCACCTATAATCAGAGAGCTGGTGAGCTAACTGCAGTGAGAACAGAGAGATCAAGTCCCAAGCTCGGTGTGGCTGCTCTCGTGCCCTGCCCCAGATGTCCCATCCAGTCTAAGGCATCCTTCCTTGAAGAACGGGCTCAGGGGAAGAGTTGAAGTCCTGGCCTTCAGATCCCAGAGGCCTGGCTGACAACATTTGCCCATGCCCTTCAAGAGCCCTGCATCAGCTGGGTCCTGTCTTGGCAAATACACCTGAAGCATAATACCCCAGGGGCCCATGCCGCCCTCACAGTCTCTTTCCACTGTCTATCTAAACCTCAAAACAACCCTAAGAAGTAAGAGCTTCCCTGATGGCTCAGACGGTAAAGTGTCTGCTTTCAATGTGGGAGACCCAGGTTCGATCCCTGGGTGGGGAAGATCCCCTGGAGAAGGGAAAGGCTACCCACTCCAGTATTCTTGCCTGGAGAATCCCAGGGACAGAGGAACCTGGAAGGCCAGTCCATGGCAAAGAGTCGGACACGACTGAGAGACTTCACTTTCACTTTTTCTTTCAAGAAGTAGGAACTCATGTTCTAACTTGAAAGGGGGAAACTTCAAATTTGGGAGAGAATGGTGATCGGCCTGAGATGGTAGAGCTGGTAAATTCAGGCTTCAAATCGAGACCCTTGATGCTGAAACCCACTCTCACAACTTCTGAAAACCAGAACTTGAGTGCTGGGCTCATGCCTGCAGCTCCAGCAGCTGCTCCCACCAAGTAAGACAGTTTTCACTTTTCCTTGAACATTGTCAGGAGTCCTGAGAATAGAATTCATTCCAGCAAAACAAGTTTCCCCTTGGTGTGGACAAAACTGTGGTGCTCAGGGGCTTCTTTTTTTTTTTTTTTTAAACTTTTTATTGTGTATTGGAGTATAGCCTATTAATGGGCTTCCCAGATGGCGCTAGTGGTAAAGAATCCACCTGTCAATGCAGGAGATGAAAGAGATATGGGTTCGATCCCTGGGTCGGGAAGATCCCTTGGAGGAAGAAATGGCAAACTATTCCAGTATTCTTGCCTGGAGAATCCCATGGACAGTGGAGCATGTTGGGCTACAGTTCCTGGGGTCGTAAGAGTCAGACATGACTGCAGCGACTTAGCATGCCTGCACACGTAGCCTATCAGCAATGTTGTGCAGGTTCAGGTGGACTCCACAGCGACTCGGCCACACATATACATGTGTCCATTCTCCCAGACTCCCCTCCCATCCAGGCTGAATTCGGGGACCTTTAGCAGGATCTTCAGCCTGACCCAGAAGCCTCCTGAAGGCTTCGCACAGGGCTGATCCACTCCGTGGCAGGGGTCACCTTCGAGAGAATTCCCACCTGCTATTGCAAAGCCAGTCGGGCAGTCTGTGTTCAGACAGACAAAGACTTAGCAAAGGGAGGCAGGGGCCAGAGATCCGAGAAGGCTCCTGGGGTCTGTTCAGAGGGATCGCGGTCCTGTCGCTCTGCAGGCTGACCTCGCGGGCTCTCGTCCGCCCACATCTCCTATGCCCTGCCCCTCACTGCCGCTCGCTGGCCCCTCACAGTGACCTCTGGACCTATATCCGTTTTGCCTCAGGCCTCTGATGGTTCGAGACGTTTCCAGTCACCTCTGCCGCTGACTGAGGCCACCTCAGCAGCAGCTGATGCAAGGAATTTGCAGCTGAGGCATTGGTTGTTCTTTTTTTCAGTCCAAACAGTTTCGCGGCAAGTCTATTAATATAGGTGACAGCTCACATCCTCCTCCCACGTGGGAACTTAGGGTGCCAGGAGGCCAGGCGGGGTTGGGGCCACGCAGCAAAGCCGTGACCTATTTGACATCTGGCCAAGCTGGGAACCTGGGTGCTGGAGGCCACCTGCCCTCCTGTTCCTATGGCGATGGGGCAGCTGAGGGTCACCACCGGACAGGTCTGCTCTGAGCATTTTCCCATGCCCTTCTCTAAAGCTGAGACTCAAAGCAAATAGGGCAGGAAAGAATAGGATTGGTTGGCAAAGGTCTTTAACATCAAATAAATGGACTTTCCTATTGCTTAGACAAAGGGGGAGTTAGAAGATAATATCAGGATCTTAGTTACTTATAGTTTATTTTATACAAAAATATATTCATGTCATCTGTTAGGTGTACTCCCAATCATTTGTTTCAAAATATAACTCTATTCATCCTATTTCCTTAGTCAATCTTGAGTTCATGGGCAAATAAATATCTTTAGACACATGTTTGAATTGTATTTTATTTTTACTTGTTTTATTAGCATTTTTCCAAGAAAAGACCCTGATGTTGGGAAAGATTGAGGGCAGGAGGATAAGGGTACAACAGAGGATGAGATGGCTGGATGGCATCACTGACTCGACATGAGTTTGGGAGTTGGTGATGGACAAGGAGACCTGGCATGCTGCGGTTCATGGAGTCACAAAGAGTCAGACACGACTGAGCGACTGAACTGAACTGAACTAATGTAAGTAAAAAAAAAAAAACAACAACAACAAATGAGAAATGTTTAAATGGTGTCCATTTCCCGGCTGTACGATTTACTTCCCTTTCTCTTTGCAGGGTGTTTGGATGGTTGTCGTGGTTTCGGCCATTCATGTCGTTTATTTAATTCCACAAACACCAAATGCCAGCTCTGCCCCCTGGCCCTCACTGAGCGCTGGCAATTCAGTGGTGAGCAAAATGCGCACACACTCTGCCCTGCGGGAAAATGCTTCACATTTTCACAACAATCACACACACAGTCAGGAACTGCAGTACTCCAGTAAAGGAGACATCTAGGAGGTAATAAAAGCCCAAGCTGGGGTCTGGTTTAAACTGTTGAGGGACCAGTGGAGAAGGCTTCTCTAAAGCAAGGATGCTAATCTGGAAGGAGAGGAAGGAGAGGGGTGTGTGTTGAATGAATAAGTGGGAAAGATCGGAAGAGAGAAGGCTGGGGACGAGATGAGGGGCAGGCTTGTCCAGGCTGGGCTGAGGCCCCGGAGGCACCTCCCGGCGCGGTTGAGAAGCCTTTAGATGGCGGGTCTGCGCCGGTGCAGAGGGGCTGGCCTGAGATGGGGTGAGCCCTGAGCGCGGGGGAGTGGACGGCAGGTAAGGGGAAGGACACTCGCGTCCAACAGATTTCCCTCCACCTTGTCGGTGTCCTGTATTCTTGCCTGACATGCCTTTGCCCAGACGCTCATTTGCAATCTTTCACCCTTCCTTTGCCTTAAATGTGCGTCTTAAAAGCAGGGAATTGCTATTACCCCCTCCCCCCAAATCTAAGCCTCATTTCTTAAAAAATTCGGGAACGCAAACAATTCTTTCTCTTGTTCTTGCTGTGTGGTGTCACACTTTGTCTTTGGGGCTCCCGTCTTAACATATACTTGGATATATACTCGATCCCTGGGTCGGGAAGATCCCCTGGAGGAGGAAATGGCAACCCACTCCAGGATTCTTGCCTGGAGAGCCCCGTGGACGGAGGCGCCTGGCCGGCTGCGGCCCCTGGGTTGCAGTCAGACAGGACGGGAGGACGCATGCGTCACTCCCTGCGCTGCTCAGTGAAATTTCGGTGACAGACAGATCTTCCTTCCAGCCTGTGGGGTCCTCGGTCCCCAGGGTCTTGCGAATTCTGTGTGTGTGTGTGTGTCTGTGTGTCCTTCCAGCCTGTGGGGGTCCTCGGTCCCCAGGGTCTTGCGAATTCTGTGTGTGTGTGTGTGTGTGTGTGTGTGTGTCTGTGGGTGTGTGGTGTCTGTGTGTCTGTCTGTCTGTCTGTCTCTGTGGGTGTGTGTGTCTCTCCGGGTCTCTCTCCATCTCTCTATCCTGGCCCCTCCCTTCCAGCCCTAGTTACCACCGTGTTGTGTACGGCGTGCTCCCTCTAGAGGTGAAACTGCGCACGCACCCCTCTGCTCTTCGCTCAGAGCAGAGTCCTACTCTAAGCTGCTTTGTGTTAACCTGTGGGCTCCTCCCCGACGCGTCCTCTCCTGCCCTACCCAGGGATGCTGGGCACACTTTGCACTCTGGAAGACCCTGAAGAATGAAAAGCATGTTGGAGAATGTCAAGATCAAGGGAGCTGTTAGAACAGAGTCTTCCAAGAAAGGATTTCTGGATTATATATGCCTGCCTGTGTATTTGACCTTAAAACTCAATTATTTTTGCTGCCCTCTTCCACTCCAATTATACTTATCTTTGCAAGGATATTATACTTGGCTTTGAACTTGGATATCTTGCACTCTCAAATGATTGAGCTAATCTTCATAATCCTGTTAAAAAATAACCACAATGGATATCCCTTGTTCAAACATATAAAGATCGAGGACTCAATTAGAATTTCCCTGGTTCACTTACTGCATTTTAAACCCAAGAAAATGAGCAGTTTCTTTGTACCACCATTTAAAATTTCAAGGTGTTAGCCTGAATTTGCCATGTGAAGCTGTGGTACAAGTCAGGTTAAGAATCCTGCTTTCTATTACAAGTAATTTGGCCTGGTGTAATCTTTTCAACAGGGTCACAGAGCACAAATAAAAATGTGTGATAGTAAAAATAAAAAGGACTGAAAAGTGAGGGTACTTCTTTTTATAGAGAGCAACAATTAAGCCTTTGGGTGCTCAAAACTTCTATGGTAGGAAAAATAAGAATATGTATTAATTGCAAGGAAATACTATTCCAGAATCCCCAATGTTTTCATCTTTATCCAATCTAAAAATTATACAAATTCCTTTAACCATTCTTTTTCTAAATGAGCAGTAACTTATGTATTTAATAAATTATTCTAAAAAAGAATAATAATTCTGTTTTCTGAGGTGTGTAATTGTATTTTTAGTTTAAGCCTCTCACACCCAGGATAGCAATCCAACCAGTGATACAGAGGTGCAGAAGTTGAGGTTAAAATGCTTTATATCTTTTGGTCACGGACATGTTTGTGGGGATAAAATCATTAAGACCACATCTTTAAAGGTGCTTCACATCTGCATTTTGGAAAAAAAAAAAAAAACAAACTACATTCCACTGAATCATACCAAGGAAATAATAGAATCTTATAGTTGAAACAAAGGTCCCAAGGTCCACCTTCCGAAAGGCTGATTCCTCTGATAGCATCCCTGATGGACGACAAACAGACCTCAACAAAGTACCAGTTCCTGTGCTTTGGTTTGCCAAAAACCAAAACAAAACGGAACCGTCAGTCTTAGCACTGAGGGACCTGTTCATCCACGGCGCTGCCTCTGCCTGGGCTGGACAGAGATGCCGGCTGAGCAGCGAGCTGCCTGCCTCCCTGAGACCCTGGACAGCCCTCCCTGGGCCCCAGGAGCACTCGCCCCCGTCTCTCCAGCCCACTGTCCCTCCAGGACATGGGCCGATGATTCGAATAAGTGACACATGGATGTGAAACTGTTCATTTCTTTTGTGACCAACCCAGAGCCTGCCAGAGGCAACCAGAGAAGCTCAGGCAAATGGTCTTGAGACACCACGAAGCCCTTCTCTGCTGAGCCATTTTCTCCTCCAGAGCATCCTTCTTGCTGTGGCAAGGGCCCTTTTCAACTTCCCTGGGACACAGATAACTTGGTCTCTCTGTTCAGATCAGCTCAGTGGCTCAGTCGTGTCTGACTCTTTGCGACCCCATGGACTGCAGCATGCCAGGCTTCCCTGTCCATAACCAATTCCCGGAGTTTACTCAAACGCATGTCCATCAAGTCAGTGATGCCATCTAACCATCTCATGCTCTGTTGACCCCTTCTCCTCTCACTTTCAATCTTTCCCAGCATCAGGGTCTTTTCAAATAAGTCATTCTTTACATCAGGTGGCCAAAGTATTGGAGTTTCAGCCTCAGCATCAGTCCTTCCAATGAATATTCAGGACTGATCTCCCTTAGGATGGACTGGTTGGATCTCCTTGAAGTCCAAGGGACTCTCAAGAGTCTTCTCCAACACCACAGTTCAAAAGCATCAGTTCTTTGGTGCTCAGCTTTATTTATAGTCCAACTCTCCCATCCATGCATCACTACTGGAAAAACCATAGCTTTGACTAGACAGACCTTTGTTGGCCAAGCAATGTCTCTGCTTTTTAATATGCTAAAAAATATATGAAAAACTTGGCTTCTAGCCCCTCATAAATAGCCCTTCACTGGCACGTGTTTCCCTCAGTGCTGATGCTCTTGTCACACAGTGGGGGCTGTGGTTGGGCCAGGAGGGATAGGTGTGAGCCAGCAGCCTTGGGCCTTGAGCAACCTCCTCTCGAGATCTTCAGAATTCAAGTTTCCCTATTATTTTCTGTTTTTTCTCTCCCGCCTCAACAGGTTAACCTCTCTTTCATCAAGATCTGTCTGACCTGCAGATTTCCTTACAAGTTAACAACTTAATTCCTTGATTCCTTTCATTCTTCCTCCCAATCAATAACACCTCTCCTCCCTGCCCCCCCAAAACACACACAAGTCAGAAGCAATCATGAAACACCCAAAAGCGATGAGCTGTGAGCCAGCCCTGGTCAAACAAGCCCAGTGACCTTGGTGACTGTGCTGTGCAAACATCAACCAAGCTGCTCCCAACAGCAAGGGCCAGTCAGCTTTCCTGGAACCACTTAGATGCTCAAAAGCAAACTGGAGTTTTCTGGGAAAGGAGGAGGTGTAAGCACTGGGGAGGCATTCACAAAAAGCTCCCTCTCTCCCTCTCGTCTAGAAAATTCCCAGTGATGAAAGTCTCTCTGCCTTGGAAGATGCCTACCTACCCCATGGTTGGTTGACTCATTGGCACAGGCTTGGGAACCTGCCTTCCTGGGTTCACATCCCAGTTCCCCCATTTAGCAGCTCATGGTACCTTATTTAACCACCCTGGCCTCAGTTGCTCCTTCTGTAAAATGGGAATAACAATAGGTTCCCCCCCCCCCCAGGGCGTCCCAGCCACTCCCTCTTTGTGGACCCTTTAAGGTCAACAATCTATCAGCAGTGTTTCCTGGTCTCTCCCCGCAGGCTGTAAGCTCTCAAGGGCAGCTCTCCATCTTCCTCACCTGTGTCCCAGTTTCCCCACCCACCAGTTGACCCCTGAGTGTCTGGCACACAGGACCCCTCCATCAGTCTTTGCAGAGAGAAGGAGGGAGCTGGCCCAATGCACCAGATGTGACTCTGCAGACACAGAGAAGGCATCCACACTCTGAGCTGGGCACCCAGGTCCCCCAGCAAGGAAGCCAGAGGATGAGGCTGCGTGCACATCTGTGCGTGGTGAGACAGATGGGGCTTCCTAATACGCCATTCCCTGCTATGTTTCATCATTAGTACTGTAGGGAGGAAAAAGAAATTTGCAAAAACACAAGCAATTATGGTGCTGACCACTTTTTTCCTAATCTGCAGACCTAACACACTGCTGCTTATGTGCTCAGTCATGTCCAACTCTTTGCAACCTCATGGACTGTAGCCCGCCAGGCTCCTCTGTCCATAGAATTCTCCAGGCGAGGATACTGGAGTGGGCTGCCATGCCCTTCTCCAGGGGATTCCCTACCCAGGGATCGAACCCCAGTCTCCTGCATCAGCAAGCAAGTTCTTTACCACTAGTGCCACCTGGGAAGCCCACACATGCTGGGGTGAGGCATCATTCTTAAATGATTGGAGAAGGAATCTCAGAGAGGTTTGAGGGAAGGGCTTTTAAAGCACAGTGTTTGATATTAGGAAATATATGTAGGAAGCTGGATGACTCAGAAGAACCTTGAAAGTCAAGGGTACAGACATTTTAGAGTGGTCAAGAATTGTATTTCAAACATCCTGTGTAAAAGCAGCCATAATATCAATCCTTACCCCACCCCTCACGTGCAGACAGCTCATGATGACAGGTCTGATATAACGGATCAACAAGGATAATTATTTCTACAGCCTTTGGGTGACAGTGAATAACAGAAAAGAAAAGTTGTTAAGGATTCTGCAAGTGGGTTTGGGACATCTTAGTTTAATGTGTCAGCCACTGTGTTTTCACCCTTGGGATTCCAATTGTTCTGACTATGTTAGCAGGGAGGGATGGGAATGAGAAAAAAATCCTTTGAAAACAAAATGAAAATCTGAGGCTTTACCCCCTCTTCTGGTTAAAAAAATTTCTTTTTAACTTGCCATATTTAGAGACTCAGTAGATCTATGCTTCATAAAGAACATTGGATAAGAAATGCAGAAATACACCGTAGAGAAGTTAGAAAGCATAGATAAAAAGGAACCAAAAATTACTTAAATATTGTGACTTAAAAACATATTTAATCATTACTCATCACAATGTTTTCTTTCACTCTCCCAGACAAACATTCAAACACTCTGTTTATAGAAGGAGCCTAGGAATAGCTCCTTCTATTACCCTTTTCTAGCCTATACTGTAACAATGACAATCTCCCACACCAATAAATCCACACCTATTCAGAGGAGCTTTAACGATGCAATTTCCGACTCTAGTCTTACCACGTGGCGTTCTGAGGGTGTGTAACTGGGTGTGTGTGTAATGATGTACAGTAGAAACAGTGAACACAGTAGACTTCATCCAAAATCAATTTAGTTTTAAAACACCACATGCAACACTGAGTCATTTATATTGTCAAATAGATTTTTGTTTAACTTCTGTTAAAATAAGTTTACAGTCTGCCTGCGCACGCTAATCAACTGGGAAAGCAGGCCGTAATCAGTGGCTCTGCAAAACAAGGACAGAGCCAGGGGTTAACCAAGGGCCCTGGTGACTGTGGTCCATGAAACCTGCAGGCAAGGCTCCCCTCACACCATGTCTTCCCCTCTTCATCCACCAGGGGGCAGGGCCGCCTCCAGCTCTCACCACACCTTCCCCTCTTCCCCACCAGGGGGCAGGGCACCGCACCTTCCCCTCTTCCCCACCAGGGGGCAGGGCACCGCACCTTCCCCTCTTCCCCACCAGGGGGCAGGGCACCGCACCTTTCCCTCTTCCCCACCAGGGGGCAGGGCACCGCACCTTCCCCTCTTCCTCACTAGGGGGCAGGGCACCCAGCTGGATAAAAGTCCTCTGGTGTCTGATGCTGCAGGACTTGCAGAGGAGATTCCATCCCCATATTAAGAAATCCTTGTGGAATAGAGAGGTTTTAAAAAAATCATTTTGGCTGCCAATGAAACATTTCAGACCAAAAAGCTATATCCAGGGACCCAGAGTCTTTCCAAGGTCAGGGGTGTAATACAGTCATTCCCCCATCCACGCATCTTTTGTTTACTTGGTTACTCATTCCATAAACGTTTGAATCTGATAGAGCTCCACGTGTGAGGACCTGTGCCCATGGCAAAGACAGGGCATCATCTGCTGCTTTGGGAACCCACCTGCTAGGATGTGCCCCAAGCAAGCCGTGAAAAATGAGTTATCCTTTCCAGCAAGGGGTGTATCAAGAGGTGGAGGAAAGTGCTTTCCCTTACCTTTCACACAGGTTCCACACTCCTCCTGGTGCACCAGACCCTCCTAGACAACCTCACCCTACACCTTCCTCCTGTTCCCCGCACACCTTTCAGGTCACCCTTGATTTGCTCCCTCCTGCCAGCTGGCTTCTCTGCCGCGAACTGACTCATCCACTCTCAGCTCCTTCCCCTTTGCAAGTCCATCTTCCTGGATCCTCTCCTTGGCTTTCCCTGGTCCTCGGGTAGCTAGCACTTACTGGAGGTTCAAGGGTATAGTTACCTGTGGGTTCCTTGTTTGTGTGGTCACCTTCACAGGCCTGAAACTCCACACTGCACTCCATCACCCTTGGACTGCCAGTATCTAGAATACTCTGTGGAACATGGTCAGTGCTTGGTAAATACCTGTTGACTAAGCTAATTGTGTGTGCCTGAAGATGCTTGGATACATCAAGGTAAAGAGGAATGGAACAGCTCGTGTGCTGGGCCATGCTTAGTCGCTCAGTTATGTCTGACTCTTAGCGACCCCATGGACTGGAGCCTTCCAGGCTCCCCTGTCCATGGGGATTCTCCAGGCAAGAATACTGGAGTGAGTTGCCACACCCTTCTCCAGGGGATCTTCACAACCCAGGGATCCAACGCAGGTCTCCCACATTGCAGACGGATTCCTTACCAGCTCAGCCACCAGTGAAGCCAGGGAACAAACAGCCTTGGAAGTGCAAGAGTGTGGTAACCCGTCGGGAATAGGCAGGTGAGGTCAAGGTGCTGCTGGCCCAGGGCAGTACTGGACCTGTGAGGGCACTGAAGGGCTTCTTTAGAGGAGCTCCAGGTGGCCCACACAGCAGCCCCCGCCCACCCCACCCCCACCGCACTGGGTGTGGGCACCCGTCTGTCTGCCCTACTTCTCCAGCCCCATCAGCTGACCTTGTTGGCATCTTGTTCATCTTGCCCATCTGCTCTTTTCTCCTCGCATTGCCTTTGCAGAGGATGTCTGGTCTCAAGTGCATAGCATTTGGCCCTGGTTTCTGCTCTGACTACCCCCAGCCCACCCACAACTTCCACCCTCAGCTTTGGGGCTGACCCTCCTTTCTGTATCATTGTTCTTCTCTTTTGGACATCGCTGGCCACCTTGAAAAGTGCACAAGGTCAGGGAGACTAGAGGGGCCTGGACTGGCGAGCATCCATTGGCCTGGATGCAGCTGTGGGGCAGGGGCAGGGTTGGGTGCCCAGCTGCTACATGTATGTGCCACAAGGACACAAAAGTTCTTACCTTATTTTAAAAGGTTGACCCTCAAAGGCTTTACCTGAGTCAGCCTTCTCTGAGAAATTTTTCTCCACTAGGAAACAACGAAGGGACATCTTTCATTCTTTCTAAGAAAAACAATCTGCAAAACATTATATGACAAGTCTTTAACTAGTCCCTGACGCCTGGTTTTTGCCGTCCTGTGTTTCATGGCTGGGAATCCTTGAATGTTTCAAGTGCAATGTCTGTGCTGCATGAACATCACTGCTTGAAAGCACCCCGTGATAACCTGGGAAACTTCCGATTGATTTGAAAATGATGGCGTAGGTGCCTGGGGAACCCCAGCACCCACATGGGGGTATGAATAGGAAGCAAGATCAGGCCCTGTGAGACTGCGTTAGTCACTGATGCTCACATGTGACAAGGAAGTCCCTTCTAAAAAGGAGCCTCCTCAGCACAACCAGGGAGAATCCCATTAGACAGTGAGATTCTGTAGCAAGAGGAATGCCACTGGTCTGCTTTGTGACAAATTCATTTTTTATATCTCCATTATTACATCTCTCTCTCTGGCCACTGAGAGTGAGTATATTAGATGTTAATGGTTTTGACAGAAAGAATCTGTCTTCATAAAGACCTGCTTTGATGTTTACCCTTGTTTAGAACAGTCATCAGGTCAGAGCAAAACCAACAGTGAGAGATTATTAGGACAAAACCCCAAACCTGGTTCCTTTTACTCAGACCCTGTAGAACACGTAGGATATATTTCACCTTATGGAATACTGGAATACTTCGTCTGAAAGGCAGGATATGTACACACAGGTTTTAGATTTCCACCCCAAGTGATAATGAAAAGAAAATCATAGCTATTGATTATTATTTAGTGTTTATTGTGTGCTGTGTGATTCGTGGAAATTGAGGTCATAGAAGCTTATAGAAACTTTACTGTTGACCTGAGAGGCACCATGGAAACTGGTGTTAAATTCCAGTCCATCTGGGCCCCAAGTGGTGCTCCCTCTCCTGGCTCAGGAAGACCCCTTGGGGATAACACACAAAGGTTCAATGATGGGGCTGGTCAGGGAACTCAAGGAAGGGGCTGGTCTTACAGGACTAAGTGTTATTAGAAGAAGGAGTCCTTCAGCTTAGTTGATCATCAGCTGCATGTTAGACTTTGATCTCCTTACTGCCACCATTCCTGACCTTCAACATAGGATAGCTCCTCTAGGCCCTCCTGTGCCTGCCCAGCCACCACTCCTCGGGTGCTCCTCCCAGCCACCGGCTCAGCAATCAATGCAAAGAAATAGAGGAAAAGAACAGAATGGGAAAGACTAGAGATCTCTTCAAGAAAATTAGAGATACCAAGGGAACATTTCATGCAAAGATGGGCTCGATAAAGGACAGAAATGGTATGCACCTAACAGAAGCAGAAGATATTAAGAAGAGGTGGCAAGAATACACGGAAGAACTGTACAAAAAAGATCTTCACGACCCAGATAATCATGATGATGTGATGACTAATCTAGAGCCAGACATCTTGGAATGTGAAGTCAAGTGGGCCTTAGAAAGCATCACTACAAACAAAGCTAGTGGAGGTGATGGAATTCCCGTTGAGCTGTTTCAAATCCTGAAAGATGATGCTGTGAAAGTGCTGCACTCAATATGCCAGCAAATCTGGAAAACTCAGCAGTGGCCACAGGACTGGAAAAGGTCAGTTTTCATCCCAATTCCAAAGAAAGGCAATGCCAAAGAATGCTC
>SJXQ01007852.1:0-12914 GCA_006408695.1 Aepyceros melampus
ATAGAACGGACTTTTGGACTCTGAGGGAGAGGGAGAGGGTGGGGTGATTTGGGAGAATGGCACTGAAACATGTATACTATCATGTAAGAAACGAATCACCAATCTATGTTTGATACAGGATACAGGATGCTTGGGACTGGTATACGGGGATGATCCAGAGAGTTGATATGGGGTGGGAGGTGGGGGGCGGGTTCAGGATTTGGAACTCATGTACACCCGAGATGGATTCATGTCAATGTATGGCAAAACCAATACAGTATTGTAAAGTAAAATAAAGTAAAATAAAAATTAAAAAAAAAAAGAAATCAGTGGCAATGGATTAATATCACTACTGCCTAAGAGGACACTACCATTTGGGATAAACAAGAGGCTGACCAAAAAACTTAAAGCTTCTGGGGAATGAGATATCCATATTATGCTGTGCTTAGCCACTCAGTCACACATCTTGTGACTCACTCTTTGTGACTCCATGGACTGTAGCCAGCCAGGCTCCTCTGTCCATGGGTATTCTCCAGGCAAGAATACTGGAATGGGTTGTCATGCCCTCCTCCAGGAGATAGTCCCAACCCAGGGATGGAACTCAGGTCTCCTGCATTGCAATGAATTCTTTACCATCTGAGCCACCAGGGAAGCCCAAGAATACTGGAGTGAATAGCTTATCCCTTCTCCAGGGGATCTTCCTGACCCAGGAATCAAACTGGGTTCTTCTGCATTGCAGGCAGATTCTTTACCAGCTAAGCTACCAGGGTAGCTCATAGTGGGCTTTACAAAGCTCCGACATAATCATGAGAATCTGGGGAGCCACAGACATGTGCAGGGCTGCACATGTGCCCAGGAAAGCTCTAAGAAGGTCCTGGAATCTCTCATTCAAAACCACTTTGTTGAGCCAGATTCAATTAACATACTTATGGTTTTCATCTCTTTAAAGTAGCAGATGTTTGGATCCCCTTGAGCAACCGAGGTAAACTTCCCAAGAATGTATTAATGAATATTTATACTGTTTTCTAACCATTACATGTTTTTATGGCAAACAAATTTTGCTTTTCTCACCACATTTCTTTGTGAGGGCCATCCTCACAAGGACAAGATTATGGAAAGAATAGTGTGGTGGTTTGTGAAAAGAAACAAACTGGGCAGAGTTGACTTTTACAGCAAAAGCAGGAACAAAGCATCAGAAGGAGCCTGGCACCCAAAGGAAAGGAAAAGTTTAGGGAGGGGCCAAGTGTGTTCTGAGTGTTTCAAAGAAGATACTGGACCCCTACTCCTTCTATCTAGGGATTCCTAATAGTAAAAGCTAGGAAGGAACAAAATGACTGTCTTGAAGAAAGAAAGAAAATGAAGAAAAGGTCTTTTCACTCTTCTTCAAGAATAATGAAGAAAATAGTTTCTTTTGACAAAATAGAGCCCAAATATCAGAAATGTAATTTACTCTTAGGTCCAGTCTTTTTTATTTTTCTTCATTTTCATGTAGGGGAGAGAAAACTGAATTCTTAAGGTAGAAAAAGTAAGATAGCAGCAGGGAGAATCCTAGCCAGGCTGAGGTTCCAGAAATTTGAATTTAATCTACTGATTTCATTCAGTGTCTATCAGTATGGCTTGTGGCTCTCTCATTGAGAACCACGTTTTAGCGAGTCCTTTGTTACTGGTTACTAATGACCACGTGTCTGTATCACTAGTGGGTACTGAGGGAAAAGGAAACGATTGAGAATCACTATTTCAGTTACCTGTAACAGAATAAAAATGATAAATAGCTTGACTGTGGAAGAATTGTGGAGGCACTGACATTTCAGAATTTCAGAATTGTTTGAACACAAAATGAATTTCAAAAATGGAGGGAATGATAATAGCAAACAATGAACATTTTTATTATTAACAGAAACTGTTCTAAGTGTAAATGTCACGTAGGTATTAGCTCACTAAATTCCTCCAACAGTCCTATAAGATAGATACAATTCCATTTTATAAAGAGACTATCTGAGGTAATGAGAACCAGAGTGACTTGTAATTACTTAGTATGGGACTCTGTTCTCAGGACCCGTACTCCCAACCTTTGATCCTATTTACAGGGAATGTTTTGCATTTAATAAAATTGGTATATATCCTTAGTTTCATCACTGAGTGTAAGCTCCAGGTTATATTAAGTGATAGATGATAATAAAAACATTTTTTTAAAGGTTGTATAACTAAATATAAAAATATACCCATAAGACATACCTCTATTACTAAGTAGTATTTCCCTGGAGAAGGAAGTAGCAACCTGCTCCAGTATCCTTGCTTGGAAAATCTCATGGACAGAGGAACCTGGTGGGCTACAGTCCATGGGGTCACAAAGAGTCAGACACAACTGACCACACACATTGTGTAATTGTGTTCACATGGTATTGATATAAGGTTTGGAAAAATCTTCATCAAATACAGGCCATGGGTAACTTATACTATGCAGACAAGACTGCCTAAGTATAATATTATCTGTTTGGATAAATGTTATCAGAGAGAGGAACATTGCCCCTAAAGTCTTCTAAGTGTTCAAAGTTCAATTATGGACAAATGACAAGTGTCTTATACATAGATATAGCAGAACTAGGCATGATGGTACACAAAGCTGATGAACATGACAAGAATTAATCAAATAATGTTCTTGAACAGAAATTTATAAAGACGTATAAATTAAAATGCCCAATTCTAGTGTACCACCAAAATAAAGCTATTAACATTGAATGTATTTTGTTTCCATTTCCGCAGAGGTTTTTGTTTTAGATAAATATGTTTATACTGCACATACACAATTTTATATCTTGATCTTGTTTTCTTACTTAGTATTATAACAGAAATCATTTCTATATTTTAAATATTCTTTAGAAATATATTTAATCAACCAAGGTGTATCTGATTTTATTACCAATATTCTCTATTTTTTTATATGTTTTTCAATTTTTTGCTATAATGAATTAGATTTCACCTAACTTCATGCATAGACATTTTTATATTTAGTTATATTTTATATAGAGATGTTCCTAAAATATAGTTATTAAATGAAGTATAATAACATTTTTATGATACTTGGCACATATTGTCAGACTGCTTTCCAAATAGATTGTACTACATTACATTACCATCCTCATTCTACTAAAATTACTAGATCTAGTAAAAAACATATGCCATCTCCTATTTGTGGAAGTACCATTTATATGACTCTCATATATAAGATGTCTTAATTTTAATGTTTGTTAATTTGACTTATGAAAACCGCTCTATTTCTCCCATTTTCTCTGTTTGTCTCTCTTTCTCACTCACTCACTGGAAAATATGGATTTCAGTAATATTAATACATACTTAGGAGTCAAATAAACTTGAACTGGTGTCTTTATTTTGCCACCAAGAAGCCACATGACCTTAGGCAAAATATTGGGTTAGCCAGAAAGTTTGTTTGGGTTGTTCTGTAACATCTTATAGTGAAATCTAAAAAAATGTTTGACCAATGCAATATTTATCTCTGCTGAGCCTGAGATTCCTCCTATACATAACAGGGTTAAAAATATGTACCTTATAGAGTTATAATAGCATACCAAAGTTTGAATAAATTTGAACAAGTAATAGATACAGTAATAGTAGTAGTCAAAGTAGTATTTAGAAAAAAATCAGCAAATAAAATTTAATCATTTGGAAATATCTTTGGATAGTTAGAACCACAGAACAGTGATATTAAAATATGTGACAACTGATATGTCCTCAGCTCTGAGCAATCAAAATGAATGCTTGCACCACTAAAAAAAAAAAAGTTAAAGAAAAAGTGTGTAACAGATATGCTAAGGAAGGAAAGAAAATGGAATCATATGGAAACAAAATGCTCCATTAAAATCACAAAAAGCATATAAAGGGTAAAACAAGAATATGAACAAGGAGCAAAGTCACCAAATAGAAAATAGCAACAAATATGGTATATATTAATACAGCTATATCAATAATCACATTAGATTTTAGTGGTCTAAATATGCCAGTTAAAAGACAGAAATTAACAGAGAGGATCAAGAATAAGACCAACTATGGGAATGCAAATTGATATAGTCACTATGGAGAACAGTATGGAGGTTCCTTAAAAACTAAAACTAGAGCTACCATATGACCCAACAATTCCACTCCTGGGCATATATCCAGAAAAAACATAATCCAAAGGGATAAATGTGCCTCAGTATTCACTGCAGCACTGTATACAATAGCCAAGACATGGAAGCAACCTAAATGTCCATTGACAGTGTGTGGACTTAGTCACTCAGTTGTTTCCAACTCTTTGTGACCCCATGGACTGTAGCCGGCCAGGCTTATCTGTCCATGGGATTTTCCAGGCAGAATCCTGGAGTGGGTTGCCATTTTCTTTTTGAGGGGATCTTCCTGATCCAGGGATCAAATGTGTGTCTCCTGCATTGGCAGGCAGATTTTTTTTTTTTTAACCATTGAACCACCTTTGAAGCACACATGCTGTGAGGCAATATCCATTGACAGAGGAATGGATAAAGAAATGTGGTACGTATATACAATGGAATATTACTCAGCCATTAAAAAATAATGAAATAGTGACATTTGCAGCAACATGTCATACTGAGTGAAGTAAGTCAGACAGAGGAGAAATATCATATGGCATCACTTCTGCTGCTGTTGTTGCTTAGTCACCCAGTCATATCTGACTCTTTGAGACCCCCTGGATTGACATTTTCCAGTTAAGAATACTGGAGTGGGTTGCCATTTCCTTTCTCCAGGGGATCTTCCCAACCCAGGGGTCAAATCTGTCTCCTGCCTGTATCTCCTGCATTGCGGGCAGATTCTTTACTACTGAGCCACCAGGGAAGCCCTATGACATCCATTTTACGTGGAACCTTACTTACAAAACTGAAAGAGATTCGCAGACTTAGAGAAGGGACTTATGGTTGCTGGCAAGGAAGGATGGGAAGGGATTGTTAGGGAGTGAAGATGGACATGGACGCACTGCTGCATTTCAAATGGATCACCAACAAGGACCTACTGTATAGCATGGGGAACTCTACTCAATGTTATGTGGCAGCCTGTAAGGAGGGGAGTTTATGGGAGGATGAATACATGTGTATGTATGGCTGAGTGCCTTCTCTATTTACTTGAAACTGTCACAGCATTGTCTGTTAACTGGTTATACCCCAATACAAAATAAAAAGTTAGAAAAAAAAATAAAACCAACTGGATGTTGTCCACAAGAAACTGACTTTAAATATAAAGCCGCATGGTAGTGTATATATGTCAATGTTACTTTCTCCATTTGTCCGACTCTTTCCTTCCTCCACTGTGTCCACAAAACTGTTCCCTCTATCTGTGTCCCCATTCCTTCCCTGCACATAGATTCAACAATAGCATTTTTCTAGATTCTGTGAAAATGAAAGTCGCTCAGTCGTGTCCAACTCTCTGCAACACCGTGGACTATACAGTCCGTGGAATTCTCCAGGCCAGAACACTGGAGTGGGTAGCCTTTCCCTTCTCCAGGGGATCTTCCCAACCCAGGAATCGAACACAAGTCTCCCACATTGCAGGCGGATTCTTTACCAGCTGAGCCACATATATGCATTAATACATGATATTTGTTTTTCTTTTTATGACTTCACTTTGTATAACAGGTTTATGTGTAAAATAGATAGCTGGTGAGAAGTTGCTATATAACACAAGAAACCCAGCTTAGCACTCTGTGGTATCTAGAGGGGTGAGATGGGGCAAGGGAAGGGAGGCTCACATGTATAAATATGGCTGGTTTGCCTTGTACAGCAGAAACTAACACAACATTGAAAATTTTTCCTCCAATTAAAAAATAAAGGAAAAAAGATAATTTAGAAACATTTAGTTACTATCAACAATAAAAATATTTTTAAAATCACAAAAGTTGTCACATATAAATTAAAAGTAAATAGATGAAGAAAAATAAACCATGCTAATACTAATAAAAAGAAAGCAGAAGTAGCTATCTATGTTCATTTCAGACTGAGTAGACTCCAAGGCAAGGAGAGTTATCAGGGATAAAGAAGAGCATTACATAATAGTAAAAGAGTCAGTTCTCCAAGGAGACATAACAGTCCTTAGCTTGTATGTGCCTAAGAACAGTGCATCAAGCTCTTTGAGTCAAAAACAAATAGAATTGCAAAGAGAAATAGGTGAATCCATTATCGTAGTTAGAGATTCCAACACCTCTCAGAAATAGACAGATCCACAGTATGGTGACAGGTGGAAACTCAACTTTTGGTGGTGAGTACACTGCAGTGTATACAGAGCCAAAATATAATATTGTATACATGAAGCTTATGTTATAAAACAATAAAAAAATTTAAATAAATAAATAGGACTGATTCAGCAGGCAGAAAATCAGTAATGACATGGCTAAACTTGAAAACAGCATCAATCCACTAGGTATGACATCTATAGACTGCTTCATGCAGCAGCAGGTGAATAGTAGACAGTCTTCTCAAGCTCATATGGACTTGGTGAATACTGAGATAGACCACTCTCTGGGCCATAAAACACACTTTACAAGTTAAAAAATAGAAAGCATGTAATGTCTGCTCTCAGACCACAGGAAAATTAAACTGGAAATAAATAACAGAAAGATATTTGGAAAATTCCAAAATATGTTAAGAGTAAACAACACACTTGTAAATAGCACATGGAGCAAAGACAAAATATGAAATTTTAAAATATTTTGAACAAAATAAAAATACAACTTACAGAATTTGTGGGATATAGCAAAAGCAGTGCTTTGAGCAAACTTATAGCTTTGAATGTCTATTAAAAAGGAAAAAAAGTCTAAAATCAATCATTTTAGCATCTTTCATGGGTTTCTGACTACAGTATCAATGCTAAAGTTCTTTTTTGTGTGTCTACCCGCCGAAGAATTGATGCTTTTGAACTGTGGTGTTGGAGAAGACTCTTGAGAGTCCCTTGGACTGCAAGGAGATCCAATCAGTCCATCCTAAAGGAGATGAGTCCTGGATGTTCATTGGAAGGACTGATGTTGAAGCTGAAACTCCAGTACTTTAGCCACCTGAGGCAAAGAGTTGACTCATTGGAAAAGACCCTGATGCTGGGAGGGATTGGGGGCAGGAGAAGGGGACGACAGAGGATGAGATGGCTGGATGGCATCACGGACTCGATGGACGTGAGTCTGAGTGAACTCCGGGAGTTGGTGATGGACAGGGAGGCCTGGCGTGCTGCATTTCATGGAGTTGCAAAGAGTCGGACATGACTGAGCAACTGAACTGAACTGAACTGAACCATTCCTGGGCTCAGTACTTTCAATAGTCATGTTTTGTTTAATGATCTTTATTTTTTTAAAAACAAAATCTCTTTTTATTAAAGCTGCATATTCTATATCACAGGAAAAATTAAACTGAGATTTAGAAATTATTTGTTATTTCTAGTCTGTTACTTTTTTTAAATTGAATTATGGTTGCTGTACAATATTGTATAAATTATAGGTGTACAATACAGTGTTTCACAATTTTTAAAGGTTATACTCCATTTATAGTTATTATAAAATGTAGGCTATATTTCCCATGTTATACAGTACATCCTTGTAGCTTATTTTATACCTGACAGTTTGTACCTCTTGATTTCTTATCCCTATATTGCCTCTACTCTCTTCCCTCTCCCTACTGGTAACCACTAGTTTTTTCTCCATATCTGTGAGTTTGCTTCTTTTTTTGGTTACATTCACCAGTTTAGTATAACTTTTAGATTCCACATATAATGATATCTCCCAGTATTTGTCTTTATTTCTCTGACTTGTTCAACTTAGCATAATGCCCTTCAAGTCTATTCATATTGCTGCAAATGGCAAAATTTTATTATTTTTTATGACTGAGTAGTATTCCATTGTATATATGTACCACATCTTCTTTATCCATTCATCTGCCAGTCAACACTTAGGTTGCTTCCATACCTTGGCTTAAATAGTGCTGCTGTGAACATTGAGGAGTATGTATCTTTTTGAAGTAGTGTTATTGTTTCTTTTGGATTTATAGCCTGGAGTGGAATTTCTGGATCATATGATAGTTCTATCTTCAGTTCTTTGAGAAACGTCCAAACTGTTTTCCATAGTGGCTACACTAATTTACATTCCCACCAACAGTGTACTAGGGTTCCCTTTTCTTCATATCCTCTTGAACATTCTTTGTGTTCTTTGTGATGATAGCCACTCAAACAGTCAAACTCATGGCTTTGATTTGCATTTCCCTGATGATTAGTGATGTTGAGCATCTTTCATGTGCCTGATAGCCATCTGCATGTCCTCTTTGAAAAATGTCTATTCAGTTCTGCTAATTTTTGAATCTCATTGTTTTAGATTGTTGAGTTGTATGAGCTGTTTATATATGTTGGATATCAATCCCTTATTGGTCTTATCATTTGCAAATATTTTCTCCCATTCAGTAGGTTGTGTTTTTGTTTTGTTCATGGGTTCCTTTGCTGTGGAAAAGCTTGTAAGTTAATTAGGTCCCATTTGTTTATTTTTGCTTTTATTTCTTTGACTTAAGGAGATGGGTCCAAAAAATATTGCTGTGATTTGTGTTAGAGTGTTCTGCCTGTGTTTTCCTCTAGGAGTATTATGGTATCCCATCTTTAATTTAGGTCTTTAATCCATTTTGACTTTATTTTTGTACATGGTGTTAGAGAATGTCCTAATGAATTTTAAAAATAAAACTTCTGTAATAAAAGTTTATTTTGAAAAATTTAGCTATCTTTATTTTTTTAACCATTTATTATTATTATTTTTACTTTACAATGTAAGAAAGCTGTGGTATATATACACAATGGAGTATTACTCAGCCATTAAAAAGAATACATTTGAATCAGTTCTAATGAGGTGGATGAAACTAGAGCCTATTATACACAGTGAAGTAAGCCAGAAAGAAAAACTCCAATACAGTATGCTAACGCATATATATGGAATTTAGAAAGACGGTTATGATACCCTGTATGCAAGAGAGCAAAAGAGACACAGATGTATAGAACAGTCTTTTGGAAAATTTAGCTATCTGTAAAAGGAACCAAGATTGTTTAAAAGGATAAAAGTATCATTGTTCATGATATCATCATAGAGATAGTGAAAGTTATGAAGTAGGGTTTTAAATTTTAGTTTCATATATGAAGCTAAAACCTCCAAAAGCTTAACCTCCAAAAAAGACCTGAAGTAATTAAATATTCAGAATCAAATGAGTTACGAACATAAGAGACTTTCAAATAATATTATTCTAGTTATCCTAAAGAAACAAAGTGTAAAAGAATGATTCTTGACTCTCTATTTGACTCTCTTTTGACTCTTTATTTCACTGTGTAAACATTGCAATTATGTCAGGTATGTGTTATTCTGTATACACAGTACGGTCACTTACACTTTCCAAAATCCATTTCTTAGAAGAGAAAAACTAAAGTGCTTTGTACTCTCATAGTTTCTCTTTCTATTAAATTAAAACAGTTGTTCACTGAAGTAATGTTTTGAGTAAAAAAGTTAGTAGATATTTTGGCCCCATTTGATTTGAAGCAGCATATTTTATGCTAGTGAATGTGTGGTCTTAGAACACATTGAATAATTCCTGATTATAAATCCAGGAAGCTGTTGTTTCAGTTAAACACAGAAATTTAGCAATTTTGTCAAGAACTTGATATCTGGAACTGTAGTACAACTAGAAGAGCCTGCTACTTTTCCAATTAGATAATAATGGGACTAAATTTTGAAGTGCAAAATGGTTTCATCAGCATAGTTTAAAGAGATTTTTTTTAATTGCTAAAGGATCTGTTAAGAAAGAGTTTCTTAATCTTTTCACGGAACTCTGTCACCCAAGAGAGGTAAAAGACAAGCAAATATCAAGGGCAGTGAATGCTAGTGTCAGAATCAAAATCAAGCAAGATTAAAGCAACAACAAAAACAGCAACTTTGTTAGAAACAAAGTCACCACAGCACCTGGGAGTTTTATCAGCATTCCATAGCCAGTGAACTAAAGGAAATTTTCTGAATTTTCATCATTAAGAAGGATCAACAGACTTCCCTTGTGGCTCAGACGGTAAAGCGTCTGCCTACAACATGGGAGACCCAGGTTCGATCCTTGGGTCAGGAAGATCCCCTGGAGAAGGAAATGGCAACTCACTCCAGTACTCTTGCCTGGAAAATCCCATGGACAGAGGATCATGGTAGGCTACAGTGCATGGGGTCCCAAAGAGTCGGACACGAGTGAGTGACTTCACTTTCACTTTCAACTTGTCCTTTGAGCACATACTAAAAAAAATGGATCTCAGTGAAAAGGAGGAGGAAACAACAGGTTTAATTCATCAACAGGCAGATATAGACCGGAAACCCATGCACTATGGGATTTACCTGGGAGTCCCAGTTTTCACCCCTGTGCAATTTTTTGTCCCTCAGTGTGGAGAAATGACTGTGGTTGCACAAATGCCAGAGGTGGGCTCCCAGCGCTAATTCTCACAGACCTGGTTTTCCAGCAGTAGGGTGCTTATGTCTGAAAGTGGATCAACATTAGTTTTGTTTAGAGAACCAGAAAAAACATAAATTGCCAAAACTACATTATTTCTTTCAGATGGCCTTTTCTCTTGTCTAGGAAGGTACCATAGAGGTAAGCAGCGAGATATTTCTGTGACATTCTGGTGCCTTAAGCAACAGTAGCCCTTGAAAACAATAGCTCTGGTTTGCAGAATTGCTCAAAATTGGGTAACTGGGAGTTGGAGGGAGAAAGTAAGAACAGATGAATGAGCAGAGACAATCTTCTTAAGAGGGAAACTTTTCCTCAGTGGTAGAATTGTCACCATGAGATTAGTTCTCTGACACAGTTTTTATAGATAACCAAGAGTAATAAAAAGATACCAAATCTGGAAATAGTTGTAGTCATCAGCAATCCCTCTGTTATCTCTGAGTCTTAGTTTCCTTGGATGGAAAAAACACAATGGTCTTTAAAATGCATCAAGCATTACCATTCTAAGACTCCTTTTTCTTATTGCTATCCCTGTTTTCCTGTTTTGTGCTCAAACTCACTTTTGTATTCTTTCCATTCCATCCTGAATAAGTCTCCCTGCTATTTCTTGTCATCTCTGCCAAGAAGGAGACATCCCTAGAGACTGTTAGTCAGACATACTACACAATTATCAATACCAGACAGCCAGTCTTCATCAGGGAGAGAGAAGAACTGAACAAGCATGACAACAGTCATTGAAATGAAGGAACATGAAGTATCATCAAGGCAAAAAACACTGGATCACTTCTATTCTTATTTTTTTCTGTAATCCTTTTTGTTCCTAACCAGAAAAGTTTCAGGAATGTTTTGCCCAAACTAAATAGGAATTATGGATCATAACACCTTCTTGATATCTCCTCCTTATCTCCTAGCTCGGGAGGTCCTAATTAATTCCCAACAAATTGATTAGCTGGCTTCACGGTATGCCAGTCACCTTCACTCTGTGCTGCCTCTAGTGCCTTCTGCTTGTGGTGTTGTAAAATACGTGTGTGTGTGTGTGGAGACAGACATGTACTTTTTTTTTCTGTTTCAGGTTTAAGGAGAAGTCAAATCTTTTCTTGCTTGTGCTAAAAAAAAAATCAAATGATGGATGATTTTGACATTTAATGATATTTAAAGTTAGGAATTACCTATACTGGAGAGGTCTAAATATAGTCAACTGTAAATTTAGTGTGGATATTCTTCTTCTATAAAAGAAAAAAAATCCCCAGTGTGCTCTGTTGTCCTTGAAATGAGGTCTGAACCCCAACAGTTGTTATTTTGGGGAGGTTACCCCAGATCAGTCATTTCATTTAACACCAGATATTCACTGCAGATTTAGAAAGGTGAAGAGAAAAAAAAACAAGGTAGCCTGTTGTTTAGTCAAAAGGGATTTAAATTTGTGAAGGGCAGCCAGTGAGTCATACATTAGAAAAGGGGGGAGATGGTAAAACATGAATTTATTGGCTAGATGACTGCCACCATACCCTGCTGTTAGGCACATACATAGAAGATGATGCTATGAATTACTGGTTCCATGCCCTAAAAGCCTGGCAGTGATTTTAGGGAATATTGGATAGGGTACAGTGATATGTGGTGTTAGAGAAGACTCTTGAGAGTCCCTTGGACTGCAAGGAGAACAAACCAGTCAATCCTAAAGGAAATCAGTTCTGAAGATTCATTGAAAGAACTGATGCTGAAGCT
Organism: Aepyceros melampus; assembly: GCA_006408695.1. Taxonomy (NCBI): domain Eukaryota; kingdom Metazoa; phylum Chordata; class Mammalia; order Artiodactyla; family Bovidae; genus Aepyceros; species Aepyceros melampus. Next base: position 12,207 of record SJXQ01007852.1, read on the forward strand.
GAAGCTCCAATACTTTGGCCACCTGATACAAAGAACTGTCTCATTGGAAAAGACCCCGATGCTGGGAAAGACTGAAGGCAGAAGGAGAAGGGGACCACAGAGGATGAGATGGTAGGATGGCATCACCGAGTAGATGATCATGAGTTTGAACAAGCTCTGGGAGATGGTGAAGGACGGGGAAGCCTGTCATGCTTTGTTCCATAGAGTCACAAAGAGTTGGACACGACTGAGTGACTGAGCTGAACTGATAGTGATATTCAAAACACAATAGTTTCTAAAACAGACAGTTCAGTTCAGTTCAGTTCAGTCGCTCAGTCGTGTCCGACTCTTTGAGGCCCCATGAATCGCAGCACGCCAGGCCTCCCTGTCCATCACCAACTCCTGGAGTTCACTCAGACTCACGTCCATTGAGTCCGTGATGCCATCCAGCCATCTCATCCTCGGTCATCCCCTTCTCCCCCTGCCCCCAATCCCTCCCAGCATCAGGGTCTTTTCCAATGAGTCAACTCTTCGCATGAGGTGGCCAAAGTACTGGAGCTTCAGTTTTAGCATCATTCCTTCCAAAGAAATCCCAGGGTTGATCTCCTTCAGAATGGACTGGTTGGATCTCCTTGCAGTCCAAGGGACTCTCAAGAGTCTTCTCCAACACCACAGTTCAAAAGCGCCAATTCTTCGGCACTCAGCCTTCTTCATAGTCCAACTCTCACA